>CM051480.1:1561289-2161289 GCA_028015225.1 Carex myosuroides
TTTTCATATCCTTACTCGTTGTGTTAATAAAAAAGAAAATTCTTTATTCATATTCGATAAGCTAAATAAAAAAATCTTATCCGTATTTATCTTATCGAATAAGGTACAGATTAAGAGAAGAACAAAACAGAAAATATATATATATATATAGAATCTGGCTAATATGCTACGCGTATATAAGGGCCTCTCCGTGCTACGGCTCACTTTTTGAGTTTTTAAAATCCTAACGGTCGATCCGAACCGTTCAACATGATCTCCATATGAATATGTACTTGCAAACCAAATTTTACATTTTTTAGAATTTTTTTACTATTTATTAAGCCACTTTGAAAATCGCTGATCCAATGGTCCAGCAGATTTTACTGTTGTGTACAAATTAGTGTTTTTTCAAAGTGGCTTAATAAATAGTAAAAAAATTCTAAAAAATGTCAAATTTAGTTTGCAAGTACATATTCATATGGAGATCATGTTGAACAGTTCGGATCGACCGTTAGAATTTTGAAAACTCAAAAAGTGAGCCGTAGGACGGAGAGCTCTATGCTACACGTAGCACCGTAGCACTGTCATATATATATATATATATATATATATATATATATATATGAGGAGGGTTCCAATGCCTCCATTTTTTCATGCCTCCACCATGCCTCCATTTTTAAAACTTTAATAACTCAAAATTTAAAACTTAAAAGTCAAAATAAAACCGTTGGATATGATCTACATCATTATATCTATACACGTATAAAAAATTATGACATTTCAATTTTGTTTTGGTTGTCATCAAGAGCTTGTAAAAAACGTACTAATGTGGATAATTTCTAGACGTTGATTTTTCAACTTATTGATTCACATAAAAACAAAATCAAAATGTGATAATTTTTTATGAGCACATAGATAAAATGATATAGATCATATCCAACGGTTTTATTTTGACTTTTAAGTTTTAAATTTTGAGTTATTAAAGTTTTAAAAATGGAGGCATGGTGGAGGCATGGTGGAGGCATGAAAAATGGAGGCATTGGAACCCTCCTCTATATATATATATATATATGCCCGTCTTCCCAACGATTGGTGAAAATTATACTAATGAATGTGTTGCGTATTTGGAATATCTTCAACGGTACTTTCTTTTTAATTTATGATATCTTTAATGATGAATTGACTCACGAAAATGCCTTTAGCAGCCGTTTGACTTGTTAACTATATATAATTACAAGTCATGCTCATGCACGGGCCCAGATAATGTAATTTCAGAATTATGACTCGATGTTTTGTCCTATGTAGTGGTTTGACACTGCCCGGGGGCTGCCCGAACCCGGTCCGTCCGTGCCCGGTGCCCGGGGTACCCGTACCCGAGCACGGGTATACCCGGGTAAACGGGTACACGGGTACGAGTCTCAAACGGGCAGGTTCCTTATTTTTGGAAAAAACCCGGGTGTACCCGTACTTGCCGTACCCGAATATCCGTGTACCCGAACCCGCCCCGAGTGTACCCGCACCCGTTTACCCGAACCCGTGCACCCGTGTACCCGCCCCGGGTTTACCCGAACCCCTTTTTTTCAAACAAATTTCCCTCCGGTTCATCAGTAATCGGTTCAAATCAAATCCTTGTCCAAGAGGAAATGGTTTACAGCTCCGAGTGTGCTCCTCTTATGTGCAGTGCCGGCTATTTGGATTTTTAATGAGTTTTCAGAAAATTATGTGGAGCTTTTGTGTTGCATGTTATGTGACACAGAATCTTAACACGTTTTATATGATTAATTACAAAGTTTCATTGAAATAAAATATTATATTTAAATAATAAGAGTAAATGATTAGTTAATCTAATTGAACCTATAATCACTTGGACCTGTAATCATAAATTAAAATTATTTTTTACAGTTCTAAAAATTATTAAGATATTTTTTGTTAATAAAATTCCATCCTAACAGTATAGTTTTACAGAATTCATTATCCTTATCATTTATCATCAAGATTTATACCTTCGTTTATTTCAATTATATATATTTTTAATTCACTGATGCGTCATTTTAGAGAGACACTATAAAAATCAAAATATTGAAATTTAACACTGAAAATTTAAATTTTTTTGTTATATATATATTCAAATTTGAATTTTTAAAAATTTGAATTTTTAATTCTAGCACATCACACCCTAGCTTTGTTCTCTCTCTCTCTCTCTCTCTATATATATAGAGAGAGAGAGAGACTATGGTGAGTTGTGAAGTAAAACGTCGTTTTACTTCACGCCATATTTTCATTTTGAAAATCCAAACAACCGATCCAAACTGCTCAATATGTTCTCTATATTGAAATGTGCTTGGAGACTAAATTTTACATTTTTTTGGAATTTTTTTACTATTTATTAAGCCACTTTGAAATCGCTGATCCAATGTGAACAGTAAAAATTTCTGGACCACCGGATCAGCGATTTTCAAAGTGGCTTAATAAATAGTAAAAAAATTTAAAATTTAGTCTCCAAGCACATTTCAATATAGAGAACATGTTGAGCGGTTTGGATCGGTTGTTTGAATTTTCAGAATGAAAATATGAGCGTGAAGTAAAAATGACCTCTTACTTCACAACTCACCATAGCCCAGCTCTATATATATATATATATATATATATATATATATATAAAGTATAGATAACGCATATATATAATGTAGGATTTGAAATGTATGAAATCTAATAAAATTTGAATTACTTATAATTCGACACGTCAGTTATCCCGTATCCATATTAGTCTGAAATCTGATAAAATTTGAACTCACATTATCCCAGTCATGTGGTTCAACCAAATTTCAACACATAAACACAGCATTTATAATTAAATTAATCAAAATTTTATTTTGACAAGTCATGCACGGTATATTGTGACTACGAACATGTTCTAACGGTAGCTGCATGCAATGACTGAAATAGAAAATATATATATCTATATATATATATATATATATATATATATATATAGTGAGTGGCTACTCTACTTACATAAGCATATGAGAGCATATACTTATAAGTTATTTTTGTGTTTTTGAAGTCCATATAGTCAATTTGAAGTGCTCAATATGTTATCAATATTATAATGTGCTTGGAGACCAAATTTTACATTTTTTGAATTATTTTTTAATCAAAAAATAATTCTCTATACTCATTAATAAAGCATGGAAAAAATTATCACCAACATTAGCATCAGAATCGTCTCATCAAAATCAGCATCAGAATCAGTCTCGCTGAGGTACCCATAAAGGGGAGGGCGGCTGCGTTTAGGTGGGATGACATTCAACAACTTCTCATCCATAAATTCTATCCCTGCAGGCGTCGGATTTGCTACCTCCTCAGTGCCTCCTCCATTAGAAAACCTATGCTCCATTCCCATTTCTGGATCAGTGTCCTCATCATCTTGCTGTTGTTCTTCCACGTATTTTTTTCTGTACCAACAATTAATGTACATACGTAATCAGTACACAAAATTACTGCCATGCCCTGCTCCTTCAACTGACAGCTCGGTTCACCAGCCTAGTTTTGATGAACCGAGTGTAGCTATCTCGTCATGTCAACGCAATTCCACTCCTTTGGCTAACTAGTGGGTCCCTATTGTAAGATTTAGGCTCTGTGTACTCCAGTTTGTACCCAGAGAAGCATGTTTAATGCTATGGGTCCCCAGGGCCACGTGGCACCAATCAGGGGCTTCTGTTTGATAATTTTGATATCTTTCTAACCATTTTGAATTAGGAGATGTGCCATATATCAAAATTCATGATTATTTGAGTGGAATTTAATCATGGATTTTGTTCAGCAAAATTTATTTCCTAGTTGTGACATTGTGTCGAATTAAAGTATGGTTAACCTTTAATTGACCAATTTGTGTAGTTAAGTGGCATCTTTGTCCAAATAACTATGATCTTGACTTTTTAGGGTCAAACAATATCAAATACCTTTTTTTGTGTGCTTCAGCCTTCAGGTGCCTCCATTTTTAAATCTAAATAACTTAAAATTTAAAACTTATATATCATCATAAAACTGTTAGATATGAATATGATTCATATCATTTTCTTTACGCATATTTAAAGGATTAAAAAAAATATTCACATAATATATCAAATACCTTTTTTGTGTGCTTCAGTCTTCAGGTGCCTCCATTTTTAAATCTAAATAACTTAGAATTTAAAACTTATATATCATCATAAAACTGTTAGATATGAATATGATTCATATCATTTTCTTTGCGCATATTTAAAGGATCATGACATTTTAATTTTGTTTTGATTAATATTAAGAGCTTATAAAAATATATCGATGCCAGTGAATGCGCAAAAAATTGCTTTTTTTATTAATACCAAAAAAAAAAACAAATTACCAAATCTGCCCTCTCCTCCAAATTTTTATTAAAACTACCCGGACCGCCCCACAGTGGGGCGGTCCACTACCTGCACCAAACCGTCCCCCAGTGGGGCGGTCCACTATAAAATCCCTATATAAGGCTTTCTCTCTCCTGCCACTCACAAATGTATTCTAACTTAGCTAAAAGAGAAAGAGGAAGAAGAGGAAGAAAGAGAGGCGATTTTGATTATTCCAATGAGTCAGCAATAAATTACTCTGCTCATACGCCGACATTTTTATTAATATCCAAAGTTTAATAGAAATTAATTATTATACCCATAATTCCCCAGTTTCGCCAAAAATGTCCAAACCGGCCATAAAATGGCCGGTTTCCTCCCCCGAGAAGCCGGCTATTAGATTTTTTTTACACAAACTATTTTCTTCCTGTATTTAGTGTAATTTTATTTTGTTATTGTATTGTAATATTATTTTGTTACTGTATTGGAATATTTTTTTTACCCAAACTATTTTCTTCTTGTATATTGTTATTGTTATTGTATTGTAATATTATTTTGTTATTGTATTGTAATATAATTTTTACACAAACTATTTTCGAGATGCGCCAATTGGTGTGCCTTTAATCTTTAAAGTACTTATTTTACTGTTTAAAGCACTTATTCAATTTTTTTAAATATTTTTCTGTTTATTTTTTATGTTGTACTATTATTTTAATGTTGTAATATTTTCTGTTCAGCATTATCATGATAATTTATTTTATCTGAAAAATATAAAAATAGTACCATAAAAGTACACATACAAAAGAATCGAAATATAAGATAATCTAAATATACCAAAACGAAGAGGGGGACCATCGCTGAGGTGGTACTCCGGCGTTCGCCCGGCGCTCGTGCGGCCAGGCTCTGTCTCTATCGGTCTCCACACCAGCATCGACGTAGCTGTGTATCCGCTCAGCGGTATCCCATATGTCATCACCCCTAGAGACAGTCGAGACTGACGGAGGTGTACCGAAGATAGATGCGGCGAGCCCAGTCCCATATGTCATCACACTAGCCTCTTTATCATGCGACATCTCTGTGCCATATGGGGGTACTGGTGGTGCCAACATGAAACCCTCCTCGTATACCCCGAACTCATAAAGACTGCACGATAGGGACTCGACATCCGTAGTCTCAGGCTCCTGAGGCGATGGCTGTGGAGACATCTCGGCCGGACCCTGCAATCATACACATATTTTAGTAAATTTGATCTGAATGAAGAAATTTCTACAAACACCCAAGAAGAAAATGGGAAAGGCACTACATAGACTCGATCGATGAGACAACAATCTTTTGAGAATAATTTTTAAAATTCTCTATACTTATTAATAAAGCTTCTATATATTTGACACACAGAACATATAAGTATTTATAAAAAAAATATAATAATACTTAATATTTAAGACAAAGCCCATTTCATTTAAAAAAAAATACAATAATACTTAATATTTAAGACCAAAGCCCCACAACCACAAAGTATGGCTGATATGATGACACATGTAATTTTTACCGTGCTTCATCTTTTTCTATTTTGTAGTCTGAAGTGAAATCATTTACTCATTTTGTATTACTGATTTATCATGAACGCACAACATAAAAGGAGTATGGAGGAGATGCAGAGTATTTTTCTCTGAAAGAAGAAGCTTTTAAGTTGGTGGTTGATAGACCAAATGTCACTAAGAAGGAGGGGGACCCTTCCCTGGCTGCCTGCCCCCCTACCCTGCCCCTGAGGTTCTCATTTTCTCTTCTTTCATTTTTCCGTCTTATTTTGTGCTCGATCATACTTTACTGTAAAATCACAAAGAAGACCCTTATGAACAATAGACTGATAGAGCATATGTACACTTGAACTATGAGCCAGATTAGTGCAGTGACACAAGCTCTCGTCTCACTTTCAAGAGGACGCAGGTTCAATTCCAGAGAATAGTATTTTAAAGTTGTTGGAGCATACGAGGGCCTTTTAATAAAAAAGAATAAGGAATATGCACACTTTGTGCCAATGAAGTAAAATGAATAAAATTTAATACAAAAGGAGCTGGGCATGGCAGTAATTTTGTGTACTGATTACGTATGTACATTAACTGTTGGTGTAGAAAAAATAAGAGGAAGAACAACAGCAAGATGAGGTGGGAATGGTTTTCTAATGGAGGAGGCACTAATGAGGTGGCAAATTTGGCGCCTGCAGGGATAGAATTTATGGATGAGAAGTTATTGCATGTCATCCCACCTGGATGCAGCCGCCCTCCCCGTTATGGGTACCTCAGTGAGACTGATTCTGATGCTGATTTTGATGAGATCGATTATGATGCTAATGTTGGTGATAATTTTTTCCATCTTCAACTTTTTCTATTTTGTAGTATGAAGTAAAATCATTTACTCATTTTGTATTACTGATTTATCATGAACGCACAACATAAAAGGAGTATGGAGGAGATGCAGGGCGTTTTTCTCTAGAAGAAGAAGCTTTTAAGTTGGTGGTTGATAAACCAAATATCACTAAGAAGGAGGGGGCCCTTCCCTGGCTGCCGGCCCCCCTGCCCCTGCCCTGAGGTTCTCATTTTCTCTTCTTTCATTTTTCCGTCTTCTTTTGTGCTCGATCATACTTTACTGTAAAATCACAAAGAAGACCCTTACGAACAATAGACTGATAGAGCATATGCACACTTGAACTGCAGGCCAGATTAGTGCAGTGACACAAGCCCTCGTCTCTCTTTCAAGAGGACGCTAGTTCAATTCCAGAGAATAGTATTTGAAAGTTGTTGGAGCGTACCAGGGCCTTTTAATAAAAAAGAAGAAATATGCACACTTTGTGCCAATGAAGTAAAATGAATAAAATTTCATACAAAAGGAGCAGGGCATGACAGTAATTTTGTGTACTGATTACGTATGTACATTAACTGTTGGTGTAGAAAAAATACGAGGAAGAACAACATCAAGATGATGAGGACACTGATCCAGAAATGGGAATGGAGCATAGGATTTCTAATGGAGGAGGCACTGATGAGGTGCAAATCTGGCGCCTGCAGGGATAGAATTTATGGATGAGAAGTTGTTGCATATCATCACACCTGGACGCAGCCGCCATCCCCTTGATGGGTACCTCAGCGAGATTGATTATGATGCTGATTTTGATGAGATCGATTCTGATGTTAATGTTGGTGATAATTTTTTCCATGCTTCATCGTTTTCTATTTTGTAGTATGAAGTAAAATCATTTACTCATGTTGTATTACTGATTTAACATGAACGCACAACAGTAAAATGAGTATGGAGGAGATGCAGGGTGTTTTTCTTAGGAAGAAGAAGCTTTTAGGTTGGTGGTTGATAGACCAAATGTCACTAGGAAGGAGGGGGGCCTTCCCTGGATGCCTGCCCCCCCAGCCACCTGCCCCCTGAGGTTCTCGTTTTCTCTTCTTTCATTTTTCTGTCTTCTTTTGTGCTCGATCATACTTTACTGTAAAATCACAAAGAAGACCCTTACGAACAATAGACTGATAGAGCATATCCACACTTGAACTGCGGGCCGGATTAGTGCAGTGACACAAGCCCTCGTCTCTCTTTCAAGAGGACGCAGGTTCAATTCTAGAGAATAGTATTTAAAAGTTGTTGCAGCGTACTAGGGCCTTTTAATAAAAAAGAAGAAGGAATATGCACACTTTGTGCCAATGAAGTAAAATGAATAAAATTTCATACAAAATGAGCAGGGCATGGCAGTAATTTTGTGTACTGATTACGTATGTACATTAACTGTTAGTGCAGAAAAAATACGAGGAAGAACAATAGCAAGATGATGAGGACACTGATCCAAAAATGGGAATGGATCATAGGTTTTCTAATGGAGGAGGCACTGATGAGGTGGCAAATTCGGCGCCTGCAGGGATAGAATTTATGGATGAGAAGTTGTAGCATGTTATCCCACCTGGACGCAGCCGCCCTCCCCTTTGTGGGTACCTAAGCGGGACTAATTCTGATGCTGATTTTGATGAGATCGATTCTGATGCTAATGTTGGTGATAATTTTTTCCATGCTTTATCTTTTTCTATTTTGTAGTCTGAAGTAAAATCATTTACTCATTTTGTATTACTGATTTATCATGAACGCACAACATAAAAGGAGTATAGAGGAGATGCAAGGTGTTTTTCTCTGGAAGAAGAAGTTTTTAAGTTGGTGGTTTACAGACCAAATGTCACTAAGAATGAGGGGGCCTGATACCTCGCATATTTAGTCCTTTTTAGGCCTGTTTTAGTACCAGATTCGTGCCCTAATTCACCAGAATCATGTGCATTTCATCGATATATCTTTAGAATTTGGTACTGCTGAGTGTTTGTTTGTTTTCTGCAGGCTTGGAGCAAAACACACGAAGAAACGACGATTTGGGATGATCTGGTACGGCCCTTACCAAGTCTGGTACGGGTCTTACCGGACTTAGCCATTTTTTCAGCTCATCACGCCTGGTACGGCCCTTACCAAGTTTGGTACGGGTCTTACCGGACTTAGCCATTTTTCAGCTCGTCACGCCTGGTACGGCCTGGACGTACCAATTTGGTACGGGCCGTACCTAAAGGCGGCCTGACAGATTCAAATTTTGGCAGAGGCTATTTAAAGCGGGGAACTCTCCAATTTCGAGAGGAATTCCATTCCAGATCCATTTGAGAGCACAGTAAGAGAGAGAAAGAGAGCTAAGGAGCTGAGAGCAAGAAGGAAGGAAGAGGAAGAGGCGAAACTCGGCGGATCTAGCTTCCTTCTCTCGATCCCTTCGATCCATGGCTATCTCTATCCCTCTTATTGCATTTTTAGATCTGATTATGTGCTGTGAGTAGTTCTTTTAGTTTCTAGGGTTAGAGATTGATTCTTGATTTGTTTTGACTTTCTTTGACTTGTATCTTGTATGAACTCTTTAGTTTGATTGATTGTGATTTACTTTGATATCTTTTGCTTTGCTTGATGTGATTGTTGTATGATGTGCCTCTAGGTTTAGATCGAACCTATCAAGGTCATGTGATCATCTCAATCTCTCATCCAAATCAAATGCTTAGGGTAGAATAGTTCGAATTGAAGCCGAGAGGTTGAATTCTCCTCTAATCGACAGATTAGAGGGTGCCTTAGACCTCCAATCAACCAGCTAGGGTAGATCTGTACCAACACACGAGAGTTGAGGTGTAGAAATCCCTAAAAGGCAATCAATTGCATTCCAACCTAGATCTTGATCCAACAAACGATGGTTGAGGGTTAGGAACCTTAGGTATGGTCAATTGAACCTTTCTAAAGAGTTTAGCACAAGGTACCAGCAAGGAAATGCATTCACTCGAACTGGTAGGTTCTGTTCTGGGAAGCCAGTACGGGTCTTACCAGGGTGGTACGGCCTTGCCTTACCAAGTGAAGTACGGCCTAGCCGTACCAACTTGGTACGGGCCGTACCACTAGAGGCAGATCAGAGATGAAGTCTGAAACCCTGGAAACGCCTTTTATCCATAATCAAAACAAAGTTTACATTTCTTCTATCACTTTATTACACCTGTTTGCATTGTTTGATTTGTTTGAATTGATCTTTTAGGAACTTAAATACCAAACCAAACCTTTCTCACTTCTAGTTTTTAATTGAGTTTGGTAGATTCTAACCTCGCAATTAACCGTCCCTGTGGATCGATACCCGAATATACTACTCGATAGGGGTTGTGCACTTGCATCCCTTACTCGTGAAGTGTAAACGCGGTTTTAAAAGGTACGCCCTCAAGCGTACCGAAACTTGCGTTGCGCTTCTGCGCGAACAGGGCCCTTCCCCGGTTGCCTTCCCCACTGCCCCTGCCCCTACCCCTGTGATTCTCGTTTTCTCTTCTTTCATTTTTCAGTCTTCTTTTGTGCTCCATCATACTTTACTGTAAAATCACAAAGAAGACCCTTATGAACAATAGACTGATAGAGCATATGCACACTTGAACTGCGGGCCGGATTAGTGCAGTGACACAAGCCCTCGTCTCTCTTTCAAGAGGACGCAGGTTCAATTCTAGAGAATAGTATTTAAAAGTTGTTGGAGCGTACCAGGGCCTTTTAATAAAAAAGAAGAAGGAATATGCACACTTTGTGCCAATGATGTAAAATTAATAAAATTTCATACAAAAGGAGCAAGGCATTGTAGTAATTTTGTGTACTGATTACGTATGTATATTAACTGTTGGTGCAGAAAAAATACGAGGAAGAATAACAGCAAGATGATGAGGACACTGATCCAGAAATGGGAATGGAGCATAGGTTTTGTAATGGAGGAGGCACTGATGAGGTGGCAAATCCGGCGCCTGCATGGATAGAATTTATGGATGAGAAGTTGTTGCATGTCATCCCACCTAGACGCAGCCGCCCTCCCCTTTATGGGTACCTCAGCGAGACTAATTCTGATGCTGATTTTGATGAGATCGATTCTGATGCTAATGTTGGTGATAATTTTTTCCATGCTTCATCTTTTTCTATTTTGTAGTATGAAGTAAAATCATTTACTTATTTTGTATTACTAATTTATCATGAACGCACAACATAAAATGAGTATGGAAGAGATGCAGGGTGTTTTTCTTAGGAAGAAGAAGCTTTTAAGTTGGTGGTTGATAGACCAAATGTCACTAAGAAGGAGGGGGCCCTTCCCTGGCTGCTTGCCCCCCTGCTCCTGCCTCAATGGTGAACAGTAAAAAACGGTAAAATTTTCTGGACCACCGGATCAGCGATTTTCAAAGTGGCTTAATAAATAGTAAAAAAATTTCAAAAAATGTAAAATTTGGTCTCCAAGCACATTTTAATATTTAGAAGATGTTGAACGGTTCGGATCGGTTGTTTGAGTTTTGCAAATTGAAAAAGTGGCCTGAATTAAAGAGGGCTGTTTAATTTACAAAGCACCGTAGCCTTACTCTCTCTCTCTCTCTCTCTCTCTATATATATATATATATATATATATATATATAATTTTACAAACGATTTGTAACCCGCTACAAAGACCGCCACAATTGTGGGAACCTAAATCCTTGGCTGTCTTAGTTTATTTAATTTTCATGATTCTTGGATGTACCATATTAGCCATATTACAAATATTGAGAAAATTCCAGCTTAAACCACCAAGAAACCAATACGAAGAAAACTTGCAGGAAATGAGGCTAAATTGGGGTAAACACATCAAGTGGCCTGACCTTTCTGGCCTCATATTTCAGGCATGATTTTGATGTGTTATCTTATTTATTTTTAGAAATATTTGCACCACAGTTCATACTCTGATCAGTCCCTGCATTTTTTTTTTTTTGAGAAATTGAAAGCCTTCCTAGTTCCTACCGACAGTCAATATTGAACAAATTAAGGTAATAGTGTTTGTTTAAAACTTTTGATATTATAAAAAATAAAGCAAAAAATTAAATATCCATTCAAAAGGTTTTTGACTTTAGGTGGTTCTTGTCTAAAAAGTGAAGCAAAAATCACAGGAGCGCTTATTCTCAGTGCTTCAAATTTCACAAGGGTTATCTTCTTATTTTCTTTTCCTCAAAAGGATGATCATATGAGCCAAGCCATAAACTAAACTTACGATTACACACATTTTTTTTTGGCATTTTTAAAAAAAGTTATACAATAACAATAGGCTTATTTTTTTAAAAAAAAAATTTATCATTATTTGGGGTTTACAAATCTAAAAAATATTATCATTTAGCTAGAAAGCAATCATAGGTAGAGTGTCATGAAAAAATTAATTAAAGCTGTATAAATTTATTACTACAGTTACTTAGTTAGTCTCTTTCCTGTACTATTATTATTATTTCTTTCTTTTGTGTATTTAATTTGGAGTATTTTAGTAAGAATCCTACAAACACAGAATATAAATACATGTTCTATCCCACATGGCTATCAT
Organism: Carex myosuroides; assembly: GCA_028015225.1. NCBI lineage: Eukaryota > Viridiplantae > Streptophyta > Magnoliopsida > Poales > Cyperaceae > Carex > Carex myosuroides. The sequence continues at coordinate 1,573,548 of CM051480.1, forward strand.
CCAATAATAAATTTTTTATTAAAGCCCAGGGTAGGCTGAATTGACAAATAAAACAAAACCTTTCCAGTTCATTTTCAAGTCTCCTTCAATAAACTAAGGCCCATGTCATGTGATCAACCTCTTGCAATTAATTAACGTTACGTGGGAGAAATATAGAGGCTAAAAATATTAAAACATATCAAAGATATAAAATGTGTTTTGTTCGCCGACTGCCAAGAGCAAGCATCCTATTGCTCAGTGACACGGTAAGTCTGTTGACTAGATTTTTTTTTTTTTTTTTTTTTGAGATTTGTTGACTAGAAATCAAGTAACAATTATGATAAGTTGGAGCTCCAATCATTCTTTCTGGTAAAAGAAGAATCATTCTTTCTGGTAAAAAAAGGGAAAATGTGCATTTATTTTTAAAATCTAAAATGTACCTATAAATCAAAATTTGTATTTTTTTTAGAAATTTTTTTATTATCTTTTTAGATAGGTAAAAAATTACTTGTGGAAATCATTCAAAAATTCTATACCTATATAAAAAAATAGTAAAAAGTAAAAAAAAAAAAATCTAAAATTTAGTATGCAAGTACATTTTCAAATGAAAATTATATTGAACGATTGAACTTTGAAAACAAAAATATTGATCTATAGCATAGATCAATCTGCACTGTACATAGTACCGTAGCCTCACTCTTGATATAATATAAATTAATTAGATTTTTTTTTAGCATAAGACGATGGTCACAAAGCTTTCATCAGATCATTCTATAAAGTAGGTAGTTGTTTAGCACAAGTAATTGTCAATCAATATAGCAATAGTAATAGGAGTAGAACTAGGGTGCTCTCGAGTTCACCAAGTTCTTGGTGAACTCAAGTCCAAAACTCATCAGATCGGCTTCAAACGACGAATCCGATCATTGAAACCCGTCTACCTTGTAATTCAAAACTCATTGGATCGGCTTCAAACTCATCAGATGTTGACAAGAGTTGAACAATTCCCCATAAATACTAGAATAGTTGAAGCTTGTAATTCAAATAATGATAGTATACAGTAACTCATTGAGCAATTTGATGTTATGTCTCTCACATTATTATTTTCTATTCCAAAACATTTATTGCCACTGTGAGAGTTTCTAATAATAATAATAATAATAATAATAATAATAAAAGAACTAATTTCTAAAATAAATAAATATAGAAAACGATCTCACAGTATTATTGGGATTAAGAATAAGTCTATTATAGTATATCAGAAAGTAGTATATTTTAGAGAGAATTACAGGTGTGCAAGGAATTCTAAAGAAAGATGCGAGGGTATATATATAAGCACGCCTTTTTTATTTTTATTATTATTTACTAGTGCATATAGGATAAAACCTTATTTAAAAAAAAAAAGTGACTCTACAGAGTTAAAAGCCGACATTTTTATTAATATCCAAAGTTTAATACAAATTATTAATTATGCCCAGATTTCCAAACTTTCTCTAAATATACCCAAGCCGGCCAGAAAATGGCCGGCTTGATCCCTCCCTAAGCCGGACATTTTCTGGCCGGCTTGGTACTTTTTTTTTTAAACGCAAAAACTCTATAAAAAGCAACCCCTCCCTTCATCCAATGCACACAGCCCGAGGCAGCAGCGGATCTACTGTTGAGGTAATTTTTTTTTATTATTTTTTATTATTATGTTTTATTTTATAGAATAATTAATTATATTATAAAAAAATTAATAATAAACCCTAAACCCTAAACCCTAAACCCTATAACCCTATAACCCTAACCCTATAACCCTATAACCCTAAACCCTAAACCCTAAACCCTAAACCCTAAACCCTATAACCCTATAACCCTAAAACCCTAAAACCCTAAACCCTAAACCCTAAACCCTAAACCCTATAACCCTATAACCCTAAACCCTAAACCCTAAACCCTAAAACCCTAAAACCCTATAACCCTAAACCCTAAACCCTAAACCCTAAACCCTAAACCCTAAACCCTAAACCCTAAACCCTAAACCCTAAACCCTATAACCCTATAACCCTATAACCCTATAACCCTAAAACCCTAAAACCCTAAACCCTAAACCCTAAACCCTAAACCCTAAAACCCTAAAACCCTATAACCCTATAACCCTATAACCCTAAAACCCTAAACCCTAAACCCTAAACCCTAAAACCCTAAAACCCTAAAACCCTAAAACCCTATAACCCTATAACCCTATAACCCTAAACCCTAAACCATATAACCCTATAACCCTCCCTATAACCCCATAACCCTATAACCCTAAACCCTAAACCCTAAACCCAAAAAGAAGTAGTAACCAGTCAATTGTTTACTATGTAGTTACCTGACAATTGTTTACCATTTAGTAACCTGACAATTGTTTACCATTTTCTAAAATGTAGTTTGTTTACCATGGCCTTTATTTCATTACACTATGGTGGGAAGATGCTTAATAGTGCAGAAGGGGCGTATTACAACAAAGATGCAGCTCATTCATTAATGATTCCAGATGACATCTCACTTTTAGACCTGAAATCCATAGTTTACACACACACCGGTTACAACCCAGAAAGGTGGGACCTAGAATTGGCAACCCGATATTGCCATCCCTCCAGCAAAAAATTTATGGTTGCTAAACTGGTAGATGAGAGTACGTGGAGAGGCATGTTTGGTTATTTGAGGTCCGAAGGGAATTTTCTAATAGAAATATTTGCTAGAAGAGTTCCAGTAGAGCCCGGGGTTGGAAGTTCGGGCTCTGGATCAGCGGCACCACATTATAACCCATAATCAGAAACCTACAGACGTGACTCCACTTTACTCCTCAACGAACCTGACCCAGAACCCTACAACTACGTCACTCCACCAGCACCTCAACAAAGACACTCAATTGCATCCCCACCTAGACACAATCGAGGCAGACCAAGACACTCAGTTTCAACCCCACCTAGATCCGTAAATGCCACTCCTTTACCATTACCTCCAGTATCACCTTACCCCAGACCTGCACCAGTAGACGATGCAAGCTGCCCGGACTTTGAAGATATTAATGAAATGCCGGAGGACGATCTGGGGAGCGGAGATGAATTTGAGGGAGACATGTGGGGGGATTCAGATCACATGGAAGGTTGCGATGAAGACGGGCCGGTTGAAACAGCTGAAAGGCATACTGATGAGGGGGGCCGCTTAGTGGCCGGACTGATATGCACCCGTTCCCAGACCTCAATGATGTTTCTGAGTTTAGAGAAGCAGATATTGGTTATTATGGGCAACAGATTGAGTACAAAGGTGAGCTGACTGCAAACCAATATTTTAATAGCAAAGAAGACCTAATGAAGAAGATCAGAGAGCACCATATAAAAAAGAATCAGGAGTTCAGATCTTGAAAAAGTGACAGGGATCGGGTTACTCTGCTGTGCAAGGACAAGAATTGCCGTTACGAGCTTAGGGCAAAGCCGACGGGATGTGGAGACGCATGGGTTATAACTAAGCAAGACATGCCTCACACATGTAGGAATGACTGTACGAGGGACGACCACGAATGTCTGACGGCAGCACTTATTGCCGATGTCATTGAGAACGCCATTAAAAAGGATCCGTGTATGAGCATCCAGACGGTGGCAGACATTGTTTTGTCTGTGTATAACAATGTGATACCTAAATACAACCGACTGTGGATGGGCCGTGAGCTGGCAATAGCCCGATAATTTGGGAGTTGGGAGATTTCGTACAGCTTGCTGAGACCACTGATGCTTGCAATTTGCCACAACAATCCCGGCTCGACCCACCAGTTTCTGACTAGCCCGGTACGGAGGCTTTTGATAGCTTGCGGCTACGATGCCGAGAACCAATTGTTGCCTATTGCATTTGCAATTGTACGGCAGTCGGCAGGAGGATACTGAGAATTGGGGTTTTTTCTTGCAGTGGTTGAGGAATGAAGTGCTCGGCCCCTGTAAATTTGTATGTGTCATATCGGACCAGCACAAGGGGATCAAAGCTGCACTGACAGCTGAATACGGATACGAATGACCTCCCGAGCTTTTTGTGCACAGGTATTGTATGCAGCATGTTGCTGACAACCTGGTCAAGAACTGTGGAGGAGACAGATGGTACGGATGGAGGTTCAGGGAAGGAGCAAAGAGAAAGAAGCCGAGAAGATTGAAAGAGATGTTCGAAGAGTTTGCTCATGTATGTCTAACTTATAACATTTCGTTTAATTATCTTATAAGAATTTTATGAAAATAAAATAACACCCCTTTGTTTTTGTGCAGCTAAATCCGCAGTGTAATGCATATTTAAAGAGAGTGGGCAAAGTACGTCCTAATGATGTGATGGAGCCGTCCAATTATGAGAAAATTTTCCAAACCTGTGACGGAGGATACCGGTTTGGTATCATGACAACAAACGGCTCCGAGTCGCTCAACAATGTCTTCCGAACGAGTCATAGATTGCCTGTTTGAGCCATAGTGGAGGATACGTTCTACACGTGCAACATATGGTTTGTTCAGCGGCGTCAGCGAGCAATGAAATTACAAGACAAGGGACAGGTTCTGTCTGACCGGGTTTCGCAGAAGATCAGAAAACGTTGGGAGAAAGCTGGAAAAATGTGGTTGGTGCGTTACACGCAGGGCCAAGGTCAGTACCAAGTTTCATCCTCAAATGAGTACGTTCCTTGCACCCGTAGCGACATGGGCAACATGGAACCCACTCACAGGGAGTTCATGTATATTGTGACGCGCGGTCCCGACAGACAAATGGAATGCACTTGCAGAGGTATCCAATTAACTTCTATTCCGTGCGCTCATGTCTTAACTGTTTGCCGTGACCGAAACTGGCAAGAGGACGACTTTGTTGCAGACTGGTATAAAACACCCTATCTTGTGAGTACTTGGAACCATGTGTTCAATCCAATTGGCAATATGGGAGACTGGCCTCCTAATCCTGGAGACAGAATCCTTCCGAGTAGTGGTTGGATTAGGAAGGGGAGGCGAAAACACACCCGTCGTGTAATGACGATGGATGAAATGGAAGGTAGACGAAAGGGGCATCAGGCTCGCCGTTCCACTTCCGATAGGCAACAAAGAGGTATGTAACATTCATCCAAATTATTTTTCTTTTCAATTTATACCAACTTACTAAGTAACACATGCAAATGCAGAGGCAAGAAACGCAGCAAATGCGGCAGAAAATGAGCGAGTAATGGCGTCGGGAAGTGGGTCCGGAGGGTCACGGCGTAGCACAGCTACGAGCCGTTTAGATGCAACTGCTATGTATGCCGAAGCAATGGGAGAGGCGGTTACCATAGGAGGAGAGGCGGTTGGGGTGCAAGGGGAGCCATCTGTCCAACCGAGGAGGTCCACTACTAGACACACAACAAGAGCATCTACAAGCCAAGCAGGGCCATCTGGAGCCCAGGCCGGCCCATCTACAAGCCAAGCAGTGCCATCTGGAGCCCGGCCGGTCCATCTAGTGAGCAACCAGAGCCACCTGGTAGACCATCTCGTAGGGCATCTTTCGCAAGTGGTTTACTTCGGAGATTAAATTTTAGACGTAGTAGTAATAGATGATTTGTATGCATGTTGTAAAAATTGTGTGGACTCTATTTGTATTTTGTGTGTACTTTATTATTTTGTATGAAACTCAGAAATGAAATATTTGACTCTAATAGAAATCACCTAAAACAAAAATATTGCGGTTTTAAAAAAAAAAATGTACCAAGCCGGCCAGAAAATGGCCGGCTTAGGGAGGGATCAAGCCGGCTATTTTCTGGCCGGCTTGGGTATATTTAGAGAAAGTTTAGAAGTCTGAGCATAATTAATAATTTGTATTAAACTTTGGATATTAATAAAAATGTCGGAGTTAAAAGTCCATGCTCATATTCAATTACTATTTTGAAATCATAGGTTGTACGTAACTAATTTGTAAGCCAATAATAGAACAATTAATTATTATATTTTTTCTGGTTATAATTAAAGAATTTTTTAAAAATATTTATATGTATAATATAAAAAATACTAAATGTACATGTACTAAGGAAGGAATTATGTGGATAGAACAGAGCTCATTTGACGAATTCAAATCCTCTAAAGTAACCCAAATTTGAGTTTGAATTCGGACCGTCTGATCAGAACCTGAGCACAAATATTAAAAAAATCCGTATATTCCGGATTCCGATCGGATGGTCAGGATTCAAAGTCAAAATTTGGGTTACTTTGTGGGATCCTGCTCAGTTGACCCCTTTTTGTTATAATTTGATAATTATATTTATGCGAACCCAATTCGTGCCCATTATAACCTAAAACTGTGATACGTGTGCAAATTGGGTTCACCTAACAGAACTCATTATAAAAATAACACTTCTCTACCACCTTGTTTTCCTGTGTGTCCTGTTTCATTCTTCCCTCCTGTCCCCAGAGAGAAGAAAAACAGAGTATCATTGACTCACCTCTGTTATCTCTACAAATACTTAAAACAACATCTCTTATAATCTTATACCATCAACTTATTGACTTCTATCCCTCCTTTATACTCTTCTTATTCCCTTGCCATGGCATCCAACGGCTCTGCCACCGTCGGCCATCCCATCACATGCAAAGGTAATAATACTATGAATGCTTCTCAGTTCTCACCAATCTAAACCAAATTTAATTAACAATTGAGTTTCTTCAATTTGGGCTCTTTCATTTCATTTTCGCATGTTTAGCGGCTATCGTATGGGGACCAAGCGAGCCGTTTGTTATACAAGAGGTACAGGTGGACCCGCCATGCCGAATGGAGGTTCGGCTGAAGGTTTTGTACACATCCATTTGCCACACGGATCTCAGTGCTTGGAAAGGAGAGGTTTGCTTTTGTGCTTTCTGGTAATAAACACATGTAGTTCACCTAATCCCTTTTTGTCTGATTTTGTTTTATTATGTGTAGAATGAATTGCAACGCGCATATCCCCGGATTCTTGGCCATGAGGCTGCTGGGTATCTCTCTCTCTCTCTTTAATCTCTCTGCTTTCCTAGATATCTTCTGAATTTAAGAGAACCATTGATTCTTAAGAGTTCTATCTTTTGGGATCTTCAAATGAATAAATATCCTTTTAGTTGTCAACATACAAAGCGAAATCTTGAAAACAACTTCTACTTTATTATTTTAGTCCATGGAAAAATTATGTTAAAAATTTTGTACTTAATATTAATTATAGGTCATACTGGTAGCTTTTTTGCAAGATTTGGGATACTATGCCATTTTTTGCTTTTAAAATAAAGTGATTTTCTACCTATCTAAAAAAATAGTAAAAAAATTCGAAAAAATATAAAATTTTGTTTGCAAGTACATATTCATTTTATAACCATGTTGAACGGTTTGGATCGACAGTAAGAATTTTGAAAACTCAAATATTGAGCCGTAGCACGGACCAATCCGTGCTATGCATAGCACCGTAGCCTCACTCTATTCTCATATATTAATTGAGCTATACAAAAACTAAGTTTTTCTGTTTTAGTTTATGTAAAATTGAGCTTTTAGTTTTCGTAAATTCATAATTGACACTCCGTCCTCACCAAATTCATTTAAAATTTTGTTGTAGACTGCTACAGTGATTGTCGTATATTAAATATCAATATCATAATTATTGATTGACAATACATGCATTGGTGTGCATGGCTGGCCATCTTGTTTGTTATATCGTTTATATATCTGTGGCAATTATTTGTGCCTAATTGTGTGTAGAGTGGTAGAGAGTGTCGGAGAAGGCGTCGAAGACCTCAAAGCCGGCGATCACGTGGTGCCCATATTCACTGGCGAGTGCAGTAATTGCACTTACTGCCAGTCGGACAAGACCAATCTCTGCCAGGAGTTCCGGGTCAACCCGTTCAAGAGCACCATGGTGGGCGACGGGAAGACCCGGTTCTCTGCAGTGGGACCCGGCGCCAGCGGCGGTGACCGTGTACCGGTGTACCACTTCCTCAACACGTCTACCTTTTCAGAGTACACCGTGCTTGACTCTGCTTGTGTGGTCAAGATCAACCCAGAGGCTCCTCTTGAAAGAATGTGCTTGCTTAGTTGTTGTATCTCAACAGGTATTTATTTTTGCACTTTACCCATAATTAAGTTTCATTTTTTCAGAGTTATATTATTCAATTTCATAGATTATTACAAATACCAAATTGTATGAAAAACAAAATACTTTAGCATTTAATAAGTACTTTAGAAGGGCTTAAAGGTGAACTTTCCTATATATTTTCCTAGATTCTTGGTGATGCAACTATATATCTTTAGTTTAGTAGAAAGTTATCAAAATTACACAGATAATGATCTCCATTAAGAGACAAACTAGAATAACAAAGTCAATGGCGTCTCTGATTTCTGTGCAAAAGCTCATCTCTCAACAATCAAGATTCAAGGGGTATTCAATTTGAAATAATAAAATGGTGATAATGATGGTACATTCATGTGCTGAATGGTAATAATGTTAGGTCCTTATCAGGAAAAGATTAACAGAAAAGGGTTGAATTTGTAAAGAATTTTCTAACCTTTACAGTAAGTACCAGCAAATTTTTAAAACACTGGTATAGTTACTTACAAACTAGAATCATTGACAATCACTTGACTTAAAAATAATTTTGGTGATAATAAAGTGTAAAGTTTCTATTTAGGTATATAGAGCCGATTGGAGCAGTTCCTGGTACAAACTAACAAGAGTCAAGAACCTAAATGAATAATTTTTTTTTTTTTTATAATACCCCACACTAAAATACTTTCCCCGGAAGCACGGTGGTGCAAAAGAGCACCTCTGTTTCAATGCAATTTGTCGGTTAGCTTATGATTTAGTTTATAATTTCTCCTCCAGCTAATGAGGTCGTTAATTATTATATGTTGCCCATAACAATTTATGGGCATTAAATGTTGCCCATAACATGGATGCTTCCTTGGTTTGGGGCCATTCAAGTCATGCAAAGTCTCAAGTCAAAATCTTTTGTCAGTCTTATTATTATTTTTTTTTATTTCATGTCTGTTAATTTATTGCTGCAAGAAATCATGTCATCCATATTAGTCGATGTTCATACATCATGATATTAAATAGTAGAAATTTCATGTATACCCCTCAAAAATCCTGAAATTTCGTATCCCCCCTCTAGAATTTCTAATATCATATTTACCCCTCTAAATTTCAGACACTCACAGTTTTACTCAATTTATTGCATTTTCTGTTAGAACTCATTTTAAAGTTATAAAGTATCCATTTGCCCTTTATTAGAAAAGTACGTAGCATGTTTAAGAGAAATATTTAGTCTTCTAATTGGCCGTTTGTGAAGGGCAAATGTACAATTTGTCATTCTTTTTCAAACCAACAAACAAAATACACCTCCTCATAAATAATTAACAAAATACCCTTGTGGGCCCCATTTCCCCCTCCTTTCCCCTCCCTCTCACTTCTCCTTGTTTACTCCTACAACTTTTTATATTTGAAATGGAAGATACATTTAATACTATATGAAAATTTTGTGAACTTTATATTTGAAATGGAGGATACATTTAATACTATATTTTTAACATATGATTTTCCTTTAAATTAATTTTACATAATATAACCACTTCAGTACTGTGTTTGTGTTTGAAGGTTAGAAACTTGAGGTTGCAAAATTAGAAATTATTTTAACAAATTTGTAGTCATTTTAAGTATCACAATAAGGAGTAATAGCTTTTATAGATGTTTGCAAATTTCAAAATTAGAAAATTATTTGAAAATTTGACTTCAATTAAATTAATAGCTTATATATATGTTTACAAATTTCATAATTAGAAAATTATTTGAAAATTTGACTTCAATTAAATTAATTTAAAAATATGTTTGATTGATACAAAATATGTGAATCAGTAAGTAAATAATGTGAACCAGCAAGAAAATAAAAAATGAATTACTGTTTCGAAAGGGTTATTTAGAGTGCACAAGATCTGTTAATTGTACAAGATGAAACATGAATGTTGAACCTAACTTTTTGTCATTTCATGCAGATTGTTGATAAAATCACTTTAATATTTTTTTTATTCAGAGTAACGATAATTATGAAGTGTTCAAATATCTTTAATCTTTATGCCTTTATTTTTTTAATTTTTTTATTATTTCCTCTTTTTGAACTAATGAGAAGTAGAAATTAGTGGTGCTACAATGGATTATCATTTTTTTGGCTTAATTTAGAAGAATATAATTTGTACTAACAATTATTAGTAGTACAAAAATGCCCCCAACCAACAAAAACATTGGGAAACAGTAACACTTTTTACCAGTAACTAACCAGTACCCGATTTTGTATTTTTTTTAATAATGATGTCATAGTCACATGTTAATTAATATAAGTTGACCTATGTCTCATATTAGAAAATTTAAGAAAAACAAGCCAAGAAAATTAATTCAAACTATAGATCAAGAAAGGAGACAAAAAATATATGTACTTCTAAGTTCACAAAATTTCCATATAGTATTAAATGTATCCTCCATTTCAAATATAAAGTTGTAGGAGTAAATAAGAAGAAGTGAGAGGGAGGGGAAAGGAGGGGGAAATGGGGCCCACAAGGGCATTCTGTTAATAATTTATGAGGGGTATTTTGTTTGTTGGTTTGAAAAAGAAGGGCAAATTGTACATTTTCCCGTTTGTGAACGCAAATGATTAATTTTCTTACTTGTAATATGCACACAAATACATGCCTAAATGTAACTGTGTATGCACCACAAGTTGAGAAATGAACCATTTGCTCTTGGAAATTGACAATTAGAAGACTGGACTACATATTTCTATTTTTTCAATAAAAGATAAAATTGGAACTTAATAAATTTAAAATAAATTAAAAGAAAAAAACAATAAATTGGATAAACTTGTAGGTTTTTTAAATTTAGAGGGATAAATATGATATTATGAATTTTAGAGGGGGAAGTAGGTAATTTTGAGATTATTGAGAGGTATAAAGAAGGAGAACGGAGTAGGTCCGATGCCCATCGGACCTACTTTTAGGTTCAACGAGCATGATGACCGTCCGATCTAATTTAAGATTTGTGTGCACGAAAATTGAAACAAATCCGTACGAAGTTTAAAGCATTCCGCACAAATCTTAAAGCAAATCGACAGTGATTAAACCTATCAAACCAGAGTAGGTCCGATGTCCATCGGACCTACTCTCAAAGACAAGGAGAAAGAAGAGACATCAAACAAACATCATTTTGATTTATAAAATTACAAGAAGAAGAAACAAGAGAATTTGTAATAAGCAAATGAAGACAACATTAAACAGCCCAAAATGTGACCTTGTATGTTGCTCAGCTATCATTTACCAGTGAATCTCCGTGGATCCAAAATGGGCCACAGCGACATTGGATGGAAGCTTCCTTTGTGTTTGATTAATGTTTTATTGTCTTTACTATAGATGTGGGTCCAATTTATCAGATTTTTTTTAATGTTTTTTCTGCAGTGGACTTTTCATAGATAGGGGACTTCTCATTTTTTACAGTTGTATTTGCAATTCATACTGCATTTTCTATTTGAATGTCAAATAATAATACATCATAAATTGCTGAAATATTTGAATGTAAACATAGGTGTTGGAGCAGCATGGAATACAGCAAATGTGAAAAAAGGTTCAACTGTTGCAGTATTTGGACTTGGTGCTGTTGGCCTTGCGGTGAGAACAACTCCCCTTTTTGTTCTTTAGTAACCAAAGAACATAAAATGAATGAAAGGAAAAAATAAAAAATAGAGCAAGAAAGAAATGATAGAAAGAAAAAAATTGAAACATAATCTAAAATTTAAGCTTTTGTCAAGCTGAAACAGGTTTCATCATTTGTCAAGTTAAATTTTCTTTCCAAAATATATTTTCTTAGTCATAATTTAAAAATATGCTTATGTTAAAATAATTATACAATTATGTCCTATCCTGATTGAAAATGTGCTTCCGTTGCAAGACTAATGGTTTTTGAATTAGTTCTTTCATGTGTTTATTAGAGGATTTAGAGAAATTATGATTATGGTTACTATAAGAATATGTGAGTATCCTCAACAATAAAAGTGCTTAATAACGACGGTTTCTTCGCCAGTAATAGCGATATTCTCGGAAATAACAATTTATGTCAGTTTGCACTCGACAATAGTCATTTTTTACTATCGCAGATACTCACATATTCTTATAGATTAGTTAATTTAATGAGTTGTGTGTCATCCAATTATTGCAGTAAATTTACGGATATACAAACAACGCAGGTCGCTGAGGGATCCCGATTGAGAGGAGCTTCAAAAATTATTGGCGTTGATATTAATTCAGAAAAGTTTATTAAGGGTATATTATTTTTAAAATTTTTTTTTTTGTGTGTGTAAGAGATACATAGGCTCTTACACCTTATGCATATTCAATTTTCTTTCAATTGGAATCAGCTTTCAGGTTAACAGATTACCTACCTTGCAATTCCCTAAAGAAATGAAAAGACCAAAAAAAGTGTGAAATATCAAGGTTGATGCACTTCATAAATTAACTACTACTGGTAAAATGGTTGCAAATTGTTTCTGAAATTTGTTTTTCTAGATATAATTTATGCTCAGGGTTTTAAATGAAGGGTCCTACATCTACACATATTGGTCATTTTTTACTTGTTCATCTACTAAATTGATTAAAATGTAGGTGAGGAAATGGGAATCACAGACTTCATCAATCCCAAGGAGTGTGGCAGACCAGTAAATGAGGTACATTTTCTTTTTTTATATTAATTATTTTACCCTTTATGTTTTTACTGCTTAACATACTATAAAAGAAGCCAGTGACTGTGTTGACTCTGATTTATTTGCATGCTGAGTAGCACTTGTGGGCCCATATCATTGATAGAGATTTTTACATATTAAGTTGTTAACCCTGCTAATATTTACAATTTAACTATTCTAAGATGATTTTTAACCAGCATTTAATTTGGAAGAATTAAAGACAAACAAAATAACTTTTTTCCTGGCCCAGGTACAGAACTACTGTTTATTTATTGAAAAGGGGTTGTGCTAAGTGCTTCAATACCCCAATATTCCATATTTGGATATTTTTTTCTTAGCACAACCAATGATATCTATGGTTTAGGGTTGTGCTAAGAAACCAAAATTCTGACAAAATGTTTCATTCTGATACAGTGATACTAACTGGTATGATTGTGATTTGGACCAAAAAGGCCAGTCAGGGCAGTAACTCATATACACTATACTACCAAAATTATTATGGTCAAGGATCAAACAATTTAAATCATATCAGAGTTTAATAACAATAGTTGACAACATATTTTATACATCAATCAAAATTTGAGACCTTGATGGTGGGGCAAACTAGCTACGATCAGTAGATCAAAAATTAGAATCATATCTCAGTTTTATAACAACAGTTGATAAAATTTATAACTATGATCAGTAGATCAACAGTTGATAGCATTAGTCAAAATTTGAAATCTTGATGGTGGTGTTGCTTGCAGGTGATAAAGGAGATGACAAATGGAGGGGTAGATTACAGCTTTGAATGTGCTGGGAATTTAGATGTACTGAGGGAAGCCTTCATTTCAACTCATGATGTATGCATTTTGTTGTATAATTTTTTCTATACCTTTCTACTAATTCTAATTGGGGAATATAAAGAAAAATGGAAATTTTGGTAAAAACTGATACTTGATAAAATAAATTTTGCATTTAGGGATGGGGGTTGACTGTTGTTTTAGGCATCCATGTAACACCAAGACTGCTTCCCTTACATCCAATGGAGCTATTTGATGGCCGGCGCATCACCGGGTGCATTTTTGGGGACTTCAAGGGAAAGTCTCAACTGCCTGAAATTGTTGAAAAATGCATGAAAGGGGTTTGTTCTTTCTCTGTCAAAATTCTGAATCAATAGTTGTATATTACTCTAATACTCTTTGCTCTTCCCAATAAATCTTTAATAATCTTAATTCTCTAATTTTCCAATTTGCATGCAGGAAATAAAAATCAATTTTGATGGATTTATAACACATGAATTACCATTTGAGGAGATAAACCAGGCCTTCAAGCTGCTGGAGGAAGGAAAATCCCTTAGATGTTTGCTTCACCTTTAAATGTTCTGTACAATTGATAAACTCAAAAACCAAATAATCTTGTTATATTTCTTTTTTTTTGAAGGTCAATCTTGTTATATTTCACGTCTCATTGCTATTGTAAAGATCAGACTGCTTGTAATATAAACTTAAATCGATCTGTTCTTTAATTTATGCACGCTCTTTATGGTGTAAAAATTCTGAATAATTACTTGGGTGTTTCATACATCTGTTGGAGAAAATTAAGCATTTTAACATGTATATACATTTGCAACACTGCAGTAGTTACAACTGACAGTGCTGTGCTGGGTATGTACCAGTACCACATCTGTTATGATACATGAACATGTTGTACTGGTACATATATAAAGTATAATTTCTCATAATCAATGCTGGCATTTAAGATTGTACAAATGCCTGAATTTAAAATAAATGGGATTACAATTTGCTTAAAGAGGCCCGAGTAAAACAAACTTATTGTACAGGCCCAAAGTTCCCATTGTAGTATTTAGACCCAAAATAAATTTAGTGCTTAGGCCCAAAAAAAGTCCAGTTAAATATTTTGACCCATGTCAACGGTCGAATTAAGCTCTCATATCTCCCAGGATCTAGTGCTTTCCTGAAAATCACAGAAGGCACCGGATACCATCCTTCCCCTGTGAAGCTCCGAGCACTTTCTCTCAGTATCAAAACCGACACGTGTCACTCCGAAAACGGTCATGAACCTTCTCGATCCCTCTCTCCCAGCTCTATATAAAGTTCAGGTACTCCTCATCTATGCTCCATCGTAGAAGAAATTTCAAAGCACGCTCAAGCAGTAGTACTTAACTTCGACCACACTCAATCTTTAGCAATCATCTTAGTTTCCTTGCGCAAAGATGGCAGTGGCATCTCCATGCGCTCTTGCGAGTCGTCTCACCTCACGTCTCATGGCACGGCCAATGGTGACAATTCCGAGATGCTTCGGGAATCAAGTTCGTGTCAGGCCTATTTCTGCAATTGCGGAGAAGCATGAGGAGGACTCGGCTGTGAGTGTGCATGTCAATGATAAAGCAGTGGAGAAAAAAGGAGGCAACCAGGCCGTGCAGAGGCGGCCTCGCCGTGCTGCGCCTCTTGACATCTCTCCTTTTGGTATGCAATTTTCCACCCTTCAATTGCTTATACTAATTCTATGAATAGTGTCATGGATAGTAGTAATCTTTAAGAAACACTGTAACTGACATTTTGCCACATTGTGTTACTAACATATGGTCTTCTAATTTCTGAATTTTTGAAAATCTTGCAGGGTTGATAGATCCATTTTCACCAATGAAGACCATGAGGCAAATGCTAAGTACAATGGACCGCCTATTTGAGGACACCATGACTAGGTCTCCAAGTGATGGAGGCCTTGAAGTGCGGGCGCCATGGGACATCATGGAAGACGAAAAGGAGGTGAAAATGCGGTTTGACATGCCGGGTTTGTCCAAGGAGGAGGTGAAGGTATCAGTAGAAGACGACACCTTGGTCATAAAGGGAGAGCATACAAAGGAGGAAGGCAGTGAAGAGAAGGGCGAATGGTGGAAAGAGAGAAGCGCCAGTTCATACGACATGCGATTGCTTTTGCCCGACGAATGTGACAAGAGCAACGTTGTAGCCGAGTTCAAGAACGGGGTTTTGCTCGTGACAATTCCTAAGAGGCCAGTCGAGCACAAGGTTGTTGATGTGGAGATCAAGTGAGGTTTTAATAGGTTAATTAGACAATGTATATGTGCTGATGTGTGTGTTGCTGAGGTTTTAGTTCAAAGTGAATGGTTTTGGTTTGCCATGTAATATGTAATTAATGAATAATAAGATCAGCTGGTTTTATTAAACCATCTGTGCGTCTGGTTCAGTGTGTACACATTTGCATTTGTTATATACTTTTGTGAATGGGTTTTTCCTTGATAAAATGCTTGGGCCCATAATTAAGTGAGACTTAAGACTGGTGTTGATTATTCATTAAGGTGCTAACAACGCTGGTCTGACAAATGCCATTTTAGATTAATGCACATCGATCCAATACGCTGGTGTTGATCGTTCCAAACACATTTCAGCTAATATTCTTGTTTCAACACTTGGTTAAAAGATTTCAGCTATATAATATTCTTGTTTCAAGCCAATTAACCTATGTACAGCTTTCACTTCTGACGTTGTTATTCTCATCCTTTTCTATTTTAAAAGATAAGATTCTCACCCTTTTTTATTTGGAAGAAACTGATCTAAAACCACTATATTAGATTAATAAAAGAAAAAAAAAATTCTTCAACAATGTCAATTATTCAATCTATTTGATCTTATTCAAACATATTCAAATTTGGCTCAGATTATTTTAAAACCCTTCCAAAAAATAAAAAACACATTCATTTAAAATAAACCGATTATGATGCCATCTCAAACTATGGCAGCAGAGATTGAATTCGTTTAAATAGATCCCTCGTGTTGCATTAATTGATGCATATCTAGATGGAAAATGTTCAAAAAAAAAGAAAATTAAATGTTTAGCAGGTACCTATTATATATTCATGTTCGGCAGAGAGACTCCTTTAATATTCGTCAAACTCATATGAATTCGTCCCCCACCGATGAATTTTTATTAATAACTGTAATTAAAAAAAATGAAATTTACTGAATCAATATTGATTGTTTAATTTTTTATTATAAAAATTATATGTATCAAGGTGAATCCAATAGTCTATTCAGTACATCATATGCCACAGTATCTCTACAATATTGTGTCAATAAGAGAATTGACAGGAGCCTGTTTGGCATTTCAAATTTTGATGAGTTTTCATGGGAAAAAACAATTTATGAACACTTTTTCCTGACTCTCATTCGGCAATTAGTTTGCTACCCATTTAAATTTCAAAAAATGAAGCCACTAATCTTAAAAAAACAAAAAATCCCAAGAATGTGTAGCTTTCCCTTCCACCAGTCAAAATTTTTGGAAAAAAAAACAAATTCAATCCGAGCTCTGTTTTTTTTTCCCTATCTGGTTGAGCTCGCAAGAAGACAAAAAATTATCACTACATTGAATTTTTTTTTTTTCCATACTGTGGCGTGAAACATGCAAAAATTGACCAGGTGTTGAAAATTAATTCATAAGTAATTTTTTTTTCAATTATATTTCTGATATTATTAAAATTTAAATATATGAGAAACTTTATTTAAATAGATGAAACAAAATTTACCACACATTATTGGTTTAATTATTTTTTTTACAATTGTTTTTTATTTGTATAGATAAGAAAATTTAAATAGATATACATATTTTAAAATAAATCAAGATTTTTTACAACTAATTTCACAGTACAACCGAACATTCATTTCAACAATTTCCATATTCATTTTCATACATACCCATACCCATACCCATGGGTTTCTGTAAATTCAGGGCATGTTCGTTTGTCACGGGATTGTACGTGATGAGATTTGACGGGTTCGGAAATTCACTTTTTATTTGCGGGAACCCATATTCATTAATATGCACGGAAATAATTATGAGAATGTACTGAATGAGTGTTCGGTTATACTGTAAAATAGTTATAAGAAATTCTTTTCTTTGTAAAATATTTGATATCAATAAAATAATTATTAATTAAATTAAATTAAATCAATTAAACAATAACATAACAATACTTATTAATTATTATTTTATAACGAGCCTATTGCATGTCTGCCTGTTATCCAATCACCAAAAAATTAATTAAAATTAAATTAACAAATTAATCATTGTGATAATTAATACAAGATTTTCATTTTGCATAATTTTTTTATGTTTACATGCCCGTAGGTCCATTACAATCATGTTGCTCTAAAATTCATTTTTTTTTAATTGAGATTTGGGACCTTTATTAATTTTTTTTGTTTTTGGAAGTAGAGCCCTTTCTTTACGGATAAGATAAGTTGTTATTCAATTTAGATGTCGAGCTCACAGCGTGCCATCTGTCACACCATACGGTCCATATCTCGTTCCTCGTCATCGCAAAATAAGAAAATTGCAATACACCCACCATACTACACTTAAGCGTGGGACCCGCTTGTTGTCTATTCTAACAACAATTTATTTCGTCACTTCAGAGCTCCAACTTATTCTTAGAAGAAACAGACAAAAATAGAGAGCATCTTGTTCATCAACCGAAGAATAATCGCAGATCGAGACTAGGGTTTTGAAGCACGATTCATCCATTAATGGCGGAGATTTTCGAGCTCACCAATGGCACAATTACAGTCAAGGTCAGCAATTGGGGCGCCACCATCACTTCTCTCCTCGTGCCCGATTCGAAGGGTTTGTGTTTTGACTGCTTTCTCATTTTACAAAACTTGGGATTTAAGGTAGCTCTAAGTTTGTTGATTCTTCATAAATTGGTGCGCTGATGAATGATTTCTTTTGATGTAACAGGAAATGTGGCGGACGTTGTTCTTGGATTTGACACTATTGATCCATACATGGTAATATCTAGTATCAGTAGAATTTTGTATTAATAATTTAAATTTAAAATATTTTTATTATATAATTGTATTTGTTATTAGTTTCGTTGTCAAATTAGCCTGAAATTTAGATTTTTCTTCTGATGTTAGGGCATAATGATTTTAAGTTTACTATATAATGTTTTACCTGACCTTTACAGCTGTACATGCTGCACAGATTCTATAGGATTTTTGGTGTTAAATTCCTTAGCCATCACAAGTACATGTATATTATTGTGGTTATAATTTGTTAGTACTTTGCATACAAATAATAATTGTTATTACTGATGAGTTTATTTGCATTTTGTTCAGAAAGAGAAGGCTCCATACTTTGGATGCATTGTTGGTCGGGTAGCAAATAGAATTAGAGACGGCAAATTTACACTTGATGGAGTTGAATACTCATTACCAATCAATAACCCACCCAATAGTCTCCATGGTTAAATTTATTTCTTAATCCGAATTAATACATTGATGAACTGCAAAATTGAATCAGCATAAGACTTCATCTTTTAACTGTCCTCTTTTTCCATTTCCTTATCCGTCTTTTTTGTTTTATGTATAGGTGGGTTTAAGGGATATGATAAAGTGCTGTGGGAAGTAGCTGAACAAAACAAAGGGGAAAAACCATCAATTACTTTCAAGTACCATAGTAAGGATGGAGAGGAAGGTAAGAATTTGTTCTCCCCTTTTTGCTATTTGAGTATTTTGAATTTTCTTCTTTTGTGTTGCTTTTCTTTCTATTTGTCCATCACCCAAAAGTATAACACTATTAATTTATATCCAAGTGATTTGCATAATTGCATGTAGGTTATCCAGGTGATGTCAGCATTAGTGCGACATACTCCCTCCCCTCACCCAAAACCCTTAAACTTGAAATGGAGGCCGTACCAGAAAACAAACCTACCCCAATAAGCTTAGCCCAGCACACCTACTGGAACTTGGCAGGCCACAACTCGGGTTCCATTCTAGACCATACTGCCCAGATCTGGGCACAGCACATGACCCCTGTGGACCCCACTACTATACCGACCGGTGAAATAATCTCGGTCAAAGACACTCCATTTGACTTCACTACCGAGTACAAAATAGGGGCCCGCATTAACAAGGTTCCAGGAGGTTATGACCACAACTACATGCTAGATTGCGGTGAGGAAAAAGATGGTTTGAAAATGGCTGTTAAGTTGAAGGACCCGTTATCGGGTCGGGTTTTGAATCTATTCACCAATGCACCTGGTATGCAGTTTTACACTGGAAATTATGTGAATGGAGTTACAGGTAAGTCTGGAGCTGTTTATCAGAAACAGTCTGGGGTCTGTTTAGAAACTCAAGGTTTTCCAAATGCAATAAATGAACCCAAATTTCCTTCGATTGTGGTTCGACCTGGTGAGAAGTATAAGCACACAATGCTGTTCGAATTCTCAAATGAGTAATAGATACGTCTTATGAGTAGAAATTGGGAATTTGGTTAAGGGTGACATTTGATTTTTAAATTTATTCTTCTTGGTGTCTGTTGTGCGAATAAAGGACAGTTTTAATGTGAATTATATAAATAAATAATTCAATATCAGCTCCTCTATATTTCAAGTTATTGCTTCAATTAAATTTATTTTAAGCTGGAATTTGTTGGTTTTGCTGCTATTGTTATGTATTTGAATTGGGTTTACTAACTATAGACCCAGGCTTGAACTGTCGTTGTAAATTGGTAGAGTTTCATAATTCTCCAAATCTAACATCAGTAATTGTACTCCTGAGCAACAATTTAGTACAAGAGGTTCATACATCCAATTTCAATTAATAAAAACTGAAAGCACGTATCCTAATGCTGCGACTGATTGATTAATAGTTTTTTTACCACTACCAATTTATTTCTCATAATCCTTACTGAGCATTCTTGCTTGTACTAATTGAATAAGCAACTCTATATTCTTGTAAGAAGAGCCCCCTTCTTCCATGGCCTTCTTTGCCTTGTAGCCAAGCTCTCTAGCCCTAACCCTTCTCTCCAATCCTACCTTCTCTTCATCCATCAACTCTAACACTTTTCTCTCCACATCATCTCTTCTAACCATAACCTCATCACTCTTTTCACTCCCCCAAACAATAGACTTGTCAACACCAATTCTGATGCCTATTTTCAAAACATCCACTATAAATATCTCATTTAGAAATTGATCTCCAAAGTGAGGCCATGTAATCATAGGGACACCGTTACATATGCTTTCTATGGTTGAGTTCCATCCACTATGCGTCAAGAATCCACCAATAGATCTGTGAGATAGGATCATGACTTGTGGGGCCCATCCTCTTATAATGAGACATCTATCTTTTACTCTTTCTTCAAATTTCTCTTCGATCAGCCATTGTTCCATCTCCGATATTTTCTCCCCTGCTTTTATAACCCATATGAAGGGTTTTCTTGAGGCCTCCAATCCTAATCCTATCTCCATGAGTTGTAAAGGTACACTTCTGGTGAGACTACCAAAATTCACAAACAAAACAGACCCATTTTGCATTGAATCAAGCCACTTTAGGCACCTCTCTTCATCTATGGATGCTCTGTTACCTCTAAAAGCCATTTGTTTCAAATTTTTGTTGTACAAGCACATTGGCCCAATTGACCATACTTTCTTTCTGAAAAGCTTCTCGTGAGAATCTATGTAAGCAGATTCTAGCTCTTGGAAGGTGTTTGTTATTAGTCCGACAGATTTTGAATCTTCTTCCTTCATCTTTGCACGAATATTTTCCAAACCTGATACAGTGAAACTCAGAATAGACCGGTTTTTTGGTACTTCAAGTGGGTGGGGAAACCCAGGAACCGGTACAGGTTCATTTTCATCTGTGACATTATCATATATCTTATGGATGAAGGTTATATCCCTGATATTGCAAAAACCAACTTGTGAGGAAACAACAGAAACAGAGACTTACTGGATCACTACTTAGGTAGACAACAATTTTCTTATGTTGGGGCTAAGCCACTACATCAACTTGTGACTCCGATTGGGTTTCATTTCTAACATATTCTAACTTGTTTGGGACTAAAGGCTTAGTTGTTGTTGGCGCTAAGCCACTAAAAGTCTATAAGAATATTCAATTCAAGAGACTGGTATAAGTTAATCTAGATTTGCTAATCGATGACAATATATTTACTGCAACATTACTAATAAATTAATTGTTAGAAACTACTGTGCAACATTGTAGCCATCATAAATAAGAATCATTAAATGGATTTTTCATTTTTCATTCTGAAATCTCTGAATGGAAGTTGGGCATTTTGGGTTGAAAATTTAACTTTCTCGCATTTAGATTTGAAGTGTTCATTGGCTTCAAGTTCAAACTGCTAAATTCACAATATTCATTTGGATTTCTTAAATAGGTACTAATGGGGTAAAAACTAAATCGAATAATTCCATTTATTTGATACGAAAAAGTTAATGCCGAAACTTTAAAAGAAAATGCATCCGTTGAGAAGTACCTGCAAAGAGAAGCAAATGCCGAGAAGCCTATAAAACAAAGCCTTGGTATCCCGAACTCCCTCGCTACTTCACCCGTCCATGGTTGAGTCACGTCAGATATCACACAACTCGGTGGCGTTTCATGCTTCCTAAGATATGAAATAAGAGGATCCTTATTCAAGAAAAACGCTTCCAAGAAGGCTTTGAATTCTTGCAAACCGGTACGTAGGGTGTCTAAGTTTTCGGATCCTTGGGGTAAACCAGCCTTGGCACAGTTGAATGGCAGGGGGAGAAATTGGATTGGGAGATGTGAATCCTTGGCATGTTGTATGATGGATTCGATGCGGGAGGCGTTTAGAGGGGTTGTGACGAATGTGACGAGTGCGCCGTGGCTAGCTAGGAGGTGAGCCATGTCTATCATGGGTATGGTGTGGCCTTGTGCCATGAGTGGGACCAGCACAAAGTGTGGTTGCTTTGATTGGGAACCATGATTGAAGCCATTCATGACTGTTGGATTAATTCCTTGATATTTGGGTGGAAGAGAGGTTTGGATATAGGAAAGTTGCAGAGGAAATTCTAGGGAAGCGAAGAGAAGAGAGTACTCTGTTGTGGTGATTTCTTTTTTTCTTATCTGTAGAATGTAATACAATTTTATATATAGTGGAAACAATTACAAGAGAGGAGCAAATCTGCAAAATGATACAGAAAAAAAAAATAAAGGGAAAGAAATAAATTAAGGTAGCTAGAGAATACAAATACAAATTGTAGATATGTGATAATGTGAAATGAACAGGGGCCAACCAAGGGAACAAAACAAAATGAAAGACTAAAGCTGAATTAATTCTGGCTGCCACCAGGGACAAAACTGAATTCAGGGTCTGTGTTAATTGTCGGATTTTATATTCAAATGGAAATTCAAAGTTTTACATATTTTAGGTCGATTTTTTTTTTCACTGCATCAACCTTATTCTCGTAATTATCAGTGAATAAAATATTGATATGCATATGATATAGATAATTATTAAATAATCTAAATTGATTTGAATATATAGATACAGATAATTAATACTCTCTTAAGAAATGTGAATATTTTATTTATTTGCAATTGATGTATGGCTATTTTTCTAATGGGGATATATATATTGTACATTTATTATCTATATATTACGAATATAGTATATGCACATATGTTATTTGTTTTGTAATTTTAAAATTTAATATTGTTTGTTGTAAAATATTTATTTTTTTCTACTACGTACTATCTGACAATTTTTTTATATGTATTAATATTCAAATTTGTATTCATTTTTTTTTACATGAAGACCATGTTGAACGGTTCAGATCAATTGTTTAAACTTTGAAAATAAAAATATGGATGCATAGTACCGATCAATGTGTGCATTGCAAAGTACCATAGCCTTGTTCAAAAAAAATTAAAAAATGAAGCTATGGTACTTTGCAATGCGCGGATCTGATCGTACTAAACAGTTGATCTGAACCGCTCAACATGATCTCCATATGAAAATATACATGGAGACTAGATTTCTTTTTTTTTAATTTACTATTTTTTTGAGATAGGTAGAAAATCACTACTTTGGATGGTTCATGATTTTTATATAAGATGGTTTTCTACTTATTTTAAAAAATAGAAAAAAGTATCTTAAAAAATGTAAATTTTGATCTCGTAGTACGTTTTTATATGAAGATCATGTTGAACTGTTCAATCGATTGTTTAGACTTTGAAATAAAAATATAAATTCATAGTACCGATTGATGTGTGCATTGCAAAGCACTATAGCCTCCCTCAAAATCAAATTTGTATTCGTTAATTATAAGTTTCAGAAATTGAAGTTGTATCTGTCAATTGTCAATTTCGTATTAAGTTTCGACAATATTTATATTCATATTTATATCTAATAATGATCGAAGATATCAATGAATATACCAAAAATTAAATATACGTTAGAATTATGTTTTTCATATTTTGTAAAGAAAATTCTACTATTTTTATTATTAAGAAAATGATAACAACCATTTTACAATATTTGTATTCGTAATAAATAACAAATATATATAAAGAGGAGGGATCAAGTTACAACAAAGTTACAACAACCATTTTTTTCATTTTCAAAGTCCAAATCGTCGGTCCAAACCGTTCAACATGATCTCCACAATAAAATGTGCTTGCGGATCAAATTTTACATTTTTTTGAATTTTTTACTATTTATTAAGTATTTTACAAAAAATAGCCATATTCAGACCATTGAATTTTGTACCCATCTTAATAAATAGTAAAAAAATCCAAAAAAATGTAAAATTTGATCTGCAAGCACATTTTATTTAGATAATCATGTTGAACGGTTTAGATCGACGATTTGGACTTTGAAAATGAAAAAAATAGTTGTTGTAACTTAAATTTGTTGTAACTTGATCCCTCCTCATATATAAAATATGTGAGTATTTCAATTGAAAGAAATATAATAATAAAAGACATTCAACATACAAATACAGATATTGGTGATTCAAATGTCCAAATAGTCGATCTAAAGCGCTCAACATGTTCTCCATATTAATAAGTGTTTGGAAATAAAATTTTACATTTTTTGAAATTGTTTTACTATTTTTCTAAAAAAATTCAAAACAGGAGTTTAATATGGTAAAAAAAAAAAAATCTGAAAAATGCTATTTTGAAAAATTCTAAACAATCAATCTTACAATAATTGTGTCGTTTGGAAAAAAAAAATGACGTAAGCACATGCCTCATCCTTTTTGTCCACCGCATGTGACGGCTCGGGTTTTCTAATGTAATTTAAATTTTGAGTTTAAGATCCGATCACAATTCGAATTCGGATTAATCCGTTCATGTCAGAAATTCATGTAAGAATTCGGACTAAGTTGTTAAGAATTCGTACATTGCTACTCAATTAATTTTAAGATAAAAATAAAAAGTAAGTTTTTCATCTTTAAATATTTATAAAAAAATTTTATTCGAATTTTAAATCTGTAACTTTCTACATAAAAGCATTATTTTTAGTCACTAGATCAAATATTGAATTTTTAAATGTGAGAGAGGTAAATTTAAAATTAAAATGAAATTTCTTTTTATTAATATATAAAATTAGTAGGTTGAATATTAAAAAAATAAAAAATAAGAGATAAATTCTAACAAAAAAGAAGAAAAAGAAAAACAGAATCTTCAAATTTGTGTGGAAGCAAGTGAGAAATTCCTGTCATATTCCAACAAAAAGATCCGATTCAAGAGATGCGTGTTCGAGTGTTCTTTGTGATAGGATGTCGTCGCCATCTTTGGGTCCCGTGCCGTGATTAACACACAAGGACTTTGATCTTTGTGCCGTAATCAAGGTAATTTTTCATGTGTCGTGTTGTGCCGTGATCAAAATGTCAAGAGTGATCACGACACGCGAATGGTCACGCTACGTGAGTCACGCCGTGCCTAAACGTGCCGTGATTAAACGTGACTCATATGACTATTTAATCATAATTTAGGTTAGTTTATTCAAGATTTACCATTTGTTCAAGATCTAACGGTCCTAATTACACGTTACTCGATCGCGTGACCACGTGTCCGCCGTAACTAGATATTTTGCGTGACGTACCGTGCCGTGCCAAATTTTTAAAAGATCATCACAGCACGCGAATGGTCACAACATGGGACACGCAAGTCACGACATGTAACTGACACGCGTGATGTGCCGTTCCGTAACTGACACACGTGACTTGACGTTCCGACACTACACTCATGAAATGATTCAATTCTAATTTATAGTAGTGCAACGAATGAGAAATTGACAAGAAAGCGACTTTTATGACTAAAGAGTCATAAAAGCTTACTGATATTTTTTCATGATACACTTTCTGTCACAACTCAGGAGCCACCAAAAAACAGGTTCTATTTCCATATATAACAGTAGAAAACAGCCCCATAGGCCATAAAAATGGAAAGTACCTAAAAGGCTCCGAAATTTTTATTGATGGTAAATCAAAATAATAAAAAATCACAAATGAGAAAGAATATGGAGAAATTTTAAAAATTGAAAGACAGTCACCTAGAATGATGTTCAATCTAGACATCATTTAAGACAGAGACCACTGTCAAAATAAAATAAAATAAAAAGTCCTGGACACCATTCTAGATAAAAATCGAAAAAAAAAAAATTTACACCCGATGCCACCTGAAATGGCATCCAACCTAAAGAGATTTGCATATTTATCATGCAAGTTTTTGTCTTGACAATTTAATTGATTTTATGAATTAGGCTCAACTTTAAATGCAAGGTTGTAAGTACCCGTCTCTACGGATTTATGTTGGCAATTTGTTCTTCAATTGGAGAATTCCAACTTGATGTAAATTTGTAAAAAAAATATTTCGCTAACATGTATGAGGATGAATTCCCTTCTCTTCTCTGTCTGATTCGTTAGTGTGATTTAGAGTGAATTCCCTTCTCTTCTCTGTGTCAAACTCCAAAATTCAAATTCAAAAATCGGCCGTGCAAAATTCAAATTCAAAAAATATGGAGATAATTTGTTTGTGTCTGCAAAATTGTAAAAATTCTAAACCTAACAAACATATATATTACACAACGCAATTGTACAGGGAGTCTTTCTTCAATAGTTAGCAAATTCTTGGAAGAAACATGAAGTATGAACAAGCGCAATAAAACTTTTCATTTCAATTAATTTCAAAGATGATTACTAAACATGCAAAATTCAAAAACTTAATGATCAATTCGAAAAATTGCGTTCGGGTAATCAAATTTTGAACAAGCAATCTATAATATTACCAAACCACAAGTGCTAAATAAAAAATAAACTCTTTCATGTGTACACCTTGTCTCTGTTCCCATGCATTCTCTCTATTATCTCATGAATTAACAACTTAATATTGTTGTACGATGATCCACCTTCTTCCATTGACATTTTAGCCATTTTACCAAGTTCTCTTGCCCTGAACCTCATCTCCATCCCTTCTTTTTCTTCGCTCAACAATTCCGATACCTTTTTCTCTACTTCATTTCTCTTTACCATTATCTCATCACTCTTCTCACTACCCCAAGTTATAGAACTCACAACACCGATTCTTATACCCATTTTTAAAACATCTACTGCGAATACTTCATTCAAGAACTGCTCTGCAAAGTGGGGCCATGTTAACATAGGAACACCAGCACATATACCTTCTATAGTTGAGTTCCATCCACAATGTGTGAGAAATCCACCAATAGCTTTATGAGATAAGATCATGACTTGTGGAGCCCACCCTCTTATAATGAGGCCCCTGTCTTTTACCCTCTCTTCAAAATTCTCTTCTAACAACCATTGTTCAATCTCAGACATTTTTTCTCCTGCTTTTATCACCCATATAAAAGGTTTATTTGAGGCTTCCAACCCTAACCCTATTTCTATGAGTTGCAAAGGCAAACTACGTACAAGGCTACCAAAACTGACATAGATAACCGACCCGTTTTGCATGGAATCAAGCCAGCATAAGCATCTATCTACATCTATTGATGCCTTCTCACCTCTTGAAACTACTGGTTCCATATCTTTGTTAAATAAGCACACAGGCCCAATTGACCATACCTTTTTTTCCATAGCACTCTCATAGGATTTTATGTAGAGAGCCTCTAGGTCTTGAAATGTGTTTACTATGACACCAATGTTCTTTGATTCTTCCTCTTTTACCATATTGACGATCTTCTCTCCTGAAGCGTAGAAGCTCAAGGTTGATCGAGTTTTTGGTATCTCAAGCGGGTGTGGGAAACCCGGTATGGGCACAGGCACGTGATCGTCCATTACATTGTCATATACCTTGTGGCGGTTGACTAGGTAGCTGCCATTTAAAATCAACATGTCAGATAGCACAAAATTAGTTGTGTTAAAAAAAATTAGAAGTATCATCAATATAAATGTTTAAAGTTAAGACAATTGCCTGAGTGCCCAAATGACAGAAATATGTATATGTTGAAACAAATTACAAATAGTACAATGTAAATGTCTTTTTCTAAAGAGGAGGGTTCCAAATGCTTCCATTTTTTGTGCCTCCATCAAGACTCCATTTTTTAAACATTAATAACTTAAAATTTAAAACTCAAATGTCAAAATAAAACCGTTAGATTTGATCATTTTCTCTATGACATATAAAAGATTATGACATTTCGACTTTGTTTTCATTGGTATCAAGAGCTTGCAAAAATACATTGATATGATTAAATTTTGGACGTTGATTTTTCAACTTATTGATTCATATAAAAAAAAATTCGAAAAAAAGATAATTTTTTATATAAATTTAGAGAAATAATATAGATGACATCTAACGGTTTTATTTTTACACATAAGTTTAAAAAAATTTGTTATAAGAAAATTGAAAAGTGGAGGATTGATGGAGGCACAAAAAATCTGATCTTTTCATTAATCGAAAATAAAAATAAAATATCAATGATGGAGAACGGTTTGATGAAATTTCGATATATAGGTAGGACGGGACAATTTATCCCGTCCCACAAACTCATATACTACAACACCAAAATAACAATATGACTTCGAGTGCGCGAAAATCCAAAATCCTTCTTATTGGTGGAACGGGATAAATTGTCCCGTCCTACCTATATATCGAAATTTTATCAACCCGTTCCCCATTTGCGATATTTTTTATTTTTATTTTCGATTAATACAAAAATTGACACAAAAAATGGAAGTATTTGGACCCTCATCTTTTCTAAAATAGATAACTCCAAAACTCACTTGGAACCAAACAGATCTTTAACTCTTTGAATCTGAAAGTTTGACACCTGAAAAGGGAAGAGAAGGCAGAAAATCCGATGAAACTAAGCCTCGGTATTCCAAATTCTCTTGCAACTGCACCTGTCCACGGATGGGTCATGTCGGATATCACGCAACTTGGCGGTGGATCATTTTCTCGGAGATAGGATATCAGTGGGTCCCGCAATTGCAGAGATGCCTCCACAAAGGCATTTAGCTGTTTCAATCCCAACGGGAGGGAGTCTACACTTTCGCATCCTTCAGGCAGACCAACCTCAGCTCCTTTGAAAAGCAACGGCACAAACCGGATTGGTAACTGGGAATCCCTAGCATGTTGAATGATGGATTCGATGCGTGCTGCGTTCCGAGGGGTTGTGACAAAGGTGACCACTGCGCCATGATTGGCTAGGATGTGAGCCATGTCTATCATGGGGATGGTATGGCCTTGTGCCATTTGTGGGACCAGCACGAAGTGGGGTCGCTGTGTCACAGGAACATGACCGTCCATGTTGCTTTCTGGGGCAATGTTGTGTAGAGTTTGGCAATGATGCAAGAGGAGGTTGGAAGGTGGGTGTAAGATCTGCATTTTATTATTCAAATCTGAAGAGGATTAAACAAATCTGCAAAAAGTCAGAACTTTGTCATACTTAACAAAAGTTAGTCATAACTTCCAAATACAAGAAAACACAGATTCTCTGTGGCGCTGATTGCATAAAGATCCATGCAGCTGTTCACTGAATCAAGGGCCTGCATTCAAAAAATGAATGGGAGAAAATGTCTGTCAAATAATCGTCCATGTTTTAATCGCACAGGTGCGCAGCTCATAACTTCAATTCGTGAGGCTCAAAAATACTTCTGGCTTGTACCACGAATTTGTTCTTACACCATACTTTATCATTCACAATCATATTCAAATTACATATATGTGCCTTTTTTTTTTCTAAGGCTGTGTTTGGCAGCTCGATAAGCAAGGGATACAGATGGTTATCTCCCTTATCCCTGCCATACTGATAATATTTTTAGAGGGATAAGCTGAGATAGGAGCATTCCCCAGATTTTATCTCCAAATTTTAACCCTGCAAATTGCTGGTAATAAGGTTATCCACTTGTCTTATCTTATCCACTGGTAATAAGGTTATGCACTTGTCTTATCTTATCCACTTATCTTATTTACTGCCCAAGTCTCACACCTCACCTTTTTATTATTATTAACGTCTCTCTCCAGGGCCAATGAGTTGCATTCTCTCTTCCTCTCACCACCTCTCTTGTTTTTCACTCAACAAATTATTACAAAATCTTATATCATGCAATTTGATACTTACAAAGAGCATGGAAACATTTCTATTTTGGGTACAAGCTGATCCTGGTTCACAAGTTGAGTCTATTTTATATTGCCTGCAAAGTCAATTCTTGGAAAAGTTTCAATCTTTCAATTGACTATTTGCAATTCAGGATCAGCATCTGTCGACACTATAAAATACAACAAGTTCAATTTACCTCACTGGGGCAGTGTTTGTTGAAGACTATTACAACTTGGAGGCAAGAGGAGATCTAAAGGGGGCATAGACAGCTCCCAAAAGTACGCAGTTGAGGAGAGCTTGAACACCGTCTCATGAGGTCACATTTATCGAACTGGTTTCCAAATTGTCCACCAAGATGTCCACATTTTTCTTTTTCTTACTTCTATCGTCACATCAAATCATGCAGGAACTAAAAGTGCACTTTTGTAATGTTGCTTCTCATGTAGCCACAGATGCCTAGAGTTGGTACACTTGTACATGTTCGATATTGTTTTCATGTTTATGCATTAAGTGCCGGTCCTAATATGTACCAGATCCATACCAACTAGTGGTCTCATTTTCTAATTAATGACTTTTTTAATTAAACCACAACATATATTCAGTTGACAAAAAAAAAAGACTTAATTTCAGAAGTAATACATTACTTAAGCCAACAAAGACATGCTAGTCTGTACCAGTATTGGCACCAAACTTCCCTTGTCTCGCCGTTGCAAGAGCTCTAGCCTGTTGATACATCTCTTGCCCCAAAATTTCACCATTTCAGTTATGGTAATCTTGCAAAAAAATTAATAAAAATAAAATACTTATCACCAAAATTTATCAATCTTCAGACCATCCTGCATTGTCAGGTGCCATGGAAATGGCTGAGTGCATATATGCAATTGAACCTATTGGTGGTGTTTAGCTTATGCGGGTCACAATATCCTCCCTATCTTAATTCCTGGTAAGAAGAAATACATATATAACCATTGTTTTGCTACATTACTGATCATGTCCCAAAAAGGGGGTGACACTGGTTGTTCAAATTCACTAGTGCAGTACCAGCCTTGGTACAAGTAAATTATACCTATGTTCACCTATTTGCTACAGTACACAACACCTATGTTGCTTACCTCTATTGTTCTCATACCATAACCAAACGTACTGGTACAGGAGTGCTGTACTAGTACGTACTGGCATCACCTGTCACACTAATACCAGACCCGTCCAGCATAGTGCCAGAATTTGAAAATTTTGCCATTCGAATCCAACAAATCTACTGTTCTACCAATAAACTGGTACTCATACAGATACGTTGAGCTCATCATCTGGAATTAATGCGTACTGGCTGAGATCGATAAAGGTGTGAAGTAATGGGTTTAGGGTTTGGATATGGAGCAGGAGGTGCTCTTTGAGTTGGTGGGATCGAGAGTCTTGATTAGAAGGTGATAAGGAGGGATGCAACGGTGGCTTCTTCGAAATCGAAATCATTAATGGCGGAGATTACGGATAGATAATTTTTTGTGGCTTAATTTTTTTTTTTGATAAATTTGTGTTTCATAATTTTTAGAGGTATTTGTTGTGATACTCATAAAATAAGTTTCTAAATATTCAATTTTTGTACTCGAATCTACAAATTTTGCTTATTTTGTCACTGAAAACAAACATCTCTCCTCTCCCTAGTCTTTCATTTAATTTTAAATTTTATTTTAGTTTATTATTAATCTTTTAATTTAAGATGAAATAACTAATTTATCATTCTCTTCACATAAACACATTCTTTTTATCCAACTACGATCAATATTTTTTACATTTTAATCAATCAATGTTAAGTGCTAATTAATGTGCAAACTGACAGTTATTTTCTTCCTTGGTAAGTTTTATTTTGCAAGACAAATGAAGCCAAATTAATTACAATAATTTATCTAGTTCGTAAATTAATTTCTATGAAATAATTTTGTTGAGTTTTCAATAGAGAGCAAATGTAAACTGAAATTCGACATAGAGCGATATTGTACCTAAAGGAAGTTATTATAGTCATAGTGACAAATGAATTATTCAGATTCAGTTCGGCGGAGTCAAAAATTTGTAATTCGGAAATAATTCAGATATAATTCAAAAATAATACGGAAGGAACTCAGAAAATTAAGTTCAAAACTAGTGAAATTTTGACACATAGATAACAACTTGAACACAAATTTTTATGTTTAAAACCCACTAACTCTGTCTAGTCAGATATGCTTAGTTCCTCTTCTATTTTTCAGATTTAGTTGGATGGTTCTAAAAAGATTTAAACCGTTAATTTCAAATCCAACCGTTCAGATCTTTGTTAATCATGCAATGAATTCTCTTTAAATTGAAGAGGATCCCAGGAGTTTGAAAAAGTTTTGGAGCTGTAATGCGATAGTCCAGCTGGCCTAGAAAGACGTGAATACCTCACGATTTCAAAATTTCTTCAGATTTCAAAATCAAGGCGCGACAAATTTTTGCGAATTTAATGCGAATAAAACGTAAAATTTATAAAATTCACGAATAATTCGTTTAATTCGTGAATTAACGTTTTATTCGCTGATTGATTTGCAGGGTGCTCAAATTCAAATTATTTGCAAATTATTCATGAATAATTCAGTATGGGAAAGTTCAGAATTAAGGTCAAGCTCCCTGTGGACAGCCCACTAAAGGATAGCCTAGAAGTAAACCACTCGGCATTTGGGAAAGTTCCGCATTTACCTAATCTATGAAAGGTTAAATAGGATCTGTTATTACTAATTTACTATGGGAAAGTGGGGCATGACCACACGGTATGCATGGATAGGATGAGAATACAAATCTGAAAAGCTTGGACTTCGAATTTTTGTGGTTGCTGAGTCTATTAAATTATTTTGAATTTATGATTGAGAAAAGCTGTGATCTTAGAAAATATATAGAGTATGAGAAAGCTAATAATAACTTTTTTCGAGAAGGGCATTAGTCTATTATAATTTTATTAACCAATCAGAAAGAGCTTATGTACCAGAAAGCTAATATTAACTTAGAGGTACTTTTGTTGCTTCTCTAAGAGATAATCTAACATGATAGCAATCTGGTCACATGGATAGAGAACTTGTTCAAAGCGATTAAAGAAAAAGCATACACACAAATAATATCAATACATTATACACTACAACTAAGAAATGAACTGCACACTTTTATTAAATTGACAGGTAATTATCATCCAAATTCAAGAAACTTCATAAGCATTTTGAGATCTCCAATTTACATATAAAGTTTATTAGTAGGTGCCATATGTTGTCGATTATATCAAACTTTAGGAAACTGGAAGCATTAATTACTTATAAATGGCCTTCGTTGTATACTACGAAGTAATCGCTAGACATAGTTTTGTTAAACAACAATACATGATTCTTACATTCAGGAACATATTTTGAAAATTAGATTTTACAAAAATGTCTATTAGTCTGGTGTAATATCAAAGAACCTTAATCAAACATTAAACTCAATTCAATTGTGCATGTCTTAGAGATACTAAACCATTTTCTCTTTCTACCTCTACCACAAGCATCTGTTGTTTTACCTCATGAATCAGCAACTCTATATTCTGGTAAGAAGATCCCCCTTCTTCCATTGCCACTTCGGCCATTCTACCAAGTTCTCTAGCCTTTAACCTTCTTTCCATCCCTTCTCCCTCTTCATTTATCAATTCCAAAACCTTTCTCTCAACATCATCTTTTTCACCATCACTTCATCACTCTTTTCACTCCCCCAAGTAATTGAACTCATAACGCCAATCCTTACACCAATTTTCAAGATATCCACCACCAATATTTCATTCAAAAACTGCTCTGCAAAAATGGGGCCAGGTTATCATAGGCACGCCAGAAGATATACCTTCTATGACCGAGTTCCATCCGCAATGCGTCATAAACCCGCCAATTGCATTATGAGACAAGATTGCCATTTGTGGGGCCCACCCTCTGATTATAAGACCCCTGCCCGCTATCCTCTCTTCAAATTTCTCTGCTAACATCCATTGCTCAAATTCTGAAATCTTATCTCCGGCCTTTATCACCCATATAAACGGTTTCTTGGAGGCCTCTAGCCCAAGTCCTATCTCAATAAGCTGTAATGGCATGCTACGCGCAAGACTGCCAAAGCTCACATAAAGCACCGACTTGTCTTGCATGCCATTAAGCCAATGTATGCATCTCTCTATGTCTATTGATGTTTTGTCACCTCTAGAGTTCAGTTTATTCATATCTCTGTTGTATAAGCCCGTCGGACCAAGTGGCCATACCTTCTTTTGTATAGCTTTCTCAAAAGATTCTACATAGAGAGGTTCTAGTTCTTGAAATGTGTTCACAATAACACCTCTGACCTTTGGTTCTTCCTCTCTGACCATGTCTCGGACCTTTCCACCTGATACTGAGAAGTTCAAAGGCGATTGGTTCTTGGAGATTGCGAGTGGGTGGGTGGGGAAACCCAGGAAGAGGAACGGGTTCATTTTCATCCGTCACTTTGTCATAGATGTTCTTGCTTATGATTATGTGTCTGGTACAAAAAAATAGATGGGTGAGCAATGCCATATGCCAGTCATTAGTTTGTTGGTAGTTGGTACCGGGTCAAGTGACCACTTCCAAAATTGGAAGGCTGTAACATTGGAAATTAAGTATATTAAGTCCAATCAGGTGATTATTTCTCAAACCTTCTAGTAATGAGCACAAATAAACTACAAGCAAAACACAAATCTGATCAACTGATTTTAGGGGGAAAAAATACTAAATCTTAAACAGCTCCATCAAGTAATAACCAATGTTTAAATGTTGAAACTCTTTAGGTATACAACCATAAGTACAAGTTAAAGAAACATATCTCACACAGATCCAGTTTTTCTTAAAAAATACATCTATTCTTGTAAAAGAATGTCACTCTCAGAGTCTCGGTCTTCAAGCAAACAAATCCTTTTGCAATAAAAAGAGATGTTATGCATCACTTTCACTAGAAAGACCGATCCACTAATAATAAAGTTTAGAAGGAACAACTGAAAACTTGCCAAGTTGTACCTGCAATTTGTGATTCAGTTATTACTGTATCATAAAGACAATCTTAGTGATGCAAGTGGTTGTCACGTGCTGGGAGATAAAACCATTAGTTGATCCAGTCGTAGCATTAAAGTATATATTTGATTACATCTAAATCTTAAAGCATCATTTTAAACTAATGCCCATGTGAACAAACCTCGAAAGCATAACACACAAAAATTGAACACAGATCAAATTCCAGGAATAAGATCATCTTCAAATAACCTAATACCAAAATTAGGTTTTTCCCTTGCGCTAGTAGCTTGATCAAAGGCAAATGCTATCTCAATTAACCCAGGTTCAAAAATCATAACCCTCCAATCCACCAAAGCATATGCCAAATGGTACGTTATCAGTGTCACTACCACATCTAGCTGCTTTTCCTCTTTTTTTAACTTTTCAAGCCCTTCTTCACATAGTTGTTTCAAATTGGAGATTGCTCGATTTTAATTGGAACTGATACCGTTTGTTTGTTGAGATTCAATCTGCAAGGAATTCGGGTAGTATTATTGGCTTACAATTCAATTTAGTTTCTATCCGAATCAGAAAAAATGTGTAAAAATTAAATATAAGATATAATTTACCACTAGCAGCGCAGCGGAGACTCTTCACAGTGCTAGTCGTAATCTTCTTTTGCTTCACTTGTGTGTTGAATGTATGCAGTAATCGCAACCGCGTCTCTACCGGTATCCACACGAACAGGTTGACACGTCAGTCTGTGTGCTAGCACCAAACAGACAACCCCTATTCTTTCTCCTCTCGGTTATGTGAAAATATGTGTTCAGATAATCAGAATCTGAAAGTCCGAACTGCTATATATAACCCAATGCACCAGTTGGTCGCACCAGTTCATTCACACTATTTCAACCGCACCACTTCGGTCGCACCGATTCAGAAAGAGTGCAGAAATTTCAGCCCATAATTTATATGTCCCAATATAATTTAATTTATATTTAACTTCATAATTAACTATTAATTTTGACGCAAAATAATTTGGCATGCAGCACATTTCCAACACAATCAAGTTGGTTTGGCTGAATTTGTCCATCTTTTCCTGTTTCAAACGAGTTTTATTACACTTCTTATTACAATCTTATCTGAACCTATCTTTGGTACAAGTTGGGTTTTCACCTGATAATGGTAACAACCAAGTACAAATTGGGGCTCGTCATCTTTCAACAGTAAGAAAACTAAACTCATTTACCTCAATTGGATGGTTATTGTTGTAGTCTATCACATCCTGTAGAGATCTGACAGGGGAGACAAAACAGAGCTCTGACAAGTATGCGTTTAAGAAAATTGTTTGACGAATGCCTGTCCGACAAAATGCCTATCAAAACTTGCCTCTTGCTTCTAGACTATTTTTGCTTTATTTGGAAATATTGCTAAAATTGGATTCATTCTGCCATTACTTAATCCAGTCTCAAATATAAATATTGAGGAAATGATAAATCAGTTTTTCTAGCCCTTATCTGCTGAAGGGCATTTGGGTTGGCAATTCAAATTGAAGGTGGAATACTTGTAAGATCTGCTTTTGAATATGTTCCAGCACCATATGCAAGTTAGTTTTAGCGCTCCCTCCCAGTTCTCACATATAGTCATATACCCTGTACCAATTTATTATGTCCTTTTCTATTTGCTCGACTTATATTTCAATTGTTATTTACATAAGTCACAACTGGTACAATCTTTTAGATAACATATCTTAATTTTCAGCACCAGTATAGGCACAGAACTTACCTTCACCCTATCCACCACTAGCACTACAGCCAGACAGTGGCGGTGCTACAGTACCACAGGGGTAGGCAATTGCCTACCCCTGGAAATTTTTTTTTTTTTTGGGACTAGGTTCTTTAATGGGTCTTGCCTATCCCTAGATTTGATTCAGCCTACCCTTGGATTCAATTTGGAGTAACAATTGTCAGTTCAGAATTCAGATATGGATGTGTGAGTCGTTTAATATAATTAGGGAAGAAGGGTTTTTTTAAATTTTTGTTCATTAAAAATCATCATATCAGATTCTATGGTCGTCTTCACAATAGATATTTATATTTTTATGGAGGCGATTCGAACCCGAACCCGTTTAGAAAAAAACCCGAACCCGATCGATATCTGCCTACCCCTAGCTCAAATCCTCCAGAGGGTATGCCTTTTGCACGAAAATTATACCACTCACTCATGCTAGCCTTACCCAAAATAACCACACCAGCGAGGGGCGGACCCAGTGTATTCCGGAGGGGGGAGCTGCCCCCCCCTAGATTTTGAGTTTTAGTGGAGATTTATCGGTTCCGCGACTTTGCCCCCCCTGAAATTTTTTTTGCTCCCCTCTGGACGTTTGATTTGTAATTCGGGTTAAATTTAGGGTTAAAATTGAAATAAATTTGTTGAATTTTGATTGGTAATTAGAATTATAAGTCAGAGTATCAGAAATTATAAGTCAAAGCATTGGAAAGTATAAGTTAAAGCATTATTGTTTATCGAGTACTCAATTGGTTAATGGATTTAAACCCGACTAGGTATTTAAACCCGATTCGATATTTTTGTCTCTCCTGACAAAAATCCTGGGTCCGCCCCTGGCACCAGCATCTCTCAATATTTGTACCACACCTGCATCACAAGGTGCTACAGAGCCAACAGGTGCAAATGATCCTGACGTGGTGTTCAGCTCATGCTTTGTTGCAACATTATCCTTCAAGTAATACCTGTTACAAGTAAATGTATATAAAACAACTGCAATAATAATTACTGGTAACGACCAAATACATGTGGCACATTATTCTCTGATTAGTGTTCAAATCGACTGGTAATGTACCTACCAGTAAGTCTTGGTTAATAACACTATGAACCCTGTTGTTCCAATTTATGTAGTAGAATAGGAGACTAGTACCTGTGATCTCAATGTTTCTAGCACCGGCCAGGATGTGCTGGTCCTACATTCCTACTGATACACTGCACAAAGTTAAAAAACATGCCCAATCAAAAAGTTACCAAAATTGTTAAGTGGAAACCACCATTTTCATATCAACTAAGTTGTTTGCCTAACAAACTGAATACTTACTTACTGGTATGCCATGAAGTATACTGGTGCAGTGAGACAGTAATGGGTTTAGCATTTGGATTTGGGATATATAGTTCTCCGGCGAGTTGGCGAGAGGCGAGAGTGCCTTGGTTGAAGGCCGTTTGGCTGGATACAATGGATGCATCCTCGAATTGGAAGCCATTAATGGCAGCAGCAAGGATTTTGATATTTTATTTCGATTGTTTTGTATTTTTTTGTGAGGTTTGAAGTAGTTTTCAGATGGAAAAAAAAATGGGGCTTGTATTTCCGAATATTTTATTAGTAGAAAATAAAATAAATAAATTTTTAAAATTGAAAAAAAATTATGAATACGTCAGATTATAAGCAAAACGACATAAATTAAAAAAATTAGGCGTATGACATTTTGCTTATTATCTGAGATATCCAATTTTTTTTCCGATTTTTAAAATTCATTTTATTTTATTTTCTAATAATAAATTTATTTATTTATTTATTTTATTTATGTATGTCAGTGGGTGCTAAGCCACCCTAATGATTTTTAAAATCTTAATTATGTATATTAAAATTTAATTGAATTTTCATTTTTTTTTTAGTTTTTATATAGTTTAGCTCCTCTCACATAATAACAAATGTTTGCTTGTAGTCTAGTGGTTAGAATTTTCATTTCATATGATGTTTGTGAGGTGAGTTCAATTTTCACATTTTTGTAGTTTTTACATATTATGCATTTTATAATTTTACCCTTCTTATTCAAATATTTTAGTTCCGCTCTTACTTATGGAGCTCATTTTTTCTCAAATAGAAAATGGGTTTGATCGAATCGGAGCTTATTGAAAAGAGAGGAAAATAGGGAATTCTTTCTTATGTAGCATAGTTGTTGTCTAACCACCAATAAAATTCAAAATTCAAAACATTTATTCTAATTTTAATATAAAATTTATCAAAATTACAAATTAGAATTCTAGAGGGGGTAAAAAAGAAATCAAAAGGAGGCAATTACCCCTGGACATATGTGGGTCCGCCCTTGGATCTGGACCTATTTATTTGCCCGTTTGTGTTAATCAGCACTTGAGAGTAGGTTCGATGGGTTTAATCACCGTCAATTTGCTTCAAGATTCATGCGGAGCGCTTTAAACTTCGTGCTTGCTTGTTTCAATTTTTGTGTGCACAAATCTTAAATTAGATCGGACGGTTATCATGCTCGTTGAACCTAAAAGTAGGTCCGATGGACATCGGACCTACTCCGTTCTCGTTAATCAGATGCTGAAAAAATTAAAGATATATATAACATTTGTATGTTGCATATCAATGAATTGTAATTTCCAAATAAAAAGTTTGAATACATTTTTGGTGTCCGGTTGTTTACAAAATACAAATTTTATAGCATTATTATGATATTTATTCAATTATTTGTTGTTCTAGAATACAAAAAAGTCCCCCCCCCCCCCCCCCCCATGCATATTATATTTGAAATTATTTTCGCCGCATGATAACAAGTGATCACACATAGTAAGATGATCGCCTATAAAAAGTTGCACAAATTTTTTTTTTCTCTAACATAACAAAACACACATTTTTAATTTTTGAAATATATTACATTGCAAAATGGTTCAAATTATTCCTAAAATAAAATTAATCAAATTTGATATTTGGCTACGTCCTTCCTAAATCATTTTTCAATTAAACCTTTTTCTTAGCTTGATCTTTCAATAATAATAAAATCATTTTGTTTGTTTCGCTATAAGATAGGTAAATAAATTTTCACCAAAATTCAGCTGGCACAAGTTTTTGAAAAAGAAATGCACATAACATGCATATTCTTCAATTAATAATTAAGTATAACTAAAGAAATGTGTCGAATTAGGAAATTTGATTTTTTTTTTTTTTTTTTTTGAAATGAAAGGTGGAGGTCTAGCCTACCAGCTTCCTTTAAACCCCTGTTTATATTACAGAGAATTTTCTCACTTGATTTCGAACTCATGACCTTCCACATGAGAGTCATGTGCCTTTGTCACTAGATTAAATGATGGTTCTCGAAAACTTGGATGGGTCCAGACACCAAGTGACAAGTGCTTATGTGACCGTATAGTCGAAACAAAATTAATTTTTTTGCTTCAAATCAAAATTAATTTGGTGTCTATTTGAAATATATGAGAGCAGTTTAACAGGAAAGACACCTGAAATATAGTTTGTTTCCGGTAAGCCCGTGGGCCACCACCTGAGAAATATTAAAGACTTAAAGGGCTTAAAAGGATATTTAAAGCCTACTGTACTGAGTTCCCCAAAAAAAATATATATATATATATTTTGAAAATCTTTAGGTTTTGGATTAAAATGAGAAACTTGAAGACTAAGAACTTTGATTTAGTATTACAACTGACCAGGACGAAACAAGACAGATTTCAACTTGGACCCTAATACCCATAATGCTTAAATTGCATTCCCACCCAACCAAATAAAATGCTTAATACATTGATCTACCATCTCCATTCACCTTATACCCCAACCCCATAAAAGCAAATGCAACAAAGAAAGCACTAAAATATGAAAACAAAGAAAACTCCGAGGATTAAACCGACGTTCATCTCACCCCAATATTTTCCCTTGTAACACCCACTATCATAAGGGGTGTTATCTACCAATGGCTGGCTATTGAACCCAAATGCTTGACCCACACCGACACCGGCAGCCTCACTGTTTGGATGGTGAAATTGCCCCGGGCCGGCACCACCCAAATCAATTGGGTCAGCTGCCTGGGGCAACTGTTGAGACTGCCCGAATGGCAAATTCTTGTCTTGACCAATAGGCTCAGCGAAAGGTGGCAAAGCCGGTGCTAGGCCTGGTGATCCTGGCATGCCGCAATTCTGATCAACACGTGGCTCGTCACTAGCCTTCCATGCAAGTTCCCCATCCTTGTCATGTATACGCATGTCACCTTGGTCTACCAACTCGAGACTAAGTAGGAAGTTGTTGTCGGCTGATGCGGCATTGGTGTCCCATACCGAGTTGCTTCCATCAAAGATTTCTAAGCCATTCCAAGTGAAGAGGAGTGTACACGTATTGACGTTACTCGCAGGTGCACATTCCGACTCCCACATGCTTTTACCTGACACTGTTTCTTGGACCTAATGGGCAAAAATTCAAATTAAGTCTAGGTTTATATATGTATAATTAAATTTACATTGATATTTTTTGACAGACTGCTTGGTATGATCTAAACCTGAACAAAACAGAAGTCGTTCCCGAAGCCACCAGCTCCAGGTGATGTCTCATGTCTGATAAGGCATGCAGTGTACGTCCCGGATGGTGACGTGAGAAACGGAACAATGTTCTCTTCAGAGTTGGGTGGAATAGCAGCGAGGATTTGCTGCTTGGTGGCCCTATGAATTGTGCCTGCTGGTACATTAGTAGATGCATCAGTTGTGGCTCTCAGTGGTTGTGAGAGGAGAAAACAAAGAATGAGAGAGAGGAAGAGAGCAAAGGGATGCATTGTAAATTTGGTTTGTTGAGTACTGGTGAGGTTATGAGTGGA
Organism: Carex myosuroides; assembly: GCA_028015225.1. NCBI lineage: Eukaryota > Viridiplantae > Streptophyta > Magnoliopsida > Poales > Cyperaceae > Carex > Carex myosuroides. The sequence continues at coordinate 1,615,251 of CM051480.1, forward strand.
AATGGATGGCTTTAAAGGATGGTGCATTGAAGAGGTTACATACAGGGAGGAATTAACGCTGGGGTTGGAACTTGGAAGAGGTGGGGTTAGGCGGAATAACTGTTCCAATAAAAAGGGGATTAGTTGATTCTATTCTGGAACTTATATGACATTTTCGGTCAAGCTTGTAGTTTTCCTCTGGGGTTGTAAACTAGTCGTTGGCAGTTCCCAAGTTGTATTATATAATCTTAATTATCTGAACATATAAATCTCTTATCTAAAACTATTTTGTTTGTAAGTACCGGTTAAACAAGTACATTCGACTCAATTAAAAAGGGTTGGACCAATGATAATTCTCTCTGTTTTTTTTTTTTTTTTGAGGGAAAAAAGTAGCTTAGCCATCATCGTACATTTATGCTATGAACTTCAAATTGCTTTAGTAACGATAATATATTTAAAGTCTGGAAACTTCGCCTGTTGCTGTAAATGAATCCGATTTAAAATTTATTTCTAACATGTGGTTTTATATAAATAATATAAGAGTGAGTCTATGGTACTATGCATATCACGGGTTGGTTCGTAATATAGATCAAAATTTTCATTTTTAAAATCTTAACGGTCGATCCAAACAGTTCAACATGATCCCCATATGAATATGTACTTGCAGATCAAATTTTATATTTTTTAGAATTTGTTTACTAAAAAAAAATTTAAGATAGGTAGAAAATCACTTGATCTGGAAATTTTGAACCATCCAAAAACAGTGATTTTCTATCTATTTTTAAAAATAGTAAAAAATTCAAAAAAATATATCATTCAGTCTGCAGGTACATATTCATATGAAAATTATGTTGAACGGTTTGGATCGACCATTAATATTTTGAAAATAAAAATATTAATCTGTTTTACGGACCAAATCGAGCTATGCATAGTACCATACACTCGCTCATAATATAATATGATGCATATTTGAAGTAGAACTAGGATGGTCTTACGCTAATTAAGTTCTTTGATGAGGTTAACTTTAAAATTTATTATATTGACTTCAAACGATGAATCCAAAATACTGAAACTGATCAATCTACTTCAAGAGGTATACGTTTAAATATCAAATTTATAAATATTTGAATTTATTTAATATAAAGCAAACAATAAAAATTGATCGTATTAAAAATAACTTATGAATCTTTTTCTTTGACCACTTGACTTATACTAAATTAATTCGAAAATTCATAAATTCGACATTTAAACGCATCCCTCCATAAATTTATCAGTCCAACAGTTTAAATTTATCATTTAAAATCATTCTCATACGTTTCGATGTTAAGCACAACCCAATCCGCTTTAAGATCCATATGCTCCACTTTAATAAATGTGCACATCCACTTCAATTTTCATGTGCACAAATCTTAAAACAAACCAGATGGTCTTGAAGCCCATCAAACCCAAAAGTATGTATTCAGACGTACTCCGCGCTCTAGTTCTAAGAACAATCTGTATTTAACATTCTAGTTTTTGCACCATATTGCACAAAAGGATAAATGATCTATAAACTAATAATATTACCATACATTCTAGTTTTTGCAAATGTTCAACCTGATTTTTGAAAATATATTCTGAAGATTGACAAAGGTTTTAGTTGCCGAGTGATCCCTTATTTAAAAGATGGCCTCGACATGAACAAATGTTCATCTTTTAAAGGGTTCGGTCATTCTATATATTTAATCCAAATTAGAATAAACTAAGACAAAAAATTCCCTTGTGGCTGGAAAAAATAACATAACGGGGAATTTCTACAGTGAAGTTGTTACAACCACCCCGAAACAGTACTGTGACTGAAGGAAAGGGAAAAAGAACCAATGACATCAAAAGGATTAAATTTACAATTTACTACATCACATGAGATCTCCCTTGTATAACAATTCTGGGTAAAGTAGAGCTACTATCTGATTCAATGACCTGCGGTATGCCATAAAATCCTTGTGATGCTCAATGGCTGCAAGAAAAAATTGGAAGACAGAATTAAACCCATATAGCACATTAATAGGTTTCAGCAAATACCAGCAACTAAGGGAGTTGTACAAAGTTCATATTGTTACATACCGTGCATCATGGGCTTAATCTCCTTGGAGAAATCTTCGACACGACCTAAGACAGGACGGACCCCACACAAGTAGGAGACACAGAGCTCCAAGTAAAGGGACCTATCCAGTATCTCTACCAACAAGACGCACACTCTCTCTACCTCCATATCCAGAGATTTTGATTTATTTGCATCTGACAACACTTCTGTTACAACAGCAATTGCTTGATCCTACAAAGAACAATAACCATGCTATTAGTCATGCAACTTTTGTACATAGGCTCACAATATAATTTACTATTACCAACAAAAAGCAATTCAAAACAGCAAACCGTTTTTCCAATGTTATTAGAAATGCCCGCACAACAATTTATTAGTAGAAAAGCAATACCAGATAAGACGAAATACTCACCTGCAATGCATGAAGAATTTCAGGCATAGGTAGCTCAGGAAGATTGACTGGGTCAACAAAACCAACCTCTTCAGCCCTCTTAACTGCCGCCTCAGCTTGTACACACAAAATACTCAAAACAAGAAGAGAGATTTTGTAAATTTTCACAGCAACTCTCTCCGTGAATCGAGTTGGCTCTGCAGAGAGCCCGAACCACCCGCATTTGGTCTTAATAACTGCAGTGCATTTATCAAGCCTAACCTCCTCTTTGCAGCTCGGAGGACAAAATGGTAATTTTGTACTTCTCTTACTTATAAAGGCCAATAGATGGATAACATTCTCCATTAGTCCAGAACTTATAGAAAGTGGCACTTTGTACCTTGAAAGGGTGTATACAAAGAATAGGCACTGCTTGGTTAAGGTTAGCGCATCCAGGGTAATTCGTGAATTATTTGGCCGTGGCCTCTTATTGTCATTTATGGGTAATTCAGGAGCAGAAAGGTAATATGACATGACCTCAGCCTTCTCTGTGAGAAACAGAACAGCTTCCTCCACTATATCAGAATAACAACTGTCACTGCTCGCAAAATGGATCACAGAGGTTATAATTGCTACACCAAGACTCCACAAGTGAACACTTTTGGTTAAAAAGGGATCACCTTCGCCTAAAAAGGCATTCAGAAAAGAAAGGACATGGGATGAATGAAGTAACTGGACCCCTCCTTTTGTTTTTGAAAGTGTCAGAAAGAAGCTAAGTGCCACAGAAGCCGAAACAGAAACAGAATCAGAAATAGTTTCATTTCTGATCTTTTGTAAAATATCACGAACAGGGAGGTGATTTTGCACAATAGGTACTAAAATACTTGGACTTGCCAAATTGCGCTTCATTATGAGGTCCATGCAAACCAATGCCAGGTTGGAGAGCTCAGGATTCTTCGAGTACTTGCATAGAGGATATAATAAGCCACTAATGCTGGCCAATTCAGTTAAGGTAACTTCGCTAGCATCATCTCTGTCGGTACTTGTACCAAGCAAGTCCAGTTGCAACATGAGGAAGGGCTCGATTGTTTTGTTGAGTGCAGGGCCCGGTGATCTGATGTCAGCTAATACCTTGATGCCTGAGATGACGACTTTTGTAAGAATGGGAATTGCATGCAAGTGCACCTTCCCAATTTTGACAAGAGTCAGAAGAAACTCTGTTTGAGTAGAAAGAAGGCCAAACATATAGCTCTCTTCCTCTGCGTTGATTATTGTAGTACTAATTATAGAATCCAAGGTTGCCTGGATAGACCTGCAAACACATTTGATGCCCAACATGACAAATGCCTCAGAAACCGAGCCGCCACCCTAACAATAAACGAATAAAGCTAATGTCAGTTGAAAAATAAATCAAGCATCCAAGATTATATATTGTAATATAAATACAAAGGAATAACATACCGCTTGATACCAGTTTACCAGTCTTTAACACACTTAGTAAAGTGGTGTAGCAATAAATGTAACCAATTTTCTATTCCGCTTCTTTAATTAGAAACTCTCAACAGGACACACAGAAGCACCCACCATACCATAACTGTTAGTTCAGCATTTGAACTAAACTTCACATTAAGTCAAAGGGGCTTACATTTTCCTTGTAGACAGTCAAGGCCATAATAAATGCCCTCAAAACACGGAGTCTGGAGCCTTCAACCAAAACCAAAGAATTAACATTGTGCATAAAAACAAACATATCTTCTGCTATGTCCACCAACCCCTTCCAGTCTGACAAGTGGGTCCAAAGGTCGAATCCCAACTCTCCCGCAGATTGTGACACATCATAGATACATGCGTCGTTACTGTCTTTGCGAACTGTTTTGCACCTAAAAAGATTGGCATCCAATAGACAAGTACAGAGGTCGAGAAATGGACCAGAAGGGATGTCATGTCCTTTAAGCTTTCCTTGTAGGTAGTCGGCTATTTTGCTAAAAGCAGCAGTTCGATTTCCTTCCCTGCATAAAGATAAAGAAGTGGAATTTAGCATTTATCTTTGTATGAGAGCTTTTTTTTTCAAGGCCGGGGAGGAGGGATGTTTACAGTTGTCACTGAACATTTTTTGAGGTACTGGCATGAAGATATGCTGAGAAAAAAGGAAAGAAAAACAACACTCATTGAAAATAACATGAAATAATACCATACCTTGTCAGAACTACAGAAAATGTAGGGTGATCTGATAATGAATGTGCAATCTCTTCAATTCTCTTCACAAGTGGAACTGACAAGCTTCCTGTATAGCCCCCTGATATTTTTTCAATAAGATGCACAATGCACAGAGAAACCGCTGCCTATAATGGTTATAACAAAAAAAAGAAAAAAGTAAAAAAGAAATATTCCAAATAATATAAGAAAAAGAGAGACATCTTATCAATTCAAAAAATTTGTCACCTTAGCTCGATGGAGAAGTTCAATGTTGTATCCACAAGCAGTGTAGTGTTTTACCAACTCCTCTGTATCATGACTGGTAAAGAACTTTCTCAGCACATTCTTGATGCTCTGGTCACTTGATTTTTCAGATTTTTCACCTTGTAAAATTCTCTCCTCGAGAAACAACTCGTTAGCCATGATCTCCAAAACTGCACTCTGACAAGAAAACCTACCAAAAAGTACAATAAAATGCCAATCAGGCAAAAAAGAAAAAGAATAATAAAGAATACATAATAAGATACTAACAACAGATATTACAGAAGAGATACTCTTTGAAATAATACCTAGAAGATAATTCACAGCTACCATCTTTATTTGAATTTTCATCTGGAAGAGGACTTTTATCGCAGCTTGGAGATAAACAAGACAACAAATTCTCCCAAAAATTTGTCGAGGTTTTGAGAATGTCGAGAATTTCGATATACTGGGTCCCACCATCCCATAATGCTTTGAGGAGTCCAAGAATACTCGACAGAAGATGAGGCTTGCCATTAATTAGGTACTTCGACCTATCCAGGAATTTCAAAAGCATGTCTACAACTTTACTTCCCCTCTTAATTGTCTCATTTTCTTTGGGCTTTATTTCCAGTGGTTCGCTCTCCAGTGCAAGAGAAGAAAAGAGAGCCGGCTAAAATCACAAAAACATGCAGAAAAGCTGTTCATTTGGAGTTTTGGATATTTGCAAACCAAAATGCAAAAATTATACCGTTGGCTTATGGAGGGACATGGGAGTTGTAGGCAAGACATTCAAGAGCAATTTGTTTCCTTTTGAGAGGGAATCTCAAATAAAGGAATTTTAAAAAAAGCATTTTTCTTTGGTATTGGTGAAAGAAGACCCTAAATTGTTGAAGACATTCAAATAAAATTGTCCCTTTCAAACCATTTTTGTTATGTATTAACATAGTGATTGAGAATAATTCAGTGAAAACTAAGACAATTTTAATGATATATCATCAATATCTTCTAAATGAATTCTTAAGAATATATGTCATGCATCATTATTCACTAAAATTTTAAATAGTACATCAATGAATCTTCCTATCAAAGCTAGTTATTTTTAAGAAGTATTCATCTCAGCAAGATAGGGCCATAGAGATAGGGGTGAAAACGGAGCGAATACGGAGCGGATAGTGGTAAAACCATATCCATATCCTTTTTTAATTTTCCAGATACAGATACAGATCGAATATCAGCTGGATACAAATACGGATACGGATCGGATCGGATATTTATTAAAATAATATTAAAAAATACCAAATTTCATAATATTTATCTAATTTTAATGGTGAATAACAATATTTTTTCATAATATATATTAAAATATATGATATATATCTACTATTCGGATACGGATAATTGAAACATAAAACCAAATCAGTATCCATATCCACACGGATATTCGGAAATCCGAATATTATTTCCGAATATCCAATATCCACATCTAATTTTTCGAATACGAATCAAATACGGATCGGATATTATCCATACCGTTTTCACCCCTACATAGAGACCATCTTTAAATTTCATCTACAAGATAGGACCACTTGTACAAACACACAAATGCAAGAATCTGTATCCTCCCTGGTACCGCAAGAGTTACAAATAAACATGGCACGACTTCAGCCGAGCGATTGGAATTCGGTGCCTATTATTTATGACTATAGGGGATCTGTTTTGAGATTCACGCCTGGTTAATGAACGGTCTGGATTTGAAAATTCTATCGTCCGGTACCGAACTGGATCTGAATTCTAAATGCAAGAGTTTTCCAACAATGTTCTTAAAAAAAAAAGGTTATACCTGATAAGAGGCAACATTAGTAAGGAAATCCAGTACAACAACTTTAGAACTATCATCTTGGGTGACGCCTTCATTAAGAGCTTCACAGATACTTGTTTTTATTTTTTTTGTCTGACAAAGAGAAAAAGAAATCCTAAATGAGTTATGAAGATCAGTATACCAAATATCTCTCGCAGAAACAAAAAAAATAGAACAAGATGAAGAAAGAACCTGGGTAGCATCAAAAACAAGGTTGGCATACTCAAAGAGTTGTGACTGAAATTTTGACGCAACAACGCATAATGATGAAAGCATTCTAGCTGAAGCTATTTGTATTACCTAGGAGAGAATTCATGAGAATTAGGTTTTATATACAGAAAACTGGGTTACTTATATTTTATGGAAATGGCAGCATAATGAAAATATGGGACTTCAAAAAAAAAAAAAAAGGATAGCAGACTTACAGGATTGTGAGAAAAGGAAAATAATGAAATCGCCAACGAAGAGAAAGGCATTGGCTTTGTAGCAGGGGAGAGAAGCAAACTAAACAATGGAGGAAGGCTTGAAAATGTTTCCTAAATACATTAACCAAATTTAGGAACACAATAATTGCTTGTTCAACACAACAATATCAATATTTCACTTGTACCCACAAAATGCATAAAAAAAAATTAATATCATTTATAACCCAATAAAAATCACAAGTACATCACACAATCCCTATAACCTCATTCATAATATTTATATACCCCTCATTACCTTTTGTACCAAATTACCCCTTTATGTTCACCCTAAAGAAAACCTATCAGGGACAAGGGGGTTAAGGGGAATATCTCTGTAGTAAATGAGGAAGGGAGGCTGCAGAGCTTATCCCGCTTATTTAGTAAGCCTAATGCTTTATAGGGGTACTCTTGATATTTCTAGTTCAAGGTGGTGTTTGGTACCTTTCGGTTGAGGCCTAAACCATGGAATAAGGGATATAGGCCTCAGTTATTTCATTCCACCAAACACGGATTAATTAGGCCGGCCTAACTCTAAAATTAGGGTTCTAGAGTTAAACCACCTCTCCAGGTGGTTTAAGAGTTAGTCCCCCTACAGCCCCACTGTCAACAACTATCCAATTCCCCCTCCTCTCTCCTTTAGTCGATACATAGCTTAGGTCTTGACATAACTTGACCTCAACAAAACTTTAGGCCAGCCTAAATTGGAATAACCAACTTAGGTCTCCAAAACTTTAGGCCTCAACCAAACACCACCCTTGAAGGATATCAAATTTGACTTGTTGCAATGGCTCCTGTAAATTAATCTTACAACATTTGAAAATATAATACCATTATAGCATTTTATTTTGGTGGTTATCAACTTTGTGACCCATGAATTAGATGGTAAAATGGTATAACTGCATACCTCAGGTAATTCGTTAAGGATATGGTGGATGACATCAAGTGCACCGACCAAAACAAGTGGTACAACTTCAATGTCCTGTAGCTCACTACTATGCCCCGAGTATGACATCTGTGGCTTTTTTTTTGGTACAAGCCAAAAACAATTAAAAAAAATCTCATTTATACGAAGTTATGAACAATAAAGGATAAAATGGCTTTAAGTTAAATAGAACATCACTTACATCTAATGCTTCGGTTGATAGTATCATAATTCTCCAAATCACATTAAGGGCAGCAGAATCAAAGAGAAGAATGTCACGAACCATGCGGCCTAGGCTATGTGATGAAGGGAGGACTCTAAAACAACATTTCATCAATTCAAAAACCTACAAGAGTGGAAAATGCCAGCCCTCGCTAAATATTGGTACATCTAATTTACGAACAGTATGAAGAGTACCCAAGAAAGGCACTAAATAAAAATATGAATAATTTTATTGAAATGTAATAAGTACAGCTTGTACTTATCCTTGCCACTAATATAGTCTATTCTAATTCTTGGAACAACTATTCTAGGTGTGGAAAACGTGAGTTTTGAGTAAGAACCCAAAATTACCCATCATTTCTAGAATTTAGTTCAGGTATGGCAGTAATATCACCTAGTCCAAACCTCATGTCTACCAACTCCACAACCAACCCTACCAATGGACACTATATCATACCTTGAGTGTAGTTCTCCAGAGAGAGTGCTTCTTGTACTTCCAGTTGATATGATTAACCAACATGTACTGGAGAGAAAACATGATAAGCGGCGCGATAATTCTATACTCTGTTAGTCCTTTCTCCACTAACTGAGATATGAAGTCAAGCACTGGAGAACGTGGAATTTATTTTATCAGAATTTAGTTTCTTCATATCAAGGTCAGTTCAGGTTAGGTTTTGAATATACAAAACAAAAGAAGAGCAACCAAAATTTGAATTAGTATAATTATCTCTATATGTATAATAATTGCCTGAGATAGTCAATGAGGAGCAGTCCCCGTCTGATTCTTCACATGCCGCAAAGAATAACCTAACGAGCCCAGTTGAAAGAATCCAACTTCCACTGAGACATACAAAAGCAAACAAATGTAAAATGGTAATTTGCACATTACATCGACAAACTTGTACAAGAAAATTTATAAAAATGAATAATCAGTAGAACTCCCTCACTTTGGGTGGCCAGTAATGTCAGTTGAGAAGATATTTGAACTCAGCGCCGCATCAAGCACACGAGAAGGCATACTGCACCAAAAAAAAGTATTTGAGTTTCAAGGTACCATAGTAGCTGTTTGCATAAAAAAACAGGTATTTCTTATACCATTTCAACATCTCAGCTAAGATGCCAAAAGAATTTGCTACTATTCCAATATTACCACCCTGTTGAACTAGATTCAGTACTGACGTGCACACCAATTTTACAATATCAATCCTGAAATATTGAAGAAAAGAGAAATATCATTATAGCTCTCAGTACAACAAAATGGCTGAGAAGCACCACGGCACTGCATCTATCAATAGCCTAAAACTAATAAATTGGTTGTTTCTACTTTAGAACATCTGCAGTTTGTTAATTTGGTGCTAAAACCCAGTACACTAATTCACGTTTGTAAACTTCTACTAACTGGCACCATAATGCTCCCAACACCAAATTTCTACCAGTCAAAAGCATGCTACGCAAAATAAGGGAAAATGTCAAAATGTGATAAAAAGCCAAACCTAAAATCATTCTCTAATTGGCTCGCCAAATTGTAGGCTTCAGCTTTGCTCGATATCAGCAGTGAGTCGGTACTGAGCAAAGAAAAGCATATTGCCTGAAACAAAAGATCATATACAAGTCACGAAAATAAAGAAAAGAATTGGGATTCTTAAATCCAAAAAAATATAATCATAATAAGATCAGGATGAAAACAAATTACCTTATTAGCAGAGACCATCCGATATATAAGGTCCATTATGTGAGAAGATTCCTCATGACGGTTCAAATGGAGGCCTTGTGCCAAATTCAGAAGCAAAAGAAACACTCCTGAATGAGGAAACTACAAAACAACATTACTTGTTAGAAATACTATACCCACAATTACCCCCAATTGTTTTTGGCCAAGTTTCCAAGAAGAAGATAGATTATCGTGTATTACACAATAAGTAGGTGTGTATTATGCATGTGTGTATTTTAGAGTGGTCCAGTCAACAAGTATGGAGTTCAGAACATCAAGTGTGCATCATGCAATACTCTTAAGTGCGTATTGTGCAATAGCTAAGTGTTCATTATGAAATAGCTTGTGCATTTTTGGAGGTTCAAAAATGCACAATCAACCAGTGTTTCATACTAAAATGAACAAGAGCACATTATACAATAGGCAAGTGTGCATTCAACATTAGCCGTCCATACACAAATCCAAGCTTGTATTATAAGGTGGATGGAAAACTGTGTGGGGGTGCTTAGGGGGTGAGTTCTGGGAAGTAGTTATCATACCCGCAATTATTATTAAAAAAACTAACTCGATAAGGAAATAAGGTTCTTTCAAAGTTTGAGAATGCCGATGCCTCATCTGTTTAATGCATACTCTATGTAGAACTGTAGATAGCCTTAATTAGTATTGATGTTTATGCAACACATTTTAAAATACAGTGCACTGTCAAGTGCTAATCAACAGTCTAATGCTGCAGTACTATCAGATTTGACAGTATTTTTTATTGTTGTTTTCTTCTTTTGCTTGATAGGTAATTATTGCAAAAATAACGGTTAAGCAAGACACAGGCACCAAATTAGATGGATGGCAAATATTGACACAGCAATTTTGCAATGAGCAAATAGGAGGCTCAACATAGGATTAATAACAAATGCTGGTCTCAGTACAATAAAAGGATTGTTACAAAAAAAAGATGGTTTATTACTTGGAAATGACTTGTGGTAATTGCAAAAAAAACCAAACTGACCACTGATTGTTACAGGAACAAAAGAGAGACCATCCTAATCCTGATTCAAGAATCGACTACAATTGAATCATTAAGACCTCATGTTGGAGCCAGTCAATGTGATTGGCCCCTTTAAATCAAATTCATATCCTTGTAATTCCTTTTCTTCTTACTATTGATGTTCATGTTCTTCCTCTCAAATCTAATCTTAATAAGTAGTAACCAATTTAATAAGACAGAAATTCAAATAAACAATTTCTGTCCAAAGACTAACAATAGGAACAAGTTCATCTAAGAAGAAAATAAATCTGTAATCAAAATATTAAATACTGTTAAATTATACTTTCTCCATTCAAAATTGGTGATTTTGTTAGCCAACAGTATTGTAGGTCCATTAAGCATATATGACAAATATGGAGTGATTTTAGAAAAAAAAAAATAACAATAAAAAATTAAGAGAACCTATCATATTACTTGACAATGACATACCAGTAAAGGCTGATATATACTACAGCACAGGGACCAACTGATTGTAAACTACCTAACGGTAAAGAAGTTCCATCCCATCACTGTTTTGATCATAATCCTAAAATAGTAAAATCTACTTCGCACAACAAAGAAAAGTACCTCCCAATGTACCAGCACTAGGCTTTCATCAACAGCTCTAAGAAAAAAACCACGGGTTCCACTTGGAATGACTATGCTCTCTACACCTGGTACACCTATTGGGGACCTCAGTCGCACCATATCCTTATTCCTCGCATCACCAGTTCCAGAAGGCATCTGATACAGTGTGGTAATGCCCCTCATCTTTTCAAGATAGTTGTACCTGTATTAACTTTACATGTTATAACCCAAGAATAGATATATTAGATTTCTCTAAGACAAAAGAAAATAAGTTCAGGTGACCTAGAGATGTATTTCCCTATATTATGTTTTGAACATTTTTCAGTTTAATTTCTGCCAATGAGTTTAACATAGATGTTAAGGTATAATTGAGTTCCAATACTGTATGCGTCAAAGGCTGTTATCAGTCATGCATGGTCCAGTCATGTTCAGTGCCGGTGCATAGCATACATCATTTTTACCTGTTAGAGCTAATACAATTTAGGGCTCCCTTGCAAATTAAGCCAACAGGTTTCATGTATTTGCACAATACAAGAAACATCTCTTCTAGCAAAGGACAGGAAATCAACTTTTGGGTCGTCCGCAATTAACATAATTAATAATAAAAGAGTTGACTTTTGATGACTTCATTGCCGGTTGTCATCTCGACAAAACCCATCAACTTACATCCTAGTGTAGGAAAAAGTCGACTACTTACATTAAAAACTTATCCACTTCCTTAGATACATACAAACTCATCAACTCAGATTAAAAAAGGAATCTAGATATGACATATTAGTAGCTGGGTCAAGTTGGTCAGCATTCAATCAAATATACTTCTTTCATCAGGTTGATCTAGTGTCTCAAAGTTTATCCAAAAATATCTCAGAGAAGGTGGACTTGCAAATATGTGAAACGACAAATGTCATTAACGAAATGTGTGTTTAGTTAGAGGGGGCTACCTACAGTCTATAACTAATTCCACAAACTATTGAGAGAGAGGTCGGAAGAATAACCTACACACACTGAGCAGGCCAAGCCCCTTCACAAACGGCAGAGAGGAAGCGAATGAAGTCAAGCTTTTGAAAAGGGTATTCTTTCTCAAGCATATAAAGGACAGACCTGATAGGTCCATCAACATAGCTATCCTTGTCCCAAAATTGCATACAAAGTGATTCCTGAGAAATTAAACATTGCACTCACATTTATTATTCAAAGCATAAGGTCCAGGGACATATAAGCAAAGATATATTCAGAAAGGTAAATTTGCAAAAAGTAATGGCATAAATTAAAATAAAATTATATAAGACGTACCTCTCCACGGTAAATGTGGCATAGAATACTTAAAATCGAACTCACATAGCCATCACTCATCTGGTGGAGGAGAAAGAAACAAAACAGGAAGAAAAGCAACTGAGGATTCAATTGCTTGAGTATATTAATTCAAAGGTCTTGGAGTACAAGAACGTCATCTACAAAAGGCTGTCTAATAATTAAGCAGCTTTTGCTTGTACTGACATGTACCAGTTGGTACGTGTAAGAGTTCTACTGCTCTTTCAAGTAAATTAAACATGACTTGCTATTTTATTTCAGTGAAACTGCTTAGGCCATGCAAGACAACCATTAGAACAGTGTACCTGTTCAGAACAATCCCAGGATGGTTGTACCATAAAACTATAAAGTTACTAAACATATATCTTGGGCATGAAAGGTATAACTTACTGATTCAGAAAGCTCATATGATGCGATGAAAGCTGAGATTAGTGTCCTCACAATACTAAGAAAACCAGAAATTGGGCCCTGAAAAGATGAAACAATCACGATAAACAGTGCAATTTTTAAAATATGCTGATTAACCAAAGAAAGAAAGGAGAAAAGAAAGAAAAGACTGACATCTGACTCTTTGAATGAGTTGCTGCCAATAATCTCAAGCAAATAGTCAAAAGGGGCACGACCAAATGCTTGCCGCACATAGCTTATATGGTCCAGATCCTAATAAAAGGTAAACAAACTTTTCAGTGTGATTTGCTAAGAGTTGGAATCATTGTGATAGAGAAAAATCGTGAAGTACATCAAGGTACACATGCAAATGGCCTAAACACAAGAATTCATAGGAATTTGTTCCAATGAATGTGGTTTGCTATTATTTTATTAGAGGAAAAATCCACTGGGAATTGCGACATTCCTCAGGCAAGGCGACGTCAGTTCTTTTATATTATGCATCCATTCTAAAAATATATTCTCATTCCATGGTAGCAGAAAGAAAATGCCGTTAGCATTCTACAAATTTTCTTAACACTGATATTTTTTCCTTTTAGAGCCAAACAGGCCTTTGTCATTACCAGACCTTTAAAAGGGATCTCTGGCTGAAATAACCAAATTGCCAGTGTCAGAACCTAAATCTTATGAAGACATGCAAAGGCATAACTAAACAATATCCCAATGCAGGAGACACGGTGATAAGAAAAAAGAAAAACAGGTAAACATGGCAATACCATTAGTGTGTCGGTACCCCTTTCTAGCAGAGATGAGACAAGACAAAGATGCACTGCCCAAGCAAGAATCAATGGCCCAGATTCTTTCTCTAATTCCTCAGAAAAATTAGAGACCTCAGCATCAATCTCTTGGATATCAGCGAGAGAAAATGCACACGAGGCTTCACTGCATTTCATGAAAATAACTAGATAATTAGTGTGCAAGAGAAATTTCAAAAAGAAAAAAATCCTACAGCACATACACTTGAGAGATTGATACCTAAAAGGTACTTCATCATGAACCTTTCGAATAAGATTCTCCAAATCTAGTGCTTCTATAAGAATAAATAACAACTGAGCCTTCAAATGATAAAATGAGGTCATTGCTTCTACAGAAACCGCCATTTTACTGGCATCATAAGGTCCGCCCAACATTCCCTGAAATATAAAAGCATGATACTTGCAATAATTCCAGCAAAGCTGAAACAGTGGGTAAACTATAAAATGAGAAACTTACCCTGAAAAGGTTCGAAAGGGATTTCCACTGGTCAAGAGTGCAAGGAGAAAAATTATCATAGAAGGAAAGGAACAAGATGTCAAATATTAAATTAGCCTCAATTAGCATTTCTTCAACCCAGAGAATAGTAAATTCCATGTCCTGCATTGTTTAAAACAATGCTAGTTAAAAAAAAATAGGGATAGAAAAACACTAATAATAAAGAAAAAGGAAGAATTTGATGTGTAACTCACAAAAATCAGATATCATTTTGTACACTATTAACACCCCTTCAAAATGTTGATAGGTACCCCTTCAAAACCACAAAATATCACAGACCCCCCTGCTAACACCGTCAAAACCACAGTATAGATGTAATTCGTTTAAATAAATATCCAAAACTGTCCCAGCTTCAGCCCCCACCCCCCCCCCCCTCCAATTATACCCTCCCTCCCCCTTCTCTGTGAAAAGGAACAAATAAATGTGTGCAACACACATGAAAAGTTATTAGCTCCATTGTTAGCAAATGCAAAATAGCAAGTACCCTAAACGAGCTATTGATCAATGATGTTGATATGGGTAAACCAATGGATTTAACGGCAGAAAAAAACAGAATTACAGGTTTTGCAAGTATAAAAAAACACTCCTAGAAGTGAAGAACCGCATTAAAAGAAGGCATACAGTTTTAACGGAGAAAGCAGAAGCAAGCAGATCTTGAACAAGAGATATAAGCTTGTTTTGCAAATCCGCTTTAATCAACGCCATGGCCTCTCCCCCCATTGCATCGATGCAATACAACGCATGCACAAAAATCCTTCTGATGCATTTCAACAAGCATTGCCTCTCTAAGTAATACCTTAGTACCACCTACACATTTGATGGTAGATAACAATACTCAAGAGAAAGAAAAGAAAAAATATAGGAATGGCAGAAAGAGCTTTAGCTAAGTACACAGAGCAAGTTACGTATTAGCAACAATAGCCAACATTTCTCACATTTTCTACGAGTCCCAACATATTTTGCGTTATAAGCAAACAACAATAAACTGATTTTTTGGAAGGCAACAACACTAAACTGTTAAACAAAAGTCATGTTCATGAAAACTAACTAATAGACCATGATCTTTAAATCTTGATTCTTGTCTTAACCATATTGCTTTCTGACAAGTTCATGCAAACTTCAATTCCACCGTATAAATCCTTAACTTTTGATATTTTTTAGGATCTAGGAAAAATCGAGCTATTAGAAGTAGTGCCGAAATTGTAACCACTAAATCCTTTTTGCCATGGTAATCTAAACCTGGATTGGAAAAACTCTCTTATTGAAATGGCCTAAAGCCAGTTTATTTGATGAATTGCTTATATACATAAATCTTAAGGAGCATTTTTACGAAGTGACAGAATCTTCATCTCTAGACTAAGCTTTTGAGTATATGCCTTGCCTAAGCAAGTACTGCACATATTTCAAGTGAAACATTGGGCATCAATCACAGCATGTCGGTATATATTGAAAAAAAAGGAAATTAAATTAAATTAAATTAGCATAATGAGATACTTACTGAATGTACTAGCTCTTTGTATTCCACATTTGCTGGGCGGCCCACAGATCTATCAACTAGTATGTAAGACTGCACCTCATCTAAGTCCTACACAAATTAAAACAAATTATTATTTGAGGAGGGTTCGAATGCCCATTTTTTTGCGCCTCCATCATGCCTCCACTTTTTAATTTCTAATAACAAAAAAATTCTATAACTTATATGTAAAATGGAGGCATTTGAACCCTCTTCTTAATATTTATTAGTAGAAACTCGAATACATATTTAAATCATTACAGTTGACACAGTGCAATATTTATAGATACTCCAAATACTTCTCATATATGCAGCCAAAATCCAACTTCATGAAACATTTGCAAATAACACCCGACCCTTGAGTTACTGGGGATGTAGCTGACAATGTCAAGATTTGAGAACTTTGCCCCCAATTCAAATAGGCACCAGCCTTTTCATAAATTCGAAGTAAGCGGCTAAAACCAAAAAGTTGGACCCAATGTTGGGATCTGACATGGCATGAATTGGTTGTATATAGTTTGGTTAGTCAAGATAAAATATTCAGCTAAATTAGTCAATTCATTTCCTTAACTTCTATACCAGTGGTTGGTTTTGTTTGGAGATGACCAATGAAAATTTTCAGTTGCAGATATGAGATAAATTTCTTTTTTTGTAAATACAATAAGAGTATTGGGCTTAGTTTGCACGAGACCCAGTAACTGGCAAAACACGGAAGAGCTAGAAAAAGAAGTACCGCCAATTGGCTGACTTTAAGAGCAGTCTCTCTGAGCTCTGCCTTTACTGACAGATGTGGCCCTAGGAGTAGCTCTTTAGACTCTAGAAGTTTCTTTGACGCCTCGTTTGGGGGCTTGAAGCCAGAAATTGACTCGACAAACCATGTATGGTTTCTCTTTATCTTCTCCACCTAAAATTCAATTCCATGTTTGATTTATCTAATCCAATTTGAACTAATAAACCAGTCAGCCTTGGTTCTGAGACTTACTGGTACCTAATGGTTAGTCCAGAAATATTTAGACTCCTATTAATTTTTTGCTCGTGTATCAGATTTTTCCTTAAAAGTATTTGATCTGTAACGGCCCAAAGAAGCTACTAAAATTCAAATACTTGCATCAAGAGTACAAGTCACATGAGACAGCTTACAAAGCAGACCAAAACTTGTATAATGTGAGTGAGTGTGTGTATGTGGGTTCGTGTGTGTGGCCGGGAGGGAGGTTCGGGTGAGAGAGAGACTGACGAGATTATCTGGGAGATCGTCAGAGAGCGGAGCGCGATCGAGCTCTTCGAAGAGGTCAACAAATGGGTCCCACCACTGGGATTCCAACGCCTTCGCCATGGAGGTGGGGTTGAAGCGACGGATCAAACCCTAGGAAATGAGGGAAACTGGAGTGATGAATCCCGCGCGAGGGAAGAAGGGTTTAGGGCTTTTCTTGGATTTTGGGGCGGACACCTTTTTTGTGTTGAACCTTGAACCGGTCTCAAGTCTCAACCCGTAAAGGCGTAAACTTTGTGGATAAGATGAGTAGCCGCTGTTGAACCGGGTTTTAACCCGTAAACTGTGTAGATGAGTACACTACGGTTGGTTCTTTTATCCAACTAGCTAAAATTGGGCTGCCGGCCCAGTTTGCAAAACGGAAAACTCCTGTTGTTGAATGCTGAGTTCCGCACTTCCTCTGCTCTTTTCCAAAATTATGCTATTTTAGTTTGAACTGTCGATTTAAAACGAACGGAGTATTCGTTTTAATCTGATCAGTTGATTTTTTTGCTATTGTGCTGGCAAATGCGTTCCATCATCATTTTGGTGGGATCGAGTGAGGGTCCATTGTCCAATTTTTTATTTAGAAAAGAAAATTATCAGAAAAGGAAATGATTTTTTCATTTGAAAAAATAGATTGAACAGCACTATTAACTGCATCAGTAGTAGTACGGTTCTACCGATTTTCTGAAACTACGTCCCCTCGGCCACAAAAATTCCGCAATTTTCATTTTTTTTTTCTATTCAACAGATATTTTAATATTATTATTCGTTTATTTTTCTCATTTGTTATAGAAAGCTGATAACAGTACCCACACTGTACCAGCATAATAACTACCATAACTACCATAACTATCTGGGGACCACAAAAACTCCAGCACAGAATTTTTTTTCTAAAGTATTAATACATATGCAATAAAATATTTATACATATGCACAGAAGTATTTATATATATGAGGTGAACAATTTTTACGTAAATAATTGTCTCCCAACCAAATCTCTTAAACGTACCCGCACCATAAATACCTACGGGGGACCACTCAATCTACATGGGGGACCATACACGTTTTTAGAGGTGAATTTTTTTTCTCCGTTCAATGTCGTCCGTATTTCTAACGATCTGTGAGGAATTTTGCGAATCTAAAACCACGAACGCCTTCTACGTAATTTTCTCTTTCAAATGAGATCCATGATGACGTACTTTCGGACTCATCGCCACACAAGTATTTACACCTCGACGTGCAAGTATTTATTCCTATACTTGCAAATATTTTTTACATATGACACTAGATGACGTCTAACAGTATCAATATCAAGTACTGCAAATATTTATACATCTGCACTAAAGTATTTATACATCTGCACTAAAGTATTTATACCTATGTGGTCAACTATTTTTGTTAGAGAAAGGTTAACGCGGAGACGATTGGGAAACTGGAAAAGGGGTGATCATAACAAGTTAAGCATCAAAGTATTAATATCTTATTTTTCAAGTATTAATATCTTATCTTTCAAGTATTTATATCTATGAAGGTTGACAAGATTTATATTTATAAAGGTTGACGCAGGGATGAGTGCATGAACTGTGAAAGGGGGACCATATAATTAGTGGGGATCATAGAAGAAGGGTGTTACTGGAATTTTAGAATAATAATTAGTGGGGGACCATAGTACATTATTCCTCTAAATGCGAGTATTGTAGCGCGGGTACTGAAATAATTATTCTTTGTTATATCCTATAATTAATTATTCTTTGTTATATCCTACAATACAAATTTAATCAGTACAAAACCATACAAGTTGCATAAACATTTAGAAGTGTAATTAGAAATATCGTAAACATTAAATTTCATAAGAATCACAAATTCTAAACCAAGTACTTGTTCGGCAATCATTTATTAGACTGTGATCCAAACAGGGGTACAGCGAGGTCACCTGCTCCAAAAGGAGAGAATCGAAGAGGGACGAAAGGAGAGTGGGGTGTAGGTTTTACTGTGTGGAGGGGAGCAGTTCACCTTCCTCCCCTTCTCTTCCCCTTCCTCTATAACGTAGAGTTCTAGAGCACACCCTTACTGTTTCTTAGACTTCCTTAAGCTTTTAATCCATCCAAAACTGACTGACCATCACCTTCTTAAGAGGGATTAAATACACCTCCTTAGATGAAAGTGTTAATCCATCCCTCTCCTTCCTTAATTTTTGCCCTCCTTAGACCAGCTTTTATATTTTTTCTGGACTATTGTAGTCCGGTTCATATAGCTCCTTAAGGAACAACCTTTTCCTTTATTATCTTTATTCTTTCATCTCATATGATAGTCCGGAACCTTACCGAAATATTTTTAGTTACCGCTTCAAATTTTCAAAATTCTGACATTATCATTGATTTTTAAAACAAGTTAAAACGCACATTTGCATTGTGGTTATGCACATGACTTGAAAGTCATGCGCATATATACAGTGTTGCGTAATTTATTTTACTGACAATTCAAATTATAAATTTGAAATCAGAATTGTGAATCATTGATCTTGTTTTTTTAACATTTATACATTTATGTTAAAAATCACAGAATTGAAGTTCGTTTCATACAAAATTAACGAAGGCAAAAAAAAAAAAATCAACGATATATTATGATTAATTTACACTTTTTGATTTATTAATCTTTGAATAGTTTTTATCTCGCACAAAACAAATTCAAATTTATTATTTTTATATGTGAATGCGTAACTTTAAGAATAAAATAAGATCAACATTTCACATCACTCGCATTTTATATTCGTAATATGAAGATTGATTGCTCCGAGTGACCGAGTCGTGTTAAACAGAACTTCTAGTGATGGTGCGTTGCCCAAAAAAAGGTAATTCATAAGGTTACAACTCTAGAATTTTTCATTCATAGAAATTATTATAAATGAGAGAGAAAAACAGGGGTAAATATCATTTCCGGTACCGTAAAAGATTTCCTTCACTTTATAGTTTGAGATTAACTCCCAGCCGGTTTGGGATTCGGGCTGACGGAGGGGGCAATATTATTGGGCTTTGAGATTCGTGTCAAGTTAAAAAGAACGGTCTAGATCAAGTAATTGTAAAAGATTCTCTATTACGGTACCAGGGGTGATGTGAATTCAAAAAACAGAAAGAATACTTTAGTTTTCCGATCATAGAAAGATCGAAGGAATTTTTTTTATCCAAAGTTTTGACAGTAAAAAAATTCTATGAGAAAATCCTTCAACATTTTTATTTGTATTGGGACCGTAAAAGATTTCCAATTGAAGATCTTCTATGTTTATTGGGACCCCAAAAGATTCTCGATTGGAAAAAAAAATATTTGAGCTGAAAAAATTTCTCCAATCTTTCTATGCTCCGAAAAATTAAGATTCTCTTTCTCTTTTTCTCCTTTTATTTTATAATAATTACTATAAATAAAAAAGTTTCTTACAACCCCTTGTCGTGGATAATAAGTCAGACAAATTGGGGGAGGTGGGGTTACAGTTGCACGATAAATTTAACCTAAAAGGGTACAATGCTAATCTTATCCAAATAGGTGCATTATAGGCTGATTGGGACTAATGATGTCGTGTTTTATTTATATTTTATTAATTAGATATATTTCCTTCTTACCTCTTTGGATGCACTTGAGAGTAGGTCCGATGGGCATTGGACCTACTCTGGTTCGATAGGTTTAATCACCGTCGATTTGCTTTAAGATTCGTGCATAATGCTTTAAACATCGTGCGTATCTATTTCAATTTTCGTACACACAAATCTTAAATTAAATCAAACGGTCATCATGCTCGTTGAACCTAAAAGTAGGTCCGATGGGCATCGGACGTATTCCGTTCTCCTTTGGATGGGTCACGGATTGGTGCTCCTCCAACCTCCTATAGCCACTTAGAGAGAATAGAAGCTTCTATTATTGCATGCGTTTCCTTCAAAATATCATCTAGTTCTTGTGGTTTTTAATATCTTATCAAAACAGGATAGGATAGCCACAAAATTGATGTTGCCTTTTGTTTGCTTGTAGCAATAAATTAGTAAAAAAAACAAGTTGAGACATCTTGAAAATGCATTGACAAGTTTTGCCAACCATATTTTTTGCTGATAACCTCTCCACAAATCACATATAAAAATTAAAAAAAAAAATTAAAAAATTGCATACATATAATCACATCATAAAAAAAAAAGACAAAGTCAACAAATTAATTCCTTTTTATGCATGCCACATCTAATCGTTGTTCATTGTTTTATTTATTTAATGAGTAAGGCTTAAGTGCTATGGATAACATAAGGCATTTCGTGTTATTACCTCAAAAACCTGTCGTATAAACTTCAAATTTCGATCTAAGTAGTTTAGTAAATTTGTTATATAATAAACTTGTAGAATACCAATTTTTACTATTTTTTATGATTTATGAAAGATGACAAAAAATGGCTTAAAAATAAAAGAAAATTGTCCATATTTTAAGTCATTTTTTGTCATATTTCATAAATCGTAAAAATTAGAATTCTACAAATTCATTATATAACCAATTTACTGATCTACTTAGATTGAAGTTTGAAATTTATTAAGATAGATTTTCGAGACAATAGTACGGAAGACCTTATATATGATATCCATAGCACCTAAGTCTTACTCTTATTTAATTAATTCGTTTTTGTTTTGTGTTCATATTTCTCTCGAACTATCTTTAGTGTTTACTTTTAATTCCTTAAATACCTCTACGGATATATAACAATTTATATTTTTTGTTTTTTTTATTCAAACTTTTATTGTGTTAAAGCTGGAAATCAAAAGGCATGTAGCAGCTTTTTTATATTTTCATTGATTTTAAAGTTTATTTTTTTTTTTAAAGCTTTGCAATTGATGACTTTAAACTTGAAGTAAGAGTTTATTAATTAATGTCTTTGAGATTGCATGCTATAAATCTTTTATGACTTCGTCATTGTGTGCTGCATAAATATTGTTTTGGATATTGGGGCCTAGCGGCGCCACTTGCAATATAGCGTGGAATTTATGCTCTTGTTAGGTCATGGCCGTTAGAATCTAAAATACTAACTTTATAAAAAAAATGTTATCTGTATATAATTATGAGGAGGGTTCAAATACACCATAATTTTTTTGTTTCAATATGCTTCATATTTTTTATCTTTATTTTTAAAGTCTAAATAGTCGATCAGAACCGTTCAACATGATCTTCATAATAAAATATGTTTGGAGACCAAATTTTATATTTTTTAGAATTTTTTAATATTTTTTTAATTAGGTGCAATATCACTTTATCATATGGTTCATAATCTCTTTAAAAAAGTGATTTGTATCTATCTAAAAAAATAGTAAAAAAATTTCTAAAAAATATAAAATTTGGTATCCAAGTATATTTTATTATAAAAATCATGTTGAGCGGTTCAGATCGACTGTTCAGACTTTGAAAATGAAAATAAAGAATGTGGAGCATATTAGAGCACAAAAATAATGGTGCATTTGAACCCTCCTCTATAATTATATATATAAAATGCTAACTGCATTCTCAACTCTCTTCTTATCCTTTGTAAGTTGCAATTTGCATCACTATCAATTTGGTTTTAAGTAATATTTATATTCTCGAGTACGACTTTGCAACCTTGAGGCAAGAAATATAATATAACAAGGCCATGACAAATTCACATGCTTTCGCGAAAGACCCGGATTAATTTGACCTCCTTAAAATTAATTTTGTTCCATCTGTCTTTGTTTGTTGTTTTTATTATGTAAAAAAATATTATTTTATTTTTTTTATTACGCAAGAGACTACTTCTATTATTTTTTATTTTATAAAAAAATATTTTTGTTATTTTTTACAACACACTCATGCGACTCGAACCCATGTTCTTCCGTGAGAGAACTGATGCCTTATTATTTCAAGTATATATTGTACGAGTTTATTTAATTTAGTCGTTTCATAAATTTTATGAAAAATATGAACTGTGACTACAAAAAATTTTAATAAACAACTCGCATCAAAATTTGTGTTAACGAACCACGAGCGCAGTCAATACTGACGGAAAAAAAAAATCATTTTTCAAAATAAAATTTGTTTCTTCAACGACTGATCCTCTAATAAATATAAAAAAAGTAATAGAAGTATAGATCACGAAAACAAACTATTTTATCAGCAGAGTCATATAACACAGCCAACAGCCAACTGAATTGTACCATCCCAAAAACACGAACAGATCCTGGAAAACGACCCTTTACTTGTCGAAACAGCTTGTATTAATTAATTACGGTACAGATGGAAAAATAGGAATTTTTCTATGATTTTTCAACTTGGTGCTGATCTTCCACAGTAGCAATTAGCGAATGTGGGACCCAACCTAATGGGTCAATTTTTCCATGTTGATTTTTTCTTTTTTTATTAATGGCCATTGGTCCCTTGTGAGATGTGGGCCATGTGGCCCTCACATATTGCTTAGTTTTCTTTCTTTATTATTTAATCGAAATCTTTTACGACTTTCCATCAAGTACCAATAATATGACCACTCTGAGAAATATACACCGGAAGGCCACTGAAAAGTCCGACATTTTTATTAATATCCAAATTCAAATACAAATTAATAATAATAAGCTTGGTATTTTTAAAAATGTCTAAACCGGTCAAAAAATAACCGGTTAGGATTGAAATTAGAACCGGTTATTTTTTGGCCTATTGGGAATAAAATTTGCAGCCTGGTTGAGATTTTTTTTTTTTGTTCAGACCCTATAGATACTCCTTTTTCTCTCTCATCCCTCTCACAACTCACTCAAAATCACAGAAGAGAAAGAGAGAAAGAGAGGAAGAGAGAGGAAGCAATTTCGGAGGCGAAAAGGCGATTTCGGAGGCGATTTTCAGGTTTTTTTATTTTTTTAATTTTTTCAGCAACCTATACATTTAAATTAGTAACCTGACAATTGTTTACCATTTACCAAAATGTAGTTTGTTGGCTATGTCGATGATGATTTCACTACACTGTGGTAGGAAGTTTTTGACTAATATATATGGGGTTTATTACTCCAAAGAGGCAATTAATTCATTCATAGCTGATGATGATACCTCAATTTGGGACTTGAAGTCCATGATTTACGAATGCACTGGTTATAACTCAGAAAGGTGAAACTTAGAATTGGCAACCCGAGTGAACGCTGGAACACCCCCAACCTATACCAGAAGTCCGATATTAAGTGATGCTGCATGGAGAGGTTTATACCGACGGTTAAAGGCCACTGGAAATTTTATCATAGAAATCTACGCCATGAGAGTTTCAATAGAGTCAGGGGTTGGAAGTTCTGGCTAAAATTTGGTTGCGCCAAATTATACATTACAACTAGAACCATACAGTCTCGTGGCTTCTTTATTCGTACCTGAGCCAGAACCATACAGTCACATGGCTCCTTCATTCGTACCTGACCTAGAAACATACAATAACTTCACCCCATCAGCACCCCAACCATCACCTCATACAAGACCCCAATTTAGACCCGGGCATATGGCGCCTTTATCATTACCTGCACCAGCACCTCACCCCAGACCGACACCAGTAGACGACGAAACTGGGTCAGATTTTGAAAATATTAACAAAATTCCGGAGGAAGATCTGCAAACTAGAGATGAATTTGAGGGAGAAAACTGGGACTCTGATTACCTGGAGGGTTGTGATGAAGATGGTCCAATGCCCATTAGCAGAGAATATGAAAATATGTCGCTTAGTGGCCGGACTGATACGCACCCGTTTGCAGATTTCAATGATATATCTGCTTTTAGAGAAGCAGATATTGGTTATTATAGGAGACGGATTGAGTACAAATGTGAGCTGGCGCCAAAATAATATTTTAAAAGCAAAGAAGAGCTAATAAAAAAGATTAGAGAGTACCATATTGATAAAAATCAGGAGATTAGAATGAAGAAAGGTGACAGGGATCGTATTTAGGTGGTGTGCAGGACTCCGGGTTGTGATTACGAACTTAGAGGAAAAACAACGGGTTTTGGAGATGCATAGGTTATAACGAAGCAAGACAAGCCTTACACATGCAGGTCTGAATACTCAAGGGAAGACCATGAATGTCTCACGGCATCAATCATTGCCGATATCATTGAGATCTCCATTAAAAAGGACCCCTGTATGAGCATCTAGGGGGTGGCAAACTGTGTGAGGGTTAAGTATGGCAATGTAACCCCGAAATACAATCGACTGTGGAGGGGTCGTGAGCTTGCAATAGCCCAATAATTTGGGAGCTGGGAGGGTTCATACAACTTGTTGGAACCACTGCTGATGGGAATCTGCGACAAGAATCTCTACTCTAAGTACTAATTTCTGACCTGTCCTATACGAGATAAACATGGAGAGCTTAGTGAAGGAGTTGTTCAATTCATGGCAGTAGCCTGGGCTTTTGGTTCATGCATTGCATCGGTTCATTACTTGAGACCAGTGATCAGTATAGATGCATGTTTCTTGTTTGGGCGGTATAAAGGGAGGTTTTAATAGCTTGCGGATATGATTCCGAGAACCAATTGTTGCTTATAGTATTTGCAATTGTACAAAAGAAGGATGGTGAGAATTGGGGTTTTTTCTTGCAATGGTTGTGGAAGGAAGTCCTTAGAACTGATAGATTCGTCTGTGTTATATCGGACCAGCACAAGGGGATCAAATCTGCACTGACAGCAGAATACGGGTCGTCTCAATAACTTTTTATGCATAGGTTTTGTATGCAACATGTTGCTGACAACCTGGTCCAGAATTATGGAAATGACAAGTGGTTTGGATGGAGGTTCAAACAAGGAGCCAGGAAGAAGAAGCCAATAAGGTTGAAAGAGATATTTGAAGAGTTTGCTATGGTATCTAATTTATAACATTTTTTTTAATTATTTTATAAGTAGATGAGGCAAATGAAGTAACACATCTTTGTTCTTGTGCAGCTAAATTCAAGGTGTAATGCATTTTTAAAAAATGTGGGCAAAGTACGTCCCAATGATGTGATGAAGCCGTCCAATTATGAAAAGATTTTCGAAATCTATATGGAGGATACCGATTTGGTATCATGACATCAAACGGCTCCGAGTCACTGAACAATGTCTTTCAAATGAGCCAAAGAATGTCCGTGGCTGTCATTGTAGAGGATACATTCTATAAGTGCAACATATGGTTTGTTGAGCGGTGGAAGCGAGCCATAGATTTAAAAGATGCAAATCAGTTATTTTCCAAACGGGTGGAGCTCAAGCTCAGAAAATGGTGGCTCAAAGCTGCACAAATGCATTTGGTTCCTTATACGCACGGCGAAGGTAAGTACCAAGTTTCATCCCTAATTAAGTATGTTCCAGTCACCCACGACTCCGATAGAAGTATGTACATTATTCATAGGGAGTTCCAGTACATTGTGACACACGGGCCCGACAACAGAATGGAATGTACATACAGAGGTATCCAATTAACATCTATTCCGTGTACTCATATCTTAACGGTTTTTCGTGCAAGAAACTGGAGCGAGAACCAATTTGTTGCAAACTACTATACTGTAAACTATCTTGAAAGTATTTGGAGTTGGGTGTTTGTTCCTTATGGCAATATGGGCGAATGACTAGTTTGCCAGTCTCCTAGAATTTTTCCTAGCAAGGCTTGGATTAGGGTTAGGAGGAGAAAACACACCCGTCATGTAATGACTATGGACGAAATGCAAGGTAGGCGAAGGGGCCATCAAGCTCGCTGTTCCACTACTGACATGAATAGAAGAGGTATGTAACAGTCATCAAAAATTCTATTTCATTCCAATTTTGACTAGCTTACTAAGTAACAAATGCAATGCAAAGGCCAGAATTGTTTGTATGCAGATCTATCTGTAGGCCATCTGTTGGAATTGGTCGGTTTCTCGAAATACCATTTAGGTGTAGTAATAGGTGATTTAAATTGATGTTTGTATGCAGGTTGTGAACTTATTTATTTAAATGCAGCTTTGAAAACTATTTTATTTATAATTTGTGTGGATTTTATTTAGACTAAGTTATGAGTCAGTTGAATGTTAGTTTTTATAACTTTACTGTTTTTTACCATATTCAAAAATTAATTCTGGGATTTCTACAAAATAAAAAATTTAGTTCTCTTAAAAGAAACTATAGAGAAACATCAAGTCTACATGCATACCAATTTTCGTAATTTATTGATGTATTTAACTGGGTCAGAATCTTGTCCAAAGGTAGGGGCAAAATAGATAATTTGCCATTCTAAATAAATGAACTTCAAAAATATATTACGATTAGGTTACAATGTTACATCCAACCTACAACAGAATCACTAAATTGATGAAATAAGACATTATAGTAGCTATAAACTTTGTAAAGTAAATTACAACACAACAAGCACTAATAATCCTACTCCTTAGAGACGGCTCTGGATCAATGACAACAGACGAAGTGCTAGCTTTACCAATATAAATACACGAAACAAATTCATTGTCTAATGTTGGAAGCTCTGGATCAACCTTCATTTTTTTCAAACTATAGCCATAGGGTTTTTTCACAAAGTTATCGTCTGAAATTTCATACCGAATAGGCCGTCTAAAATATTCCTCCACCAGACATACTTGACAGTTATTTTTATCATGGCATACTTGACATGATTTTTTTCCCTCATTTTTACCTCGACCATTAATTGACCATCTTCTCGATACGCCACGATGTGACGATCTACATCGGTTGCTACTGTTCAACTTATTGTCACCCAAAAAATCGCCTCCGAAATCACCTTTTTCGCCTCAGAAATCGCCCTCTCTCTCTCTCTTTCTCTTTCTATCTTTTCTTTTTATCTTCTGTGATTTTGAGTGAGTTGTGAGAGAGAGGAGAGAGAAAACGGATTATTTTTAGATTCTGAAACACAAAAAAATTTCCCAACCGGCCAAAAAATGACCGGTTCTAATTCCAATCCTGACCGGCAATTTTTTGACTAGTTTGGACATTTAAAAAAATACTCAGCTATGCTGGATATTATTATTAATTTGTATTTAAATTTAAATATTAATAAAAATGTCGGCTGAAAAGCGGACCCCTTCTAGTCGGCAAAAAATAAAGAAAAGAGAAGTACGCTCTAACCAATCCATAGTCTGTCCCGGTTTACCCGTAGATATTTAAACCTGGTCTACCTCATTTTTACATCCACGGGCAATAAGTCTCGGCTTTTTATTTATAAAACCACCGTGGATTCACGCAATACTGCCATTGATCAAATCTCGAAACAGCCACAGGCAGATAGAGACGGAAACACAGAAAAGAAGGAAATAAAATGATCTCTCCTCGATTTTTCGGCCGCCACATCCCCTCCCCTCCCCCTTCTCCGACCACCTCCTCCGGTTCTCTGCGCTCCTTCTCCACCACCGTCTCCGCCACAGCCACGGCGACGGCCACCACAACCTCACTCTCCACCCCCTCATCTCTCTATGACATCCTGGACCTACCTGTCACTGCCACCTACCCTGAAATAAAATCGGCATACCGCCGCCTCGCACGCACGTGTCACCCCGACACGCTGCCAAATAATTCGTCCGACCGATTCTTGCGCCTTCACACCGCCTATGCCACGCTATCCGACCCTGATCAACGAACCGTGTACGACCGCCGCCTCCAGTTACACCGCAGACAGTCGTCCCCTCCACGTCAGCAGACAAACGAAGCAACGCAAAGGAGGTACTCGAATTTTTCACGCTCACCGAGTTTCCCCAGCTTTAATAGCCGAAGGAAGCGAACTTGGGAAACCGATCAATGCTGGTAGCGGGTCGATCAGTGGCTTGATTGAAATGGCACGAAGAACCTTGATGTTCGATCAAATTGCACAAGAGGGGTGGTGATGCTATGCGCAGTCTACTTCAAAAGATTGATAAATGATATGCATCAGTCGCGTTTGATCTAATTTATGATGCCTGATATATCAATTAATGCGCGATGCAACTGTAAATTTGAAAGCCATTAGATACTCGGATCTGAAGTTAGTATGATTTTGATTGAATGATCCTGTTAGATAATTAGCAAGTTGTGATAGTAGGGTGGCTAAACCCTTTTGCTTCTTTTCCTCTTTTTGTAGATTTATATTTAGATACCTGTATTAAAATTGAACTAAAAAGAAGGAACTAAAAAATGTTTTCCTCTGCATGTGCTTATTTTTACTTCTATAAACATTTTGTTTTGAATACTATCAGAGATATTATAAATCTTAAAAAAAAAAGGAGAAAATAAAGACTAGAAAAGGGGATTAACATGGACAGTTGACATTTGACAACTTCTTTTCATGGCACATAAAAAAAATGAGTACTTCCACAGCTGCCTGCAGCTGCCTAATTAAAGTTTCTTTTATAGATTTCTTTAGCAGATGAGGATTGGAAGAGCTCAACTACCAGAAATGAATGGAGACGTTATCAGAGCCAACTGGCGCCATTACAAAATACGAATATCATGATATTTATGGAATGGTTGTGCTTCCCATCATTTTTGGTGATTCTTCTTAGCCTGACAATTATATTGTTAAAAATAGAAATATATTCTGAAAAAAATTGGTGAAGCATAATACTATAATTTTTTAAATCTTAATTATATATTCTGAAAAGAAATATATTCTTCTCCGTGTTTCGCCAATCGCCGCCCGTCACGTCACCATTTACGTGGCCGCTGTAACAATTTCGTTTTTTCAACTCAGTGAAGAGTATTGAAAAAATCAATTGAGGGCAGAATCGGTGAGAAAGAAGAAATTAGCTAATAAAGTCGTTTTAGAAAGAAGAGGTGAAAAGAAATTGCTTGATTTGGGCAGGGTAGAAGAAGTTCAAAGGAACAACCAAAAGAAGAAGAAATTTGGAAGGAAGCAACCAGAGCAAAACAAGAAGAAAGATGAAAGGAAGCAACCATTGACTTTTAAGTGTATACTCGTTGATTCGATATAATTGTTCCTTCTCATGATTTTTAATCAATTAAAAAACCAGAAATTAAACCGTAAGATAGCAACATGCAAAAGATCTTAAGCGAGGCCATGTTTCCTTCATTCACAATATCCCTATTGATCCAAATTTTCATGAGAAAGCAAACCTCAACTCGAATTATAGAGGAAAAGATGAAGGGATCCAAATCTGCTAAAATCCGAGATCATCAACAGTAACTCTGAAATCTATAAAATCCCGAATCCAGCCATTGAATTGTTTCGAGATGCGTGCACAGAAAAAGTTGAACGGCTGAATTTCGGATTTCAGAAATTTCAGGAGTATTGTTCATGAATCTCGGATTTCAGCTGATCTCAATTCTATACAAAGTACTAACAAAAATCGGATAGAATGCACTTGTATGTACGGCATTTGTGTGTACTCTTTTTCTCATTTTTTAAATAAATTTGGACAATATCTATGATTCTAAAATAATATTGATTACTTGTGAATAATATTTTCTTGTTAAATCAAACAGACACGTCCAATTTAATTCATACAATTTGGTTACAATGTAATTACATAATGTTCATGAATGTATGTTCACAGTTTTAATCAATTTTTTGTAATATTTACGATCCTTATGTCACAAAAATTGACAGATAATATTAAACATGCGTCGTTTACATGCACATATATTTGTGCTAAAATAGATACATCACATATTATGGATAAAATGGCACCATCACTCAATTAGACAAATACATCATATATAATTTATAAAATTTGGCGAAATCAACGAAAATCATAGAATAAAAGAAAGAGGAAAGAAAAGACGTCACCGACCACAAGAATTTTTTTTGAGAAAGATTTCAATATTTGAACAGCCTAATTTCTCCATACACTAATCTGCAGGGCGAACCCAGAGTGTTCTAGAGGGGCAGCTGTCCTCTTCCGAATTTGAGTTTTAGTGGAGATTTATCGGTTCCGACTAACTTTGCCCCCTCTGAAATTTTTTTTGCCCCCCTCTGAACGTTTAATTTGTAATTTGAGTTAAATTTAGAGTTAAAATTGAAATAAATCTGTTGAATTTTAATTGGTAATTAGAATTATAAGTCAGAGCATCAGACATTACAAGTCAAAGCATTAGAAAGTATAAGTTAAAGCATTGTTTTTTATTGAGTACTCAATTGGTTAATGGATTTAAATCCGATTCGATATTTTTTTGACCCCCGACGAAAATCCTGGATCCGCCCTTGCTAATCCGCTAAAGCTTAGATCCTCTGAATGTATTAATTTGGCGCAACACTGCTGTCTTTGGATTCTTCAACCTTAGGTGTCAATGGGTTGGGTCGGGCGGTCGGCATTAGTTTATTTTTTTTCTTGACCCGACCTGACCCATGTTACTTGATTAGTTATTTCTTAATTACTTCTTAATTTATTTATGCAACTTATCTTTAATTATAAAAATTAATATTAATTGTTGTACATTGAGGAAACTGATTGCGCTCCACATGATGATATTTGAATTTTTGTTCTTATTCATTTGCTGTTTTATTTTTTCCCGAAATTTTTAAAAATACCCTCATAAAAAAAAAAAAACCAAAAGACCACTGATTTCTCGGAAGAATTACCAGGACTACAATTTCACGTTGCAGACCCATTATGGGGGGCTGCAACGTGAAATGGAGGTCCCCTTTTTGGAGTCCGCAACGTGAAATTGCGGCCCTAATAATTCTGGAATTCTGAGAAATCAGTGGTTTTTTGGTTTTTTTTTTTTTTATGAGGGTATTTTTAAAAATTTCGGCATTTTTTCTAAATAGTGAGATTGTTCATTTTTTCTAAATATGGATATTTAATCGGGTAAAAGTAGAAACTTTTTTTAATATTTAATCAATTTTTTTGTTGGGCCTATTGTATTGTACTTGAGTGTTATTTCGACATATGGCTGTCATGTGAACTGCATTTTGATTACTTGTACTTTTCAGAGATGGGCCCAGTTAGGCCTAACAACAAAGAAACGGATCCAGCCCATCTTAAATTCGACCATATTCCAAACTGTTAATCCCGGTACGGTACACAGGAAGTGGTATCCAGTAGGCGGTAAGAAATAAGATTGAACTCAGATATTTCACTCAAAGCTAAAATTTGGAGATTTACAAAGCGGAGATGCTATCTTCGTTACAACAACACGCCATCGCAGTTTCTCTCCATTACCAGGTGTACACGAGGCCGGAGAAGCCTTGTCTGTACCGCAAAAGGAGACCTGGCATTGTTGTACGAGCAGTTGCAACTGAAAATCTCGAAAAATCTTCTAAAATAGTTACTTCTTCTACTGCTTCTTTTCCAATACTGGTAAGATGATATATTATTTTGTCAAAAAAATTCAACAAACACTCGGCACATGTGGCTGCATGCTGCTCCTCGCTTGTTGGATGAAATGCTTCATGTTTCTGTTATGGTATACGGGCACTGGAATATTTCCTCACTGTTCCAATCAGATATTGAGGGAGCTTAATTGATTTTAAAGAAAGAAAATTTATTTTTACGGCACACTTTTATACATATGTGCATATCACCTGATTGATGAAATGCCACCTAGCTTGCTGCATTGATTATTTATTGTATATTTTCTTTTCTCTACATTTACATCCAAGAACATCTTTGCATAAATTTGATTAATATTGAATGCATAAAAAAATCTTACAATTTTTGTGCTTGTAATTCATGTATTAGGTGAATGGTTGCACGGGTAATATGGGGAGGTCTGTGGCAGAATCGATTATATCTGCTGGGCTGACGTTGGTACCAGTCTCATTTAGCGGGAGAGAGAAGCCTGGTGGAAAGATAAAAGTAGGAAATGTAGATGTCACCATTCATGGATCAGAAGAGAAAGAAACTGTCCTTTCATCCGTCATCAATCAGTTCCCTGAGCTTATTGTTGTAGACTACACAGTTCCTGATGCAGTCAATGGTAAGCTTCTTTAATGTTCAGTCTAGTACCTGTTTGTGCCGGGTACTTTTGCCACTGTTTAGACTACATGGTTTCTGGTGCTGTCAACGGTAAGCTTCTTTAGAAGCTGGTTCAGTCTCTGCATTCACTGGTAAGCTGGTTGGGACCAAACCTGTGTCAGTTGCTATGGACACATACAAGTATCTGAAGTATTGGCCTACATTTATTGTGGGGGTTGGATTGAAGCAGTTATGTTCAGATCAAGTTGCGATTTGATTTCTGTTTGTTTGTGAATTTTTCGCTTTCCGGATGTTGTACAGTGGTACTACTGGTAAGTACTAGCACCAGTGGAACAGGAGTTCAGTGCTGATACCTAGAATGCTGCAGAATTATATTAGTCCTCAGTCTCTTTTTTTGTCTTAAGTGCAGCTATTGCTGAGATTTATTGTAAGCTTGGGGTACCTTTTGTGATGGGTACAACTGGTGGAGACAGGGAAATGCTTTATGAAACCGTGAAAAGCTCAGATGTCTATGCAGTCATATCTCCTCAAATGGGCAAACCGGTACGCATATAAAACTTGATTTATATTCTTCCACTAAAAAATATAATCAGGAATCTAAACATTTTAAATCTGTTTCTTCAATATTAGGTCGTTGCATTTCTTACAGCCATGGATATCATGGCTGAGCAGTTTCCTGGTGCATTTTCAAACTATCATCTTGAAGTACGTTCAATATATTTTTTTACATTTTTTATTTTTTTGGTACATATGAAAAACCTGACCGGACCCAAAAAGCTGCAACCATGTTTGACCAGAATCTCTTTTTCTTTTTTCCGAAAGCGGCAACCACAAAAGTTAGTGATCCACACCGGTCAGCTGTGTGCCTGACTAACCCAACATCAGGTCTTATCTTTAACCAAGCAACCTGAAACACAATGATCACTTGATCTGTATTAAGCCGAGCCAACATCCGGACCTGCCCGTCTCAAAGCTTAATCATAATCAGCATGTGCAGTCACATAACTTGATCTGACCTGAAAAGAATTTAATTGTCAACACCAAATCGATTTTTGTTGGGATAGTAAAACAGATGTCCCGAATAGGTGAGAATTCTCTGAGCCTGAATGATCAGAAATTATACCAAACTTAGACCCATAATGAATCCAAATACAAAATGACCTGAACTTTGCAAAACCCATCTCCAATGACCCGGTGAAAATTGGTCCAGATTGGAAATAATTAAAATCTGGACACAATATCCTGACCGAGCCTACTGTTATTACAAGGGATATAGGAAGGAGATTATAGGAATTTTCTGAAAAGAATGATGAAGATAATTTTTTGTCAAGGTAATGGAGTCGCATCAAGCTAGCAAATTGGATACATCAGGCACAGCAAAAGCTGTAGTGTCTTCATTTCGAAAGCTGGGGGTCTCCTATGACGTCCGAAGAGTACATCGCTTTCCTTTCTTTAAGTATTATGTATTTTTTTTCATTTCTTAACCTTTCTCTGCTTCTGATTTCTTTTCTTCCTAATTGTGTTACATTTTTTGTACAGATAAGAAAATATAGGGACCCTATGAAGCAACTGCAAATGATTGGTGTCCCCGAAGAGCACCTAGGAAGTCATGCCTTCCACTTCTATTGTCTCACTTCCCCCGATGATTCGTACCTCTCTCTCTCTCTCTCACTCGCACCCATACACAGGCCCCTTTATCTAGTTCATTCAAGTTCAGCAATAAATCCCTATATTGTAGAATCCAATATTAGAAAAATTGTCTAAATCATGATTTTTATGGTTCCCTGTGGATATGCTTTGTACGATACTTTGCAAACCGTTTATTAGAGCTGACTTGTGCAATCATGAGATTGTAAGTAATTAGGTTCTCAAACTATTACTGAAATTGTTATCTTTAATTTTTTTCATTGACTTCCTCTTTTTTTTCAACATTAAACTGTGGTTAGGGTTTCATTCGAATTTCAGCATAATGTATGCGGGCATAAGATGTATGCCGAGGGAACTGTTGATGCCGCAATTTTTCTACATAAAAAGGTTCTGCTACAAATTTCAGTTGCTAAGAGTTACATTAAAGATCACAGTTTTGTTATGTGCAACATTTCAACCAGCACAAGTTTCACAGAATAGCAGTTTTTCCCTAACTACCAATTCCCTAGTTAAGCTTTAATTTGCAATTGAGCCTAATATGATATTTTTTTTTTGGTAAGTTACTCAAGTTACCTCTTGACTTTACAATTAAATATATATGAAGAAACAAACCATCCTGGAATTCTTTCAATTTAGCCACAGGCTTCCCTCACCTTTGCTCTGGAACAGAAGCATACACAAGGCAAGATAACAAAATAGTATTAACCTATTTT
The DNA here is from genome assembly GCA_028015225.1 of Carex myosuroides. Classification (NCBI taxonomy): domain Eukaryota; kingdom Viridiplantae; phylum Streptophyta; class Magnoliopsida; order Poales; family Cyperaceae; genus Carex; species Carex myosuroides. Next base: position 1,650,912 of record CM051480.1, read on the forward strand.
TTCTTTTATTTTTGTATTGTTGTTTCATTTATGCAGGTTCAAGACAAGGCTGATCAGAAGCTATATGATATGATCGATGTCTTACGGGAAGGTAACATGCGATAATCTTAGTCGTTGCATCTAATGCTTATTTATGAGCTCTTTCTTTCCCTTTTTTTCCTACTAGGCCTCCTTTTCCTGTAACTTCTTTTAAATTTAAGCTATTGTAATGTTGGCTTTATGTGTTTGTTTCATCAATGAAGACACTATTTCTGATGTTGCTAACTTGTTCAGTCATGAAAGGTAAAAGGACCATAACGTAGAAGTAATATAAAGAAAAACTATTGTATATCGAACTAACAACAAAGTAATAAGAAAGCTTGAATAGTATTTGCGTCAATGATCTTACAAAACCACCTATTTTCTTGACCTTTGGAATATGAAAATGTAATTGCCCTTTATAAACTTGTTTCTCAACAGAAAACACTCTAAACTTGCAAGCACCAATAAAGTAAAAAAAAAAATCACAAAGGAACCTTTCTCATGTGCTGATACCAAATTTCACCCATCGCGACCTTATTCTACCAATGAGACAATAAAAATTAATAATAAACAAATTCTAGCACCCACCACAAAGAAACATAATGCATAATTGAGCGAACCTTCTTTCTCAAGGAATGGGTCTGTATCCTCAAATCAAACTTAATTTAATTTTTTACCTCCTCCTTAACTGGGGGGAACCATGGGTGTTTCTTGAAGTATGGTTTCTTGTAGATCGGAGGTAAGGAAAATTTTGGGTGTGGGTGGTACAGAGGGAACTTGTGAAAAGGTGGCTTGTAAACTGGTACCGGGTTTGGTGTAGGCTTGTATACTGGTACCGGGTTTGGTGTAGGCTTGTAGACTGGTACCGGGTTTGGTGTAGGCTTGTAGTCCGGTACCGGGTTTGGTGTAGGCTTGTAGACTGGCACTGGGTTTGGTGTTGGTTTATATACAGGAGGGGTGTATGTAGTGGGCGTGTAAGTTGGAGTCTTGTATGCTGGTACTGGTGGCTTGTATGCTGGAGCTGGAACGTATGGCTTCTTCCATAGGAAATATTTCTTGTGGAATGGGTCCCACTTGAAAGGTGGCAAGAATGTGTCAGATCCCCTAACTGCCTTTTCAGCTCTAGGAGGGGTGTACCCAGGTGTAGTAGGCGGTGTGTAAGTTGGATGCTTGTATGCTGGTACTGGTGGTTTGTATGCTGGGACTGGAACATATGGCTTCTTCCAAGGGAAATGTTTCTTGTGAAATGGGCCCCACTTGAAAGGTGGCAAGAATGTGTCAGATCCCGCAACTGCCTTTTCAGCACTAACAAATCCTGCAATCAGAAAAAATGCAAGAAGGCCAAATACAAGGCTTTGCTGCGCCTTTTGGGTCCCCATGAGAGCAAATGGTTGAAATGAATGTAGTAGGGAAGGAGGAGAAGAAATAAGCTGTAGTTGGGATGATGAAACTAACAGCATAGAGTGGCTTTATATAGAGGTGGCATCCCATGTAGTAGTAAAGGCCTCCAATGGAGAAGGGCAGAGGGCAAGATATAAGACCCCATTCCTTTGTGACCATCTTCCTGGGCTGTTCTCTGAAGCGAATTACTGCTATATAATAGCACCAATGCAGCTTTTATATATTCATATGGGTTTTATACCATCTAAAATACCTCCAAACAGTTGATAAATCAACATCAAGTAAATGTTGATTAACATTTAGTTGTTTTCAATAACTTGTTATATTTTGAATAAATGCTGATTTATAAAACGGTCATTTACCAAACTCATTTAATTTGGCAGCTTACGGTGTTATGTATAATGTTGTTAAAAGATATCTCTATTTTAGTAGTAGCAATTGATTATTTTTTGTGGAATATTGTGATCGGTTAGAGAAGATTTTAAGTATCGCAATAGCATTTTTATGATTTTTTCTGTCTAAACTGTAGGTTCTTCAATAACTCGCGTTCCTTGTTTGTTCCTTTTTTTTCCCCATAAAAACAAACTCGCTAGACATATTATCCTAAAAAAGCTCAAATAGACATTCAAATATCAGCTAGTGAGCACCGGATTTGTAGTTTGGGCCTTTTAAATGCCGTTTTTGGTATAATACCAGTCACTTTCTGTATCTAGTATGGCTTGCCTTAATTGGTGACACCTAACTTTCCCTCTATTCAATGTTGTTAAGCTTCTTTGAGGAACAACTGATGCTTGGTTGTGAAAAGCTAACAAAAATTTATTTGTTTGTATAAACTTGTAGTTTTTATTGAGACCCACGGAACCATCTGTATAGTGTATACTTTTTGTTGCCGACCATTTATCCAATAATTTGACCTTTCAATTATAATAGTCATGGCATCACCAAGTTAACCATTGATCATCAAAGACAACTTGGAATAAGAACTACAGGAACCTCTTTGTACATTTTTTCCGGTATAATATAATACATACAAAAAGCAACTAAAAGTTCCAAATTTCAATGTTTTTAACTTCAAAATTTTCGAAGATCTTTGTAAAATTTTTAGCTGTTATTTCTACATTGATTGTAAATGTAACACGAACTATGTTTAATAAGGAGGAATCCAATGTCCATGATTGTTGGTACTAATTATATTAGTGTCAATACAATTAAATCTCAAATAACTACTTCTTAAACTCCTAAATAACAGAACTAATTGATTGGATAATTTGTATATATCATGCTATATAGGTACACAAAATTATATTATTTCAATTTTATTTTGACATGCTTCAAGAGCTAACAAAATCAACGGACCAAAATTTGACAAACTTTCCTACTGAGGACTATCAAAATGAAGTTAAAAATTTCATAATTTTTTATATCCGCATAATTGAGATGATTTAGAATATCAAACTGTTTGTATTTGTTAATTCAAATAAGAAAAAAAAAGGCTGACATGTTCACTAATGATCAACAGGCATTATATCACTCCTCAAATTATAATTATTTACAACTTCAACTGAAACAGGTAGATGTAGATATGTTCCACTTAACTAAGCAACCTTCCAACTATCCTTGTGTAGTTGTGTCTATACACGACTACACATATATGAGGAATTCACATTCTGCTTTTGTTTCAGTAATGAAACGTGTAAAAATACCACTAATTTTCAAAAAATAAATAAAAAGGAATTCACATCAGCTGCCATGGTCTCAGTGACAGGTGGGTACCACTGTATATAAAATAAAAACCACAATAAAAAAACACCCTCGTTAAACTTAACATCATCCGCCCTGAGTCTGACTGAGTAAGAGCGTATTATTTAATCGATCGATTGACTGAGGGAAATCAAATGGATTTGGAGCGGGTGGCGGCGCAACTGCAGCAGTCGCTCAAGAAGCGCCAGGCGCTGAACAAGCAGCACGTTCTGACCCTGGGGGATCCGGATCCTTACGGCCTGGTGGATCTGGATCCGGAGGCGAATGAGGAGGGGCGGGCCCATACCAATATCGGATTGAAATGGGACGTGCAATCGGCGCTGCGGAAGGCTTTCTCGGGTCGGAGGGAGGCGGCAGAGTTCGTCAGCGGGGCACTGGCGGGGGCCATGGCCAAGGCAGTGCTGGCCCCTCTGGAGACGGTGCGCACGCGCATGGTCGTCGGGGTGGGTTCCCGCAGCATCCCGGCCGCCTTCGTCGAGATCGTGCAGGAGGGCGGCTGGCGCGGCCTCTGGGCTGGAAACGCTGTCAACATGCTGCGCATCGTCCCAACGCAGGCCATCGAGTTCGCCACCTTCGAGGCCGTCAGGAGGGCTCTTCAGGAAAACCAACACAGAGACAATAATGGCTGCACCAGCTGGGTGGACTCCTTCGTGCGTCGTCTGTCTCCTGTGGCAGTGGGTGGGGCCGCTGCTGGCATTGTCAGCACCCTCATCTGCCACCCGCTGGAGGTACTCAAGGACCGCCTCACCATCAACCGCGCTGCTTACCCCTCCCTGGGGGCTGCAGTGGTCAAGATCAACGCGGAGGCCGGGCTGGGGGGCTTCTACGCGGGGCTCTGCCCGACCCTGGTTGGCATGCTGCCCTACAGCACCTGCTACTATTTCATGTACGACGCCATCAAGCGCTCCTACTGCCGCGCCAACAAAAAGACCTCCCTCTCGAGGCCTGAGCTCCTCCTTGTCGGTGCGCTCTCTGGTCTTACTGCAAGCACAATAAGCTTCCCTTTGGAGGTGGCCAGGAAGAGGCTGATGGTGGGGGCCATACAGGGTAAGTGCCCAGCCCACATGTTTGCAGCGCTGTCAGAGGTGTTGCGGGAAGAGGGGGTGGCAGGGCTGTACAGGGGATGGGGCGCCAGCTGTCTCAAGGTAATGCCTACATCTGGCATCACCTGGATGTTCTATGAAGCTTGGAAGGATATCCTTCTAGTCAACAAGCAGCTTCCCAATTTTTAGTTGTTACCCATCTCCATTCCCCAGCCTCAAACTGACCCAGTGACTCAGTAACCCTGACCCTCTTCAAATTATCTTGAGACCTACTATTGAAAGAAGGAATTCATCAGTACCTATCTATCTATTTTTCACAGTAATGTCACATATCCATAACAGAAATAAATATGGGGATACTGATTTATTTACTGGGATGGGATGGATAACTCATTCCATATCATATCATATCATATTGGGAGTTTTATTTGAGATTTTGCCTGATTACTCAATTACTCCTATTAATCATTGATGAAAAGAAGGAAAATTAAATTCATTTTGTAGTTTAGTAGCTAGCAGAGTGGGATGTTGGATGAATGATGTGTGGATGAATGTTGTGTTGGATGAATGATGTGTTGGATTTGGTTGTAGAGAATGGTAGATGCATGGAATGCCATCAAGTAACATGATGAGGAATTTTAAATTAGTTAGAATAAGCACGTAAGAGTGAGAGTGATTATTTTCAATTTCATTCATCCTTACCTTAAAGATAAGGATGATAATTTGTGCTGAGTGTGATGTCAGATGATTTATTCTGTGTACGAACAAATTTTTTGTTATTTTAATTAATTAATTAATTAAAAAAACATCATCCGCCTGATTAGTGATTATGAAGGTCGCAATGTTTGCTTGAAAATGCTTACATGGCTCATGAATTAACCAGTCAAATGATTATGAAGGTAGCAATGTTTGCCCTGATTAGTGATTATGAAGCTAACAGATACCCCTAAGAGTTTTTTTTTTTTCTCTGTAAAGTGTTATATTTAATCCTGAGCTGTCAAGGAACCGAAAATCCCTTCTCGAGTGTAAAGAATACTTGAATAAAGAAAACAGAGCTTTGGGATATTATTTTTTAATAGAGAGCACAATTAGGAATAATATTCTCATTTAGACATTTACTATTCCTAACATTAATCTTCTTCTTTTATTTATTTAGTTATAAATTTACTTTCAATGATATTGGTTCTGGGTTTGACTTCTAAAATAACGAATTCAGAGGTGTATCACTACTCACTAGTACTATGTTGTGTTATTTCTACTGTTTATATTTCCATGTACTGGCTATAATCTTTACTTCAGAAATAATGTAAAAACATATATATGGCGATATTGGAAGGTTGATCTAATCAATCTAAGCGTATCGGATCAGGGAACGCTTATTGGTTTATTCGTTTCTATTTTGTTCTCTAATCCTTCTACTATCCTTGAACTATCAGATTGATATTCAGCTGTACATGCGAGGTCTTCGACAAAATTCCCCAAAGAGCAATTTGCTCTGTTAATGCCAGTACCATTTAATTTTAGTTGAATATTTATTATTCACAAGGTAAATCCAAAAATTGTTGTCATCTAAATGACACCATCTATGTTCTTAAAGACTGCATCTGATTGATTTGTTTGCTATATTTTAACCGTCCAGTATTTGGCAGAAATTATATATAATCAACAAAAGCTAGCCAATAACATTGCTCATCCAGAATCCAACAAATAATATCTGATTGTTTTTTGAACTTAACTTCAAAATAGATGAACAATAGCAAAATTCCAAATACAAACTGCAATATACAACAAACCCAAATACACAATCATCTATATAAATGCCTTACCTCACTCATAAGTAATTATAGGTAACACCTTCAACTGCACAACAGTCTAAACATAATAGAAACCCTTAAGTAGGACCCTCAAAAAGCAATTATCAAATCTGCCATTCCATGCATTTTATATAGTCTAAAGAACACATTTATTTTCTCATAACCCCGATTTAGTTCTTAGTATCAGCAGGAGGGAAAAAAGGCTTCTTGTGGAAATACTTCGTCCAAGGATGTGGCTTCTTGTAAATAGGAGGGAAACCAAATTTCGGGTGGGGATGGAACCATGGATGCTTGTACACTGGCTCAGGAGTTGGTTTAGGTTGGTACACTGGAACTGGTGCTGTTGGTTTGTATACCGGTACCGGTGTTGGTGTAGGCTTATCCTCTGGTACAGGTTTAGGTTTAGGTGGCTTATCCTCTGGATAAGGCTTCTTAAAGAAAGGATGGGAAAAGAAAGGTTTCTTGTGGGATGGGTCCCACTTAGGTGGCCAGAATGTGGCAGAATTGCAAATGCTGGAGAGGATTTGCAATTTTCCGTCTTGACCCACGGTGAACGTGTGCTGGTCTTTCTCTTTTGATGCTAAAGTTAAGGTTAACGAATCAGGTTTTGGGCACGCTTTGTTGGATTGGTCCCTTAGCTCCGCTAGGCATGCCGGTTTAAGAGTGTCGATGCCTTCGGATTCTTCGTGGAGGAGGTCGATGGGAAGGTTTACGTGAAAGTTGCCAGATTTATCAAGCCGGCTCACTCCCTTGGTCTCATATTGGCCGGTGGCTGATTTGCACTTGATTGCAACTCTAAGACCTACATCATGATTAATTAATTGGAATCAGAAAGTTGGATTTATAAGTGATGATCAGAGTTGGAAGTGATAATGTGTGAATTAAAGTTTTTGCTTGCGTTCAAAATTTAAAAAATGTAGGCGGAATGGAGAGATATTTATTGATAAAAAGAAGGAGAGGTATTTACTTCACATACAATGGGTACAAATGTACAAATAATTCTTCCAAAAGAGGATTACACTTGACTTTCCTTTTTAAGAAAAGAAGAGATCAAGAGAAGATTTATTTTTCTCAAATGATATTGTTTTTCAAGTGTACCTAGCTGATAATTAAAAGACATCAACCAGGAAGGTTAACATGCAGTAGAAAAATTGACTACTATCATATCATTATTTTGTAATATAACAAATATTATCAGACCTATACTTGTGCACGAGAGATAATTATTAATTATGTCTACCTTTGAAAGCTTGTTCAACTTTGATGTTCTTCTCAGCGCAATCCACACACTCGGTTGAGCCGACCACTGTCACGGTCTTTTCGGCCCTCACGATTCCAAAAGCCAATGTCACCAAACAAAGCCCAAATAATAGGCTTTGTTTCAGCCCCCGAGTCCCCATCAAAGCAGCTTAATTAAAGAAGCAAGAAACTAGAATAGGAAGGAGCGTTGAGATGAAGAGATACTGAGTGCATGGATTAGTTTATATAGTAGTGATGGCATATATGATAGTGCAACGGTGGTACAGTGGTGTGTTTAAGGGCTCACAGCTCACATGGTGCATGGTGCACTGAGAAAGAATAGCAGAGTGCAGAGACAAATGATAGGCGCCGCCTTTATGGTTTAAAGCATTTAATGGTTACATAATTTGGGTACTTAATTTTTTTAGCAACCGGGTCCGTGTTTGTTAGTTGTTACCATATATATATATAGTTTGCTACTATATGCCATGTGATGAAAACCGTCCGATTTAATTTGAATGCATGATACAAACATTAAGTAATGTTTTGACAATTAATTAACCTGAAAAAATGAATTGACAGCAGAGATCAATATACTAAATTAATTGCTGCATGCTAAAACGGCTTCACAGATTGACCAACCACGCAATAACGTTGTAGGTTGATACCTACCTAAATATATACAATAATTAGTAAATGTTAAAAACAATAGCCAAGTATTTTTAAAAACAATATGTTGGTCAATCACATAGTGCTTGATTTTTGTAACAATATATCGTATACAAAGTAAAAATATTTAATTATTTCTTAAATTTTTTCGTATATTAACAACTAGCTATATTTGTCGACATGAAAGAAAGTAATAAACAAAAAAAACAGGGTGAATTATGAATTTCTGATTCATGTGACAACCGCACAATCACACTTTTCGTACCTAACTATATGTGTACCATGTTAGGCCCGTTATAAACATACACCTACCGTTGATTGACAGTTTCCCGAAGTTTTTATTCATAAACATTAAAATAATACGAATTATAAAACATAGCATGACTTTTCATGTATTTTAAAATATGTCATTTCCGCTTATTTATTCCATAACTAATTTCCTTAGATAATTCAGCGGAATTAAATTTCAATTATGCTGGATAATCCAGCAGAATTGTTTAATTTGTTAGGTAGTTTAAATTTAATGTTTGAATTGTTTGGCAGTTTAAATTATTTTAATTGTTTGAATTGTTTTTGATAGTTTGAATTGTTGACGATTTTAATTTAAGTTGTTTTCCTTCACAATTTCATAGAAGTTAGACAAACAATACTGAATAAAATATAAAAATATAGCAAAGTATACAAAATAAAATAAATAAACTCTAAAGATAATTTTGACTGTCAAATATAATAAAACATACAAAATAAAATAAATAAACCCTAAGGATAATGGTCGTCGTCATCCGTCTGCGTGATATTTGGCTGTGTCTGCGTGTCAGGAGGTGGCTGTCGGCTTGAAGATTCTGTCTCATGGTCACGAAGCCCAGGAGGTGGATGATACTGGGCTCTCTGAAACTCCTCCTGCTAAGCCTGATATGCAAGTGTAGTCTCCCAGTCAGTAGGCTTGCTCGGTATCTACCACTGAGGGGGCGTGGGATCTGCTACAATTTTCTGGAACGGACTCTGCTGCTCAGAGTCCTGCTCTTCTGATCTCAACCATTCAAAATCGTTGAGCTTTGTGCATGAAAAAGTTCTTTTATTGAGATACGTGAATAAATTTTTTTGAATGGTTAAGATCGGAAGAGCAGAGTCCTGCTCTTCTCTCGAAAGAGCAGCAGAGTCATATCCTAATTTTCTAGACCATTATGAACTATTTTGTGATAGATATAATAAAATAGTAATATGTTTTGCAATTAGAATACAAACAATTTAAAATCCATAAATCCAAAATAAAATAGCAAAATATAATTTACATCTTACAGTTTTGAAGTGACGATCATCAATGATTTTCCTCAGACGTGATGATGGAGGCTTTAGACATTTTTCTTTTACTTCCCTATTTATTTTTTATGAACAAAATTTTTTAGGATGTGATGCGTCCAAATAAGAGAAAAAATATTTAATAACTCTGAGGCATTCTTTGGGACCAGTATAATTTTATAAATAACAATATGAATTTTTCCATTAAAAATTACTCATGTATTTTCATTAATTTATGTAAATGAAATTGGTGCACAATAATAACATAGGCCACATAATTAAATAAAAACTAATATTCTTCCACTTGGCCGTAATATTATAACATAATAAAGCACACATGCAAAAATTGGCCAATATAATTTTCATTAATGTAAACCCTGTTCAGTTAGAAATACCAAACCAAACTAATGTAATAAGAATAACAAATGTCGTTATTTGATCCCATCAATTATAGCATTGATACTCTTTCCAACAATGGTTAATAATATTCATTCGGTCCTCATAAGTAATTTACTTAGATTAAATAAAATTATGCGCAACATAATAAATAAGCAAATTTTATAAATTCAAAGTCAATACATAATTTAAAGTTCAGTACATAACATAACATAACATAACAAAATTATAATACATTAACTAAACCCTGTCGGCAACATGCTCTTTGTAAAGAGTGGGTGGTAGCACTTTTGTTAGAGAATCAGCTAACATAGCTCTTGTATTAATATGTTGTATCACAATAGTACCATCTTTGACTTTGTCTCTAACAACAAGATATTTGATGTTGATCCACTTAGACACACCACTTGATTTGTTATTCTTAGAGAAGAAAACAACAACCTAGTTATCACAGAATAAGGTAAGTGGGCTCGCTATACTGTCTATTACTTGAAGTCCTGGTATAAAATTCTTTAACCAAACCGCTTGACTAATAGCATGATAACACGCCACAAATTCTGCTTGCATAGTGGAAGATGTCATTATAGATTGCTTAGCACTCTTCCATGAAATTGGTCCCCCTGCAAGCATAAATATGTAACCTGATGTGAATTTCTTGCTATCGACACATCCAAAAAAATTTGAATCAGAATAACCAATAACTTCAAGGTTATTTGACTTTTTATTAGTAAGCATATAATTTTTTGTCCCTTTCAAATAGCGTAAAACTTTCTTAGCAGCTTTCCAACTTTCCATTCCGGGATTAGTTTGATATCGTTCAAGCATACCAACTGCAAATGCAATATCAGGACGTGTACAAACTTGAGCATACATTAGACTCCCTACTACCGAAGCATATGAAATTTGATGCATTTGAGCACGTTCTATTTCATTTTTAGGATCTTGAAACTTATTGAATTTGTCACCCTTGACAATAGAAGCAACACTAGGGGAGCAATTGTGCATGTTATATCTTTTAAGCTCTTTCTCAATATATTCTTTCTGGGATAAGCCTAAGATTCCACGAGACCGATCTCGGTAAATTTCAATACCTATAACATAAGAGGCTTCACTAAGATCCTTCATTTCAAACTTAGTTGATAGAAAACGTCTTGTCTCGTATAACATGTTTAAATCACTGCTTGCTAATAAAATATAATCCACGTACAAAACGAGAATGATAAATTTACTCCCACTAATCTTGAGGTATATGCATTGATCTATTATGTTTTCTTTAAATTCAAATTCGGTTATGACTTCATCAAACTTGAGATACCACTGTCGAGAAGCTTGTTTTAATCCATATATTAAACATTTTAACCGACATGCCATATGCTCCTTGCCTTGTACAACAAACCCTTCAGGTTGTTTCATAAAATTTTCTTCATGCAAGTTACTATTAAGAAACTCAATTTTCATGTCTATTTGATGTAATTCTAAATCATAATGAGCTACAAGAGCTAAAACAATTCTTAATGAATCTTTCTTTAAGGCAGAAGAAAATGTATTATCAAAATGTACACCTTCTTGTTATGTAAACCCTTTAGCTACTAGTCGGGCCTTAAATCTTTCAATGTTACCTTTGGGTTTAGTTTTAGTTTTATTGACCTATTTACAGCCTACAGATTTAACCCCGATAGGTAACTCAATAAGATCTCAAACTTCATTAACTTTCATAGATTTCATCTCATCATTCATGGCTTCTAACCATTGAGATGATTTATCGCTCATAATAGCTTGCTTGAATGAGATAGGATATTCTCCATACCTATATCACATCCCTCCTCAGTAAGGTATACGATATAATCATCAGATATGGCAGATCTTCTCTCTCTTTACGATATACATAATGGTTCTTGCGGTAGCATAAGAGCTTCATCAATGTTAGGAACATCATGAACATGAGTTTCATTAGCTTCTTGAACAAGAGGCATAGAATTTGTAACCTCTCAAATTATCAAAATTGGAACATAAGTTCGACTTTCCTTGAGGTTTACATTTCTATTTACATTACTCCCACTGACGTTGCCATTTTCAAAAATATAGCATGTCTCGTCTCAATATTCTCGTGGTATGTGACAGGTAATAAAATTTGAAACCTTTAGATCTCTCTGGATAACCAACAAAATAACAACTAACGGTTCTGGAATTAAGTTTCTTTAGTTACGGATTATAGACTTTTGCTTCAGCTGGATATCCCTACACACGTAAGTATCATAATTGTGATTTTCTGCCAGTCCATTATTCGTAAGGTGTTTTTGGAACATATTTACTAGGAATCTGATTTAGAATATGCGTGACTGTTTTTAAAGCTTCCGTCCACAAAAATTCTGGTAAGATGGTATTGCATATCATACTTTGTACCATATCCATTAGCGTACGGTTACGTCTTTCAGCAACTCCATTCTATCGATGAACAATATCATTTTCTCAAAAAAATAAAGAAAACGGGCTTGGACTTTGACCTAGATCGGTGTGTCTACCATAATATTCACCGCCTTTATCTGATCGCACTACTTCAATTTTAAAATTATGTTGATTTTCAACTTCAGCCTTAAAAATTTTGAATTTATCAATTGCTTGAGATTTTTCATTAATCAGATACACATAACCATAACGAGAATAATCATCAATGAAAGTAATAAACTATTTATGGCCGTTAATACTCGGAGTAGGAAAATGGCCACATATATCGGTATGAATAATTTCTAATGGTCCCCCACTTCGAGTGGCTCCTTTCTTATTTTTCTTAACAAATTTTTCTTTAACACATCCTACACAGACGTCGATATCAGAAAAATCTAATGTCAGGAGAATTTCATTTCTAATGAGACATTGCATTTGATCTCTTGAAATATGACCCAACCTGTGATGCTATAATTTGGAAGAATTTCCAACATCACAATTTCTCTTGACTCCACATTTATGATTAACACTAGTAATATTCATAGATAACATAGATTCACAAAAGGAAGAATCCAAACATAATTTATATAGATTATCACATAAAAATCCAGAACCAACAAACTTATAGTTTTGATATAGTCTCATCTCATTATTTCCAAATTGAAACATAAAACCACACACATCAAGTTTAGAAATAGAAATTAAATTCCTAATCACACTAGGAATATATACTACATCATGCAAATCAAGAATAAAGTTACTCTTCAAAACCAAACAAAGAGTTCCAACAGTATCGACTTCAGCCTCTAATCAGTTAGCAACTTTAAGTTTCCTTTCTCTCTTTTTAAGCATCCTCATGGAATGGAATCCCTGCAAATAGTTCGTAATATGCACAGAGGCACTAGTGTCAACCCACCACGTATTTAAGGGAACATCAACTAAAAAAGTTTCACAAATCATGGAATTTAAATCATTACCCTTTTTAGCAAGCCAATCTTTAAATTGTGTACAGTCCTTCTTGATGTGTCCACGCTTCTTACAGTGATGACACTTATGAGAATGCTCGGATTTTGTACCAGATATACTTGCCTTGTTAATACTAGTAGCCATATCCACTTTATTTTTACCTTTACCATTGTCCTTATTTTTCTTCAGTTTTGGACTTTGAACGACAATATGTGCATAGTCAGGTTTCTCAGCCTTAATCCTTTCTTCTTCTTCTTCAACACACATGGCAATTAATTCTCTCATTTTCCACTTTTCTTTCTGCGTATTATAATTGATCTTAAAAGAACAAATTGTGTAGGAAGAGAAGTCATAATGAAATAATTTCCATATCCATGCCATTTAACTTTACAGCCATATCATTCATCATCATGATATGTTCACGTACACCACTTGTCCCATTATACTTGGTAGTGAACATTTTCATTATGAGAGCACTTGCATTAGCCTTAGAAGTACTTTTAAACTGCTCTTCAACAAAAGCCAAATACTATTTAGCAGTGAAAAATTATTTGTATCATTTTTCTCAGGAATGCCTCCTCTTATAGTAGATGTAATAGTACTTTTCATAATCATAAGAGATATGTGGGTTTGAACGTTCCCATTTTGCAAAATTAATGTTTTCATTATCAGTAATTTTATCTGTTATAGTAGGTTTTGTTGTTCTATGCAATCTTCTAATTACTTTGTTTGACTAATTTGCAAAAAATACAATGATTGCATTTATCGATTTCATTGTATGAGTGAGTTTGTAGGTTCAAGAACATTATAATTGCAAGATTAAAGTTTGAAGAACCAATTGAATCAACAAGACCTTACGAAGAATAAGATTATAGATTGTAATATAAAATAGAAAAGTAAAGTACATTTGAGATTGTTGATTTCAGGAACTATCCGTTCGGTATAGAAACAAACTGTTAAGTACAAAATGTATTGAATGGTACCGGACGGATAATGAAGCGTTGCAGTACGGAATAATTTTTCTGTTTGACAACCGTTCAGAACGAAATAATTTCGTAGCATCCAGGGAATTCCAATTGTTGTTCCGTTCTGAATGGATACCATCTGTACTGTACGTTACTCGAGTAATACAAAATTGGGATAAATACACTATCCGTTCGGTACGGAACTAAACGTACTGAACGGTTAGTGTAAAGTTCAAAAAGGTAAAAAACCCTAAACTGCAACACATTTGAACTATCAGTTCAAACAAAAGATTACCGTTCTGAACAGATCAGTTCAAATACCTAGATCTGGAGCTCCCTCTATAAATAGAGTAAATTCTCTAACTCCAGTTTCAAGCAAGCCACCCCTAAATTTCAAAAAGCACTAATTTTTGTGTTCTTGAGAGCTTCATTCTTTGAGAGAGTTAAAACTTCAATACTCCTTTGATAATCTCAAATTCACTTGACTAATCTACTCTAGATTTAGTTAGAGTGTTGATTCGTTGTTCGATAATGTGGAGATCTACTTAGTGCTCCCTTTCTATAGCCGCGTGACTTCCCTCTTGTAGGGCATTAAGGGCTCACCGGCTCGAGCGTTCCCGCTCACATATAAACATAGCTGTGTGACGATCCTCTGCGTAGGACTCTTGATAGGCGTAAATTATTTAGACTTTTATTGATTTTGTTATAGCTTAGTTAAGTTTACCTAGGTTTTCACCAGAATCAAGTTACTGTCGTTGTTTGTTCACAATTGCAGGAAAAATAGGAAAACAACACAAAATAGCCATATTATGGGCCGAGACTAACTTGTCTTCGGCCGTAATCCAGTTAAGGAAGCTGAGGCAGAGAAGGCGTAGCAGACAACCCATATTACGGGTCAAAGAAGACATTTCTTGGGCCATAATCCTCTCCATCCTTAGAAGAATTTCAATCTAGGAAAACCGCGACCGTAAGAGATCTACCATGACTGGAGAAAATATCTACACTACCATAAAATTCCCGTTTCGATCACAATCAGGAAAGGAAACCCAGATCCTCTACGGACCGAGAAGAATATCTCACGACCCATATAGGATCCTGGAGATCAGCATTCGCCAAACTCACAGCCACCATGCTCACTACGGACTGGAAGAAAATCTTCATGGCCCATAACAATGCGCAGACTTTCCTGAACTCGTTGATTTCTTGCTAGATTTGCCATTTCCTGCCAAAATTGTTGATTCGCTTCATGATTTCAAGACCAGACCGTCCCAGGGGGCTATAAATATGCCAGAGACAGAAGGGAGAAGACATCTACTATTCCACCATTCAAATCTGACCTCTCTCTCTTCAATCTTTTACTTCAAGTTAAGATCGATATGGGACGGTCCACAGAGTCAGAGAGAGAAGGCAACAAAGAAGACGAAGTTAGTTTAGAGATTGGTGTAGACCTTTCTTTATTCTTTCTTTTAGTTAGATTTACTATGTATTCTCTCCCCACCATGGTTGTTTCTGCACCCATGAGAGACTAGACTTCTTTGGGGGCCATGGCTGTAGTACTTGATTTTGGTGTTTAATATATTGCTTACTCAGTTTGAGTCTTTTTACTCTATATGAGATATATTTCTTTGTGCTATGCTTGATTGCTTGTGTTGTTTTGGTTTATGGTGTATTACGTGACAAAATATATACTTGTGTAGATGCGTGAGTGTGAGCACAATTCCACATAAGTAGTTTAGGTGTGAGGTCATAGGAATAGTTCGTGGGTGACAACACACTATTGGACCAAACAATCTAAATCCATGTTAGAACCAAGATGATACATGACCTTTGGATGAATTTCTAAAAAACACATAGAATCATAACCTTGAGTCTAGTCTTAGTATAGACCAAAGAAACGTCTAGAGTCTTGGTGGAGTTCTAGATCTAAGTTGAGGAATCGGCTTCCATGTACTTAGCGGTGACGTGGTGAGAATCAACTGGGATCTAGACCTTTGGAACTTTGTGACCTAAATCCATTCCGGCCTTAAGTACTTAGTCATGACAACTGGTAGGTTTAGGTATGGTGAGAAAGCACTCTAGTTCCATGAACGTAACAGTGACGCCTAGAAGTGGATCTTTACATCAACTATTGAATTGTATCCCTTTCATATTAGTTAAATTGTAGAAGAACAGCTGAGTAGCAAAACTGAACCCAAATGATAGGAAAATACCGGAAACCCTTGGATCTCTCCATCCGTTACATTTAGCATTTTATTGTTTTGTTTAGTTACTTTTTAAACCAACAATCAATCCTTACAAACCCCCCTTTATTCACCTTTACTTAGTTTCTTTACTATAAATCTATACTTGCATTGTCTCTGTGGTTCGACACCACAAATACTACGTCGATCGGTTGTGCGCTTGCAACCAACCTTTCAGTTGAGTACTAGGGTATTATAAATTTAAAAGTGAAAAAGTGTAAAAAGTCTATACCCTAAATACACAACAAGATTTTTGTCGCCATTACTGGGGACAACGGCTAAGTATTGATTTTTAGTTTTAGCAATTAAGTTAAGGCTTTTCATTTTTCTTTTTATCTTTTGTTTGGAAATTCACTCTCTCTCTTTTCCTTTTCAGGAATCTGGCTTGCAAGGAAGAGTTAGGTATTATGGCGGCAGACAACCCGAACAATCTGAGGTCGCTTAAGGACGTTCTTGCTCCTAAGAGCCACAACACTCGCAGAAGCTATCGAGCACCCGGTGGGCAACCCTTCGAACTCAAGACTTCCATGATCCACTTAGTGAGCCAAACCTAGTTGGGGCTAGTGTTGGATTATGCAATAATCTACTTGTCTGTTTGACTAGATTTGCAAAACATATATTTGTTGAATTTTACAGTTTTTTGTCTTGAGATATGATGCAGGTTCATGAAAATATAAAGCTTTAATAAATATCAAGAATGCATGCACAAATGCTACACATATAAAGGATGTGCTGTAATGAACCAAAGAATGGACTAAGAAGACTTAGCTCAAGATTAATATTAAATATAAATCTGTGAAATTGGTAAAATATACTTAAGATGAGGTAATTTACATAATTCGTTACAACGGTTATTATAATGTTACAATAGAATAATTCATATGCCAAAATCCACAGTGTAATCAATTTATTTTGTTACAATGCTCAAATAAATGTTGCAGCAGAATAAATCAATTTCGGACCCCAAAACATCCAGAGAGTTCCGTTGTACAACCGTTGTAACGCTTATAAGCGTTAGGGTTTTCCAGCGCAACCAAACCCGTTAACTGGGGCTAACCGTTACAACGCTTTATCAACCGTTGTAACAAGTTGACGCCAGTTGCCAAGTGTTGTTTCTCTCTCTATAAATAGAAACAAAATCTAGGTTTGAGGTAACAATCTAGCCGTCTCCAATTGCAATATTTCGTATTCTTTTCAGATATAGAATTCTCCATTGTTGCTTATGCACAAAACTTCAATAACCTTACAATAATCTCAAGCATACTCCACCAAACTCAATCTTGTGTAAGAATTAGAGTGATTTGTGTGAGATCTCTTGTTGTTTCAAAACACTTGAGTCTTTAGTGCGCGTGAGCCAATTCTGTGCTCGGGCCGTGTGACTACCCAATGTTTGTAAGGGCTCACCGGTTCCACCTTGTACTCCTTTCTCATTGGGTAAAGAAAGGCACGCCATCAAGAAGGTCGCGAAGCCCCGGAGACATAGGCGTTAGTGCCGAACTCCGTAAACAACTCTCGTGTCAAGTGTCTCTTAACTCTTCTATTTACTTTACGCATACTTGCTTAGTGTGGTAAGTTTATTCTTGTTTCTGCCAAGAATAACTCACGCACACGTTAGTTAAATAACCTAGAGTTAAAATTTTAAAAAGGCCCCATATTCACCCCCTATAGGTGCCGTTAGGGACCAACAAGTGGTATGAGAGCAGTGTTACTCAAATTAAGGCACACTTAATTTGAGTTATATCGATCCAATATGTCACCGACTAGATATGTTAGAGAACCCCCAATATTGAGCAATCAAACTAAGAGATTTCGTTATTGGAAAAGATTGATGATCAATTACCTAAACGTAATTGAGGTTTGGAGTATTATTGAAAAAGATTACACCCTGGTGTATAATAAAACTACCAATGAATTGACCACCGCCTCAAAATTAGAAAAGAGGGATAATGACTACATGGTTAATGCAATATTAAGCACAGTTAGTGAGTCAGTAGCCTTGATATTTGGAAACCTTGTAAGTGCCAAAGATACGTGAAATGCTCTCATAAATAAATTTGAAGGTAACGCCTAAATCAAAAGGACCAAACTCACCGGATTAGAAATCAAATTCAAAACTTTTAAATTAGAAAATGGTGAATCAATTGACGAAATGTATTATAGACTTTTACAAATTCAAAATGATTTTATCGAACTTGGAGAACCACTTTCTAACAATAAAATTGTATGAAAGGTTTTGCGTGTGATGTTTAGGGAACCTAGGTGAAAAGGATTTGTGAGCGCTTTAGAAGTTCTTTTGGGAACACAAACCTTCACACTCGACGAGTTATTTGCTCAACTTCAAAATTTCAAAGAAAAGCTTCGACAAACCCATGAACTTGAATCCAAAACCAAAGTCGTAGCCTTCCTGGCACAAAACCAAAAATATTATAACCAAAGATCATATTACTCCTCAAACTCCCGTCTCTCAAATGACCTCTTCCAAAAGAAAGTAGACCATGAATCCTCTAGATGCCCTACTTCGAGGAATGCTAGAGTTCGAGCGAAAACACAACAAGGATCGTGAAAAAGATAGTAAGAGGGTAGTATGCTTCACTTGCAATAAATAAGGACACACTATCCAAACATGTTTCAAACTCTTTCCTAAAGACAAGGAAGAAGAGGGGCAATATGACCGCCAGCCTAGACCAAGAAATGATAGATACAAAGGTAAGAAAAAGGTAAAATTAATGCAGAATTTGTTGAGTGCAAGTTTTGATGAAAGTGGTGATGAAAGATTCGACTCAGAGTCGGACAATGAGCAAGAGATCAACCTAGCCTTGCTGGCTAATGTCGATGATGACTCGGAGATAGATATGGATGCGATTATTGCTAGCAAGAAACATCACCGACAAACTTGCCATTGAATTCCTTAGAGAGGTGGCAAAATCAAAAACCAAAAGGAAAGATTCAAGCGAGGGATCATCTAGCACCACTAATGAGGTACAATTAAATTTTAATCTAAATGGGTATGAACCGATTTATCCGACAATTATATATTCACAAATGAGCCAAGCATTTCTTTTAAAGATAGTCAAATTCGTAAAATGAAACTAGGTTGAGGAATCTCCTTGATGAATCCAATGAGTCCTTACTTAGGAAAGAGAGAATTATACAAAATTTGAGGTCTAAGATTGTTGAACTTGAGTCCATGACACTTGAGTCACACAATTGTAAATTACACTTAGACGAATTAGAATCCGTTAGAATTAGACCTGCTAATGGGCCGGATCAAACCCAAAACTCAGCCCGACTTTATCAACCTTCAGTAAAGGTCCAACTCGGACTCAGATCAAATATGAAGGGAAAAGCCCGGCTCGACTCGGTCCATTTGATCCTCTCGGCTTGGCCCGAACTCCGCTCGTTAATAAAAAGTTGCTAATAAAGAGTAGCTAAATTAACGATTCGACTCATGAGTTTGGAACGATTTGACTCAGCATTTTCCCTATCTTTATTAACAACTCAGTAATATAGGCGTGGGCCGAGTTTGTGCGTGCTTATTAGCAACTCAGTAAATTTGCCCGTCTTTATTAGCAACTCGGTAAATGTGCATGCTTGCAACTCAGTAATATGCTTGTGCGTTCATTTCAACTCATGGGAACGATTCGACTCGACAGCTCAGCTCGGATCAAATCTACTCGACTCAATTAGGGGAACGAAGAATTATTTTGAGTTCGAGCTGAGTTTAGGCTCAACTCGAATTGAGCTCAGCTCAATTTGACTCATTTAAAAGCTCAGCTCAAAGTCCATGAGTCGGCCCGACTCGTTTATCAGGCCTAGTTAGAATAAAAGCAAACCAATTACAAGGTGAGAATAGAAGCTTGAAAGCAACTAATGTTATAAATAAAATATTAGAAAGTAAGATTAAAAGTTATGAATCCAAAGTTAAAGAGTTGGAAATGACTAGTAAAGTTAACAATTGTTAATCACACTTAGGTGAAATAAGGATTTTAAAAGTAAGAATACAAACTTTAGAGACCGAAAATAAAGCTTTAAAATCATATAACAAGTTTAAGAATGTAGTTAATCTTGAATAAGATAAGGTAGGTACTTTGATTAGAAATTGCAAAGATACCGAAAACGCAAAAGAAAGAGGAAAACATACACAAAACTTAAATGTTAATAATAATCAAAGGTCACATAACTATGCATTTAGGTATATATATAATAATGAAAGTTATAAGGGTAATAGTGTACACAATAATTCAAGAAGCACATTTAGTTCACAAGGATCAAACAAAATTTATTCTAAAGGATTGAATGAATGGTTTCATGATATAAAAGATAAAAATATTTCACAAAATAGAATTCTAAATAATGGTTCAACTAGAAGTGTTTCCCAACATCACAATAAATTTGAATCCTACCAAAATAAAAATGTTTCACCTAAAATAGTAAATTTGCGTCCAAATGAACCTTGGAAACAAATTCAAGAGTTGAAAGGTCACTTCCAAAATCATTTCAAGCAAGGTCTAAATTTGAACACACCTCATTCCTCAATATCTCGAAAACCCTCACTAACATTTTGTAATTATTGTTGTAAAGATTGGACATACTTCATTGGAGTGTAGGTTTAGGAAGGGAAACAACATGTTGAATGTTGTTTGGGTTCCTAAATCTAGGATAGAGTAAAGCTCTAGCTAGTATCTCCCTTAAATTCAAAAATATTAAGGAGGAGATAAGATAAAGATATATATTAGTTATTATCCATTCTTTTATATCTATTATACTCTTGTAAGTGTGTTTGATCATTACTCACAAAGAAATTAATTGGATCATTGACAATTAATTTTTACATCACATGACAAATATTTTTATCAAGTCACCAAATTTCAAAAGAAACAATGATCTTAAGTTTAGGTTAGGTATGCTTAAATTTCAGGACTGAATTATACCTCACAATGCGTCAATATATGTTAGTTACGAAGCATAGTAACTATTTAGAAAAAGCAAATCAAATCAGCTTTAGAAGTAAATTGTCATCAAACGTTGCAACGGTTGATCAACCGTTGTAACGGAAGAATTAATTTAGGATTAGCGAGAATTGATTAGGCTGTTAAGAATTAAAATTAATTCATAACCGTTATAACGGCTGATCTCCCATTGTAACGGAATAAATCAAAACCTTTCCTTCAAAAAACTCAGTTCCTTCCAGAGACCAAACGTTACATGAACCGTTATAATGGCTAAACCCGTTGCACGTTTTCTACAATATTAAATGCATTAAATGCTATAAATTCAAAATTTCTGACCAGCCGTTCCAACAGTTGACCCACCGTTACAACGGTTATCTGCGAGAACTGATAATCTGATGATTTGTCTCCTAATTTCACTATTTCCAAAACTCATTTAAATTCAAATATTGTCTTCCTAATTTATTCTATCTATCTTTCCTTATCTTTAAATCTTTCAAAATTGTATTATTAAATCAAATCTGAGAGTTCAAATTAGATCATTAAAAACTTAAATGGCAATATTTAACCATTAAAAATACTAACTACAATTGTAATTGACATATGTGAGCAATTTGAAATTAAAATTGGCATGGACCTAAATTGATGTGATTTAAATTTAATTAGCAAATATATTGTTAAATAACCATTAAAATTATAATTGCTAAATTTAAAGGATTAAAATTGACAAGGATTCAATTGATTGAATTTAATTGATAAACTTACCTTAAATTTAGTGAATTGGCAAAATTAAGAAATGACAATATTAATTGTTAAAATCATTTTAGAATCGCCATAATAGAGATATAAAGATATGAATTATTGTTGTTAATAACTGGCATTATTGGGATGTGGTAATCCTAATTGCAAAATCTATTCTCATGAGAATAATCTTATTTTTGATCAAATGACCATTTTAATTATCAAAATGACCATTTTAATTGACTACATGATCAATCTTAAACATATGATGCACAATTTCTATATTCTTGAGTGGTGCATATATGTATGTTTTAATTGCAACATTTTTTTTTATTATTTATGCTTTAATTTACATTTTTATAAAATTAAAGGGGAGTGTATGAATTGAGGGGGAGCCCTCTCATATTTTGTTGGATTAATTGTGATATTTTCTCCCTTTTGATAATTTCCAAAAAGGGAAGCGATATTACAAGTTCGTTAAATAAAATTGGTATTCGCTAAACACACGGGAAATTAAAAATTAAAATTTTTGGGAATATCCAATTTATGCACTCACTTGAGATATATGTTTCGCAAATCGTCAAAAGGGAGAGATTGTTAGATTATGCAATAATCTACTTGTCTGTTTGACTAGATTTGCAAAACATATGTTTGTTAAATTTTACAGTTTCTTGTCTTGAGATATGATGCAGGTTCATGAAAATATAAAACTTCAATAAAATATCAAGAATGCATGCACAAATGCTACACATATCAAGGATGTGCTGCAATGAACCAAAGAATGGACTAAGAACACTAAGTTCAAGATTAGTACTAATTAGAAATATGTGAAATTGGTAAAATATGGTTGAGATTGAGGTAATTTACATAAATCGTTACAACGGTTATTATAATGTTACACAGGAATAATTCATATACCGAAATCCACAGTGTAATTGATTTATTTCGTTACAACGCTCAAATAAATGTTGCAACGAAATAAATTAATTTTGGACCCTAAAAAATCTAGTGAGTTCCGTTGTAGCAATCATTGTAACGCTTATAAGCGTTAGGGTTTTCCAGCACAACCGAACCCATTAACTGGGGCTAAACCATTACAACGCTTTATCAACCATTGTAACGGTTGATGCCAATTACCAAGTTTTGCTTCTCTCTCTATAAATAGAAGCAAAATTTAGGTTTGAGGTAACAATCTAGCCGCCCCCAATTGAAATATTTTGTATTCTTTTTAGATCTAGAATTCTCTATTGTTGCTTGTGCACAAAACTTCAATATCCTTACAACAATCTCAAGCATACTCCACCAAACTCAATCTTGTGTAAGAATTAGAGTGATTTGTGTGAGATCTCTTTTTTGTTTCAAACACTTGAGCCTTTAGTGCTTGTGAGTCAATTTTGTGCTCGGCCGTGTGATTTTCTAAGGTTTGTAAGGGCTCACGGTTCAACCTTGTACTCCTTTCTCATTGGATAAAGAAAGGCGCACCATAAAAAAGGTCGCGAAGCACCGGAGACGTAGGCGTTAGTGCCGAACTCTGTAAACAACTCTCGTGTCAAGTGTCTCTTAACTCTTCTATTTACTTTATTCACACTTGCTTAGTGTAAGTTTATTCTTGTTTCCGTCAAGAATAACTCACGCACACGTTAGTTAAATAACCTAGAGTTAAAATTTTAAAAAGACCCCATATTCACCCCATCTAGGTGCCATTAGGGATCAACACCTAGTGAAGACACCAACCAACACCTCGACATCTTCGAGGAAATATTTGACAACATGAAGTTGAGAGACGTTGACCCAGAAACAATCAAGCTTTCTCCTTGAGAGACAAGGCTAGGACCTAACTGAGAACCGTGGATCCCTCAACCATAAACACTTGGGACAAATTATGTAGTGCTTTCACCTCCAAATTTTTCCCTCCCTCCAAATCACAAACTTTAGGCAAGGGAATGGGCAATCCTTAATAGAAACTTGGGACAGATTTTCTGAGTTATTACGCCTTTGTCCAAACCACGGTCTTGAGAAATGGTTGATCGTGCATACCTTCTATGAGGGGTGCACGTATCCTATGAGAGCTAACCTTGATTCAGCTGCAAGTGGGTGTCTCATAAAGAAGAATTCTGTAGAGAGCTACAGAATGATTGAAGAAATGGCAGTCAACCAGCACCAATGGGAGACGCCAAGAAGACAAGTAAAGGCCAACACCACCATAAGCAATCCATAAGATGAAGAAATCGCTGCACTGTGAGCTAGGCTAGCCGCACTAAAAGAAACTCTCCAACAAGTGCCGTTAAACAACATTAACAAGATCTCCATAAGTGGTAATAATGAGAGAGAAAACCAAGCAACAAAAAACAATTATGATGATACATCTGGTGAGGATGATTCCGAACAAGCAAAATTCATGAATTACAACTATAGACCCCAATACCAGGGAGATGGTAGCAGCCGGTTCCAGAACCAGCACAATTACAATCAGGTCCCGCCCACAAAACCCAGGTATGACTTTGGAAAAATTGTAGAAACTATGATGGCCTCCCATCAGAGGTTCTCCGCACAGCAAAGAGAAACCAATACATGGGTGGTAGAGACAATCCGTAAGACGAGCAATAGACCAGATGATAAACCAACAAAAAATACTTCCACATAGATAATCCAACTGTGCTCTGAACCCGAAATCAGACAGAGCAAGCAAAAGCAGTTGAGATTAATGACACCACCGATTCGACAAGCCCTGACGAGGCTTCTGAAACTAAATCCGATATGGAGGAAAATGGTGGTCAACCCGACGAGGAAATAGAACAACAAGAGAAGAAGATATATGAAGAAAATATGTTCAAGAGAACTCTTCATCGGAGGAGGGGTCGATCGAAGAAAAAGAGCCAACAGGCAGTACGGTAATGGTGCAGGTACTTATAAAAGAGCCAAGGTACAAACTTCTCCTAAAAACTTACCTCTCTCCCAATAAACTTGCTAGAGCAGAACTAGAGAAACAGTATAAAATATTCTCTAGCTTGTTGAAAAAGTTAAATCTTACGGTCCCTGCTAAGGATGCAATGAACCAATTGCCCGCGTTTGCTAGAATTATTGAAGAAATCCTTTCTAACAAAAATGAGATAGATAAGTTAGAAGCGAGGCTAGGAAGATAGAAAAAACTAGCGGGCTCGCAGCTGCGAGCTGCCACCAAAGCTCAAGGACCCAGTTAGCTTCTCTGTTTCATGTTCAATAGGGAATACCAAGGTAAAAAGGGCAATGTGTGACCTAGGGGCTAGTGTCAGTCTTATGCCAAAGTCTATGTATCAGAGACTAGGGGCCAAAACTCTGAAACCCACAACAATGGTAATAGAGCTGGCAGATGGCTCTGTTAAGTCACCATGAGGTTTCATAGAGGATATAATTGTGCAATTTGGAAAGATTTATGTTCCAACAGACTTTGTGATAATCGATATGACCAGAACCGAGGAGGCCACACTCATTTTAGGCCGCCCCCTCTTAGCCACCGCAGGAGCTAGAATACGTGTCAATGATGGAGAACTGACCTTCTCCATTGAAAAAGGGAAGGAAAAATTTCGTATGGAAGCAAAAACTAACCCCTCTACTGACATTTCCAATTGTATGGTTTCTGTTGAGCAGGCTGAAGTAATAGGTCCTAGAGGCAAGTCGATGGCGAGACCTGATACTGTCAAGACTAGCAGATTTAAGAAGGGAACCCAAATTTGGTTCAATGGTCAAGGTGCGATGAACGATGATGAAGAGATCAAGGTGAAATGGGTGGCCAAATTCAAGGAAGAATGGCTGGTCCTGTTGAAGGTCACAAGGATAAACCCGACCGGAGGAATCGAAGTTTTCAACAAGAAGTTAGGCATGTTTGGAGTTAAAGCCAAACACATCAAATACTTCAGCAAGGACGAATGGGTGAAGAAGGATCCCGAGGATGCACACCCCAACCGCCAAGCCACATAATCAAAAGGATGGTCGAGCTCACGTCCTTAAAAGAGCACTTCTTGGGAGGCAACCCAAGCCCCTTTAATTACTTGGTCTATATTTATTCTTATTGCATTCATAAAAGAATTGTACACACATATATCTTTATTTTCAGGGTAGCAACAACGAAGGATTTTGCATATCGATATAAATTTATGACGGGCCGTGATAATCAAAATAGGTAAGTCGAGAGGAAGGCACAACCGTAAGGACATTTTACGGTCCGAAAGAAATCGCTAACACCAACCACAATCTGATTTTCCCCAATCGGAATGGTAACCAACCGAGGTAAGAAAAAAGGAAATCGAGTTAAAAAAACAACTAATAGAACATGAAAGATAACTAGAAGATGAAAAACTAGTAAAAGATGAAAGACAACTAGAAGAACTTGAAAGTTAACCAGTAGAAGATGAAATCCAACCAGTAAAGATGAAAGACAACTAGAAAAACATGAAACACAACTAGTAGAAGAACATGAAAGACACCTAGTTGAAAAATGAAAGACAACCAGTGTAGATGAAAGACAACTAGTAGAACAAGAAAGACCACCAGTAGAACATGAAATACAATGAGTACAAGATGAAAGACATCACGAAAAAGATGAAATACAACTAGTAGAAGATGAAAGACAACAAGTAGAAGATAAAAACAACTAAAAAAACATGAATGACAATCAGTACAAGATGCAGCTAGAAAAAGATAAAACACAACTAATACAAGAGGAAAGAAAACTAGAAGATAGGGCTGAAAACGGAGCCGGATAATCCGCTTCAAATCCGCTCTGAATCCGAGCAATATCCGTATCCGGATTAAACGGATCCGGATTCAGATAATTACTGTGTATGCATAATTGTTCCGGATACGGATTCGGATAAAATCCACAAACCCTAAACGGAGCGGATATCCGCATGTATTCGATTCATTTTAGTTTGATATGGAAAAACTCATTATATATCGGCGCTGGATTTATTTACTCTACTGTTGTGGGATATATCGTTGAATTCTGATCCGGACCTTCTAATTTCCACTCTTCTTTCTTTAATCCCGCTCTTTTTTCACCCTTTCTATTCCGTACCCTACCTGTCCCATCGTTCTTCTCTCCCGTCCAAGCACCAATTACACTTTCTTAGGTTTGCCCCTCCTCTCCTCTCCTCTTGTACACTTCCTCTTTCTTAAAAAGAAAAGTTTCGCTTGGCCGAGGTGCTGAAATTAGTGGGAAAAAGAAGGGGCTTTGCCTGTCTCAAAACCCGCTCGCGCCGCTTTGCTGATACCCTATCGCTCAAAACACAGTGAAATGAAGCAAATTCCAGGTAAATTGGAACTCTCTTGTCTACCGTTTGCTAATTGAAATTAGGGGGAATTGATCGAGGTTGAATGAAATTAAATTATTGAAAAATTGCATAATTTCTGTATTGATTAAGCGAGCTGCGCTGCTCTGCCTATATTATATAAACTTAGATTCTTGAATTTCCTTAAAAAAGCATCCAACTCAAAATTTAGTACGTAGCAACACCTGTTGTATAAATTAATTAAAATGAAGCAGCAACAATCTTGATCAAATGGAGCAGCAAGCTAAAAGGTGGTAAATTAACAATAGATGGAGCCTCTGATTAATAAATTAATTATCTTTAGAGATAACATGCAACACTTGTTGTATCAATTTATGTACTTGTTACTTAAATTATTCAACTCAAACCAGGAGTCGGCAGATAAAAGATATAGTGCTATAGAGGAGTACCGCATTTACAAGAGCACAACAAGGTAACAACTTCCTTTCCTGTACCCATGATCCCACTGTTAACTTCCTCACCTTTCTTACACATCTCTCTACCAGTACCATATTTCCTGTACCGAAGTACCCGGTACTAGTAAAGTTTCCTTTTCTTGTCATTGCACAATACCTAATCTCACTGACATTTGCAAAATTTTCACTATACATATGGTGCCACCTGGGAATTATTCCTTGTTAACTTTTTACAACTTATGCTTTGATTTTAACTAGTTTTGAAGTCTACTTTTATCACATGCTATCTATGTTGAGAAACATAGAAATATGCTTTTATGTTCTCTATTCCTGTGTTTCCTATTACACCACTGGCTCATAATAATTAAATAAAAATCTCTTTATGCAGGAAATGTCCACCAGTATTGAGCTTGGTAATGAAATAGCTAATAATGTGGGGCCTTCTAATGAAGTTGGGACAAATCAGCATCAGCAAGAGGAAGCAGCTACAATTGCTCCAAAAAAGAAAGCTTTAACATCTAAAGTATGGGTAGAGTTTCACAGAGAGGAGACACAAGTGGAAGTTGATGGGCAGATGGTGATGCGCGTGAAGGCTACTTGCAAGCACTGTGCTAGAGTGTTTGATGGAACAAGCGGCCGAGGAACAACTCAATTGAAGAATCACTTGAAAACTCACTCTGCTGATTTACGTCAAAAGTTGCTACAAACATCCATGAAGAGTGTTGATGGTACTTGTACTCTTAGTGCATTCAAGTATGATGAAAGCGTGAGTCGAACTAAACTTCTACACATGTTCATTTTGCATGAGTATCCTTTCACTATGGTCGAACATGCTGGGTTCATTGATTTTGTTAAATCTTTACGCCCGTCCTTTCCCTAAAAGAGTCGAATAACTCATGCAAAACAGATCATGGGGGTTTATGTAGAGGAGAAGAGGAAGTTGTATGATTTGTTTGCTTCGATGTCCTGTCGAGTGAGTGCAACAATGGACTTGTGGACCTCAAGGCAAAACAAATCATACCTATGTGTGACGGCCCATTTCATTGGAGATGATTGGACCATGCAAAAAGGAATCATTAATTTTATACACATGGGTGAAAAGCACACAGGGTTGAATTTGTCCAAAACTTTTATTAAAAACATGATGGGTTGGAATCTTGATCGGAAACTATTATCTTTGACCTTGGATAATGATCGGGCTAATGATGTGTGTGTTAGAGATATTGTGAATCATTTGGCTGGAGAGAATGAATTGGTTTGTGAAGGTGCATATTTTCATTTAAGATGTGCAACTCATGTTATTAATCTAGTGGTGCAAAATGGGTTAAAAGGGATAAAGAATGCAATTGAAAATATTAGAGAGATTGTTATGTTGGTGAAAAGTTCTACTTTGCAGCGAGAGGATTTCGAGAAGGCTGCAAGAGAGTGTAAATTGAAAACAAGGAGGGCTCTATCCACTGATGTAGCTACTCGTTGGAATTCAACTTATATGATGCTTAGAGATGCCTTGTACTACAAGGATGCCTTTAAGCGATTACAACGGGTTGATCTGGTAAAGTTTCATATATGCCCGACAAGTGATCAATGGGATGAAATTAGAGTCCTTTGTGAATGTTTGAAGGGCTTTTTCAATGTCACAAAACTCTTATCAGGTACCTCCTATCCAACTGCAAATCTGTTCTTTGAATAATTTTGTGAAATTAAATTGCAAATTTCTGAGTGGTGCACGGGAGAAGATAATCGTGTATGTCAAATGGCTCTATTAATGAAGGAGAAGTTTGATAAGTATTGGGAAAAAATGAACATTATTCTTGTTGTGGCTTGTTTCTTAGATCTACGTTACAAATGCAAAATGGTGAATTGTTACTTTCCCTAAGCTGAAGCAGAGATGGGTGTATTTTTGAGTGTCATAAAATCAATTTATGAAGAATATGCTTTGAAGTATTCTCCTCCTCTAGATGACACCCAAACTGTAGGACAACAATCTTCTCGAGTTAGTGGATCTACCTTTCACGAAGATTGATCAAAGAAAAGAAGGTTTGCTCAGTATATCGAGGATGAGAACATTGCTATTGAATCACCTAAATCAGACTTGGAACAATACATGGCAGAAAACGTACTTCCATGGGATGACAACAATGGTCGCTTTGATATACTAGGTTGGTGGAAATGTAATGGATCAAGTATCCCATTTTGGCAAGGGTTGCACGAGATGTGTTAGCGATCCCCGTCTCAACTGTTGCGTCAGAATCCGCATTTAGTACTGGAGGCAGAGTTGTAGATCCTCATCGTAGTTCATTAGATCCTGAATCAATTGAAGCTTTAATTTGTGCTCAAGATTGGATCAGATATTCCAAGCTAGGCATGTTTATTTTATATCTCAATATTTTATTTATTACTTTAAAAATCTTTTGTTATGAAATTAAATTTTTTACTATTTTGGAAAAATTATATTTATTCACAAATATTACTAACAATTGTAGGTGCTAGTCAATCTCTTTTTAATGATATTGAGGAGCTTGTTGGAAGGTCGCATTCTACATTAGTCTCGAGTGGAGAAGGTATATGTTTAGTAGATAACATTAAAATATGTTCTGTGGATTTATAGGTTCCTTAATTTTACAAGAACTCCAAAACTTCTTTTTTCTTCTGAAACATTAATCTGTATAATTTAGGTTTTAGAAAAAAAAGGAATTTTGATTTGATACATGTACAGGTAGGTCAGTAAACAATGAAGGGGAAAGAACAAGTTTTATTTCATTAAAAAGAAGGGGAAAGAACAGGTTTGATTTAAGCACGGTTACATTGTGTCTTTATTTTATGTTTCAGTTTTTGAGCATTCTCCATTTAGCAAATATAACTATTATTTGATTTTATAAGACTCCATCTAAGTTTGAACAACACATTGAATTATTGGACCAAAGGATCCGCCACTGTACCCGAATGTCCAGATCATGATAAGATAGAAGTTGCAAATTTTCTCTAGAAGCCTTTTCTCAATTCTGGAGGTGTAGGTCACTATCTAGAATAAGTCATAAAACTTAACAAGGTTGTAAAACACTCATGAAAAAGGAAAAAAATAATAATGGCTTCATATATACCTATGGAATGTATTGCATGATAGACTAGATTAGCTCAGGTAGAAGTGAGTTAAATTTTGATAGCTTAGTGTTCACAAGTATTATGATCACAAACCTATGGGTATGTGCGTGTAAATTTTATGTACAAGTTATGTACCAGTTGTTGGTACAATAGTTTGATACTTAAATAGAAAAAAGGAACTATCAATCCTTATTCAGTTGAATTTTATGAGGATCAAGTAAATTTTATAAGGGTGCACAAGTAAATTTTATGTACTAGTTGTTGGTACAGTACTTCATGGTTGCTAATATTTTAATGTTGTTTATTGTGTTTTTTTCCAATAGGAACTTCATCAAATCCTTTGATGCCATGAGTAGAGTGGATGATGCTTCAAATTTAGTGGCGAATGATGTCTTAGTGTCCTTTATTGCAGAACTATAGTTTTTTGTGCATAAAGTGATACAGTTTATCTATACTAGTTTCTATTATTTTGTAGCTAAAAAATGTTATGTTTTGTGCATCGATAGTGGTATAATTAATTGCACTGTCATTTTGCAAATCGAAAGTTGTATATGCATGCTAAAATGGTAGTTTTTATATTTCAATTTTGTTAATTAGTATTTGTATTTTAATTTTATATAACGCAATTATCCGACAATTATTCGTTTTGTATTAGTATTCGAATCCGTATTCGTGGATTATCCGCTCCGTATCCGTATCCGTTTAAGGTGGATTTGATTTTACATTTTGATATCCGTTTACTATCCGTATCCGTATTCGTATCCGCTCATTGAAATGTGGATGGGGATATGGTATTAGCATTATCCGCTCCGAATCCGCTCCGTTTTCAGCCCTACTAGAAGACGATGACAAACAACCAGTAGAAAATGAAAGACAACCAGTAGAACATGAAATGCAATGAGTACAAGATGAAAGACTAATAGAAGAAGATGAAAAGCAATTAGTAGAAGATAAAGACAACTAGAAAAACATGGAAGATAACTAGTAGAAGATGAACGACAATAATACAAGATGTAAGACAACTAGAAAAACATGAAACAAAACTAGTGAAGATAAAAAACAACTAGAAGAACATTAAGAGACAACCAGTAGAAAAAGAAAGACAACTAGTTGTAGAAGAAAACCAACCAGTAGAACATGAAATACAACTAGTAGAACATGAAATACAATGAGTGCAAGGTGAAAGACAACTAGAAGAAGATGAAATGCAACCTGTAGAAGATGAAAGACGACTAGAAGAACATAGAAGCTAACTAGTAGAAGAATATAAAGGCAACTAGAAGAACATGAATGACAACCAGTACAAGATGCAAAATAATTTAAAAAAAGATGAAACACAAATAGTACAAAATGAAGGACAACATGTTGTAGAAAAAAGACAACCAGTAGAACATGAAAGAAAACCAATAGAACATGCAAGACAACAAGTGGAACATGAAATACAAGGAGTACACGAGAAAAGACAACTAGAAGAAGATAGAAAACAACTAGCAGAAGATGAAAGACAACAAGTAGATGATGAAAGACAAACATAACAAGATGAAAAACAACCAGTAGAAGATGATATATAACTAGAAGAAGATAGACTATCATTAGAACATCAAATACAACTAGAAGAATATGAGATACAACTAGAAGTAGATGAAATACAACCAGTAGTAAATGAAATACATCCAGTAGAACATGAAAGACAACCAGTACAAGATGAAAGCCACAAAGAAGATTATGAAATATAACAAGTAGAAAATGAAAGACAACCAATAAAACATGAAATACAACAAGTAGAAGATGAAAAACAACTAGAAGAACATGAAAGACAATCAGTAAAAGAAGTAACACAACTAGAAAAAAATAAAACATAACTAGTAGAAAAGGAAAGACAACTAGAAGAAGATGAGAGACAATCAGTAGAAAATAAAAGACAACGAGTAGAACATGAAAAACAACAAGTAGAAGATGAAAAACAACTAGAAGAACATGAAAGCAACTAGTAGAAGATGCAAGATAACTAGAAAAAGATGAAACACAAATAGAAGAAGATGAAAGACAACCAATAGAATATTAAAGATAACCAGTTGTAGATGAAAAACTAGTAGAATATGAAAGATAATTAGAAGATGAAAAAAAAAACTAGTAGAAGATGAAAAACAACTAGTAAAGAACATGAAAATGAAAGACAACCAGTTGTAGATGAAAGACAACTATTAGAACAAGAAAGACCAACAGCAGAACAAGAAATACAATGAGTACAAAGATGAAAGACATCTAGAAGAAGATGAATGCAACTAGTAGAAGATGAAAGACAACAAGTAGAAGATAAAAAGCAACTAGAAGAACATGAATGACAACTAGTACAAGATGAAAGACAACTAGAAAAAGATGAAACACAACTAATAGAAGAGGAAAGACAACTAGAAGAAGATTACAGACAACCAGTAGAAAATGAAAGACAACCAGTAAAAAATGAAATACGACGAGTACAAGATGAAAGATAACTAGAAGAAGATGAAAAACAACTAGTAGAAGATCAAAGACAACTAGAAGAACATGGAAGATAACTAGTAGAAGATCAAAGACAACAAGTACAAGATGTAAGACAACTAGAAAAAGATGAAACAAAACTAGTAGAAGAGAAAAGACAACTAGAAGAACATTAAAATACAACTAGTAGAACATGAAATAAAATGAGTACAAGGTGAAAGACAACTAGAAGAATATGAAATGCAACCTGTAGAAGATGAAAGACAACTAAACATGAAAGATAACTAGAAGAAGAATATAAAGGCAACTAGAAAAACA
Organism: Carex myosuroides; assembly: GCA_028015225.1. Classification (NCBI taxonomy): domain Eukaryota; kingdom Viridiplantae; phylum Streptophyta; class Magnoliopsida; order Poales; family Cyperaceae; genus Carex; species Carex myosuroides. The sequence goes on from CM051480.1 coordinate 1,684,484, forward strand.
TGAATAACAACCAATACAAGATGAAAGACAACTTGAAAAAAGATGAAACACAAATAGTAGAAAATGAAAGACAACCTGTTGTAGAAGAAAGACAACCAGTAGAACATGAAAGAAAACTAGTCGAACATGCAAGGCAATAAGTGGAACATGAAATACAAGGAGTACAAGATGAAAGACAACTAGAAGAAGATCAAAAGCTACTAGCAGAAGATGAAAGACAACTAGAGGAACATGAAAGATACTAGTAGAAGATGAAAGACAAACAGAAGGAGGTGAAAAACAACCAGTAGAAGATGATAGACAACTACAAGAAGATGAAAGACTACCATTATAACATGAAATACAACTAGAAGAAGATGAAGGACAACAAGTACAAGTTGTAAGACAATTAGAAAAACATTTAACAAAAGACAACTATAAGAGAAAAGACAACTGGAAGAACATTAAAAGACAACCAGTTGTAGATGAAAGACAACCAGTAGAACATGAACCACAACCAGTAGAACACGAAATACAATGAGTACAAGGTGAAAGACAACTAGAAAAAGATAAAATGCTACTAGTAGAAGATAAAAGACAAGAAGAAGAAAAAAGAAACTAGAAGAACATGAATGAAAACTAGTACAAGATGCAAACCAACTAGAAAAAGATGAAACACAACTAGTAGAAAAGGAAAAAAAACTAGAAGAAAATGAAAGAAATTGAAAGACAACTAGTGGTAGAATAAAGACAACCTGTAGAACATGATATACAACGAAAACAAGATGAAAAACAACCAGTTGAACATCAAAGACAACTAGAAGAACATGAAAGATAACTAGTAAAAGATGAAAGATAACTAGAAAAAACATGAAACAAAACTAGTAGAAGATAAAAGACTTCTGGAAGAACAAGAAAGACAACCAGTACAAGATGAAGGACAATGAGAAGAAGATGAAAAACAACAAGTAGAAAATGAAAGACAACTAGTAGAAGAATAAAGACAAGCATAACATGATGAAAACAAACCGAATATGAAAGACAATAGGTAGAACATGAAAGACAATCGGTAGAAAATGAAAGACAATTAGTAGAAGATTGAAGACAACTAGAAAAATATGGAAGATAACTAGTAGAAGAAGATAAAAGCAACTAAAAGAACATCAATAAAAAACAGTACAAGATGCACGACAACTTGAAAAAAAGATGAAACACATAGTAGAAAATGAAAGACAACCTGTTGTAGAAGAAAGACAACCAGTAGAATATGAAAGAAAACTAGTAGAACATGCAAGACAACAAGTGGAACGTGAAATACAAGGAGTACAAGATGAAAAACAACTAGAAGAAAATAAAAAACTACTAGCAGAAGATTAAAGACAACTAGAGGAACATGAAAGATACTAGTAGAAGATGAAAGATAAACAAAACAAGATGAAAAACAACCAGTAGAAGATGATTGACAACTAGAAGAAGATGAAAGACTAACATTAGAACATGAAATACATCTAAAAGAAGATACAACTAGAAGAAGATGAAATACAACCAGTAGTAAATGAAATACAACCAGTACAAGATGAAAGCCATGGAGAAGAAGAAAAAAATACAACAAGTTGAAATTGAAAGACAACCAGTTGAACATGAAATACAATAAGTAGAAGATGAAAAACAATTAGAAGAACATGAAAAACAACCAATAAAAATGTAACACAACTAGAAAAAGATAAAACATAACTAGTATAAAAGGAAAGACAACTAGAAAATAAAAGACCAACCAATTGCAGATAAAAGACAACGAGTAGAACAAGAAAGACAACAAGTAGAACATGAAAAACAACAAGTAAAAGATGAAAAACAACTAGTAGAAGATGCAAGACAACTAGAAAAAGATGAAACACAACTAGAAGAAGATGAAAGACAACCAATAGCATATGAAAGACAACCAGTTGTAAATGAAAAACTAGTAGAACATGAAAGACAACTAGAAGAACTTGCAAGGTACCCAGTACAAGATGAAAGACAACTAGAAAAAAATGAAATACAATTAGTTGAAGAACATGAAAGACAATTTAGTTGAAAATGAAAGACAACTAGTTGTAGATGAAAGGCAACCAGTAGAACACGAAAGACAACCAGTTGAACATGAAATACAATGAGTACAAGATGAAAGACATCTCGAAGAAGATGAAATGCAACTAGTAGAAGATCAAAGACAACTAGAAGATAATGGAAGATAACTAGTAGAAGATGAAAGACAACATGTACAAGATGTAAGACAACTAGAAAAAGAAGAAACAAAACTAGTAGAAAAGAAAAGACAAATGGAAGAACATTAAAAGACAACTAGTAGAAAATGCAAGACAACTAGTTGTAGATTAAAGAAAACCAGTAGAACATGAAATACAATGAGTACAAGGTGAAAGACAATTAGAAGAAAATGAAATGCAACCTGTAGAAGATGAAAGACAACTATAGGAACAAGGAGGATATCTAGTAGAGGATAACTAGTAGAAGAAGATATATGCAACTAGAAGAACATGAATGACACCCAGTACAAGATGCAACACAACTTGAAAAAATATGAAACACAAATAGTAGAAAATGAAAGATAGCCAGTTGTACAAGAAAGACAACCAGTAGAACATGAAAGAAAACCAATAGAACATGCAAGACAACAAGTGGATCATGAAATACAACCAGTTGAACATGAAATACAGCAAGTAGAAGATGAAAAACAACTAGAAGAGCATGAAAGACAACCAATAAAAGATGTAACACAACTAGAAAAAGATAAAACATAACTAGTAGAAAAGGAAAGACAGTTGAAGATGAGAGACAACCAGTGGAAAATAAAAGTCAACCAATTGCAGATAAAAGACAACGAGTAGAACATGAAAGGCAACCAATAGAACATGAAAGACAATAAATAGAAGATGAAAAACAACTAGAAGAACAAGAAAGACAACTATTAGAAGATTCAAGACAACTAGAAAAAGATGAAACACAACTAGAAGATGATGAAAGACAACCAATAGAATATGAAAGACAACTAGTTGTAGATGAAAAACTAGTAGAATATGAAATACAACTAGAAGGTGAAAAACAATTAGTAGAAGATGAAAGACAACTAGAAGAACTTGAAAGGTAGTTAGTACAAGATGAAAAACAACTAGAAGAACATGAAAGAACCAGTAAAAAATGTAACACAATTAGAAAAAGATAAAACATAACTAGTAGAAAAGGAAAGACAACTAGTTGAAAATGAGAGACAATAAGTGGAAATAAAAGACAACCAATTGCAGAAAAAAGACAACGAGTATAACATGAAAGACAACATGTAGAAGATGAAAAACAATTAGAATAACATAAAAGACAACTAGCAGAAGATGCAATACAACTAGAAAAAGATGAAACACAACTATAAAAAAATGAAATAAAACCAATAGAATATGAAAGACAACCAGTTGTAGATGAAAAACTAGTAGAACATGAAAGACAACTAGAAGAACTTGAAAGGTAGCCAGTACAAGATGAAAGACAACTACAAAAACATGAAATACAATTAGTAGAAGAACATGAAAGACAATTAGTTGAAAGTGAAAGACAACCAGTTGTAGATGAAAGGCAACCAATAGAACATGAAATACAACCAGCTGAACATGAAATACAATGAGAGATGAAAGACATCTAGAAGAAGATGAAATGCAACTAGTAGAAGATAATGGAAGATAACAGTAGAAGATGAAAGACAACAAGTACAAGATGTAAGACAACTAGAAAAACAGGAAACAAAACTAGTAGAAAAGAAAAGACAAATGAAAGAACATTAAAAGACAACCAATAGAAAATGCAAGACAACTAAAAGAAGATGAATGCAACCTGTAGAAGATGAAAGACAACTATAAGAACAAGGAAGATAACTAGTAGAAGAAGATATAAGTAACTAGAAGAACATGAATCACACCCCGTACAAGATGCAACACAACTTGAAAAAATATGAAACACAAATAGTAGAAAATGAAAGACAACCTGTTGTACAAGAAAGACAACCAGTAGAACATGAAAGAAAACTAATAGAACATGCAAGACAACAAGTGGAACATGAAATACAATGAGTACAAGATGAAAGACAACTAGAAGAAGATCAAAAGCAACTAGCAGAAGATGAATGACAACTAGAGGAACATGAAATATACTAGTAGATGATGAAAGACAAATAGAAGATGATAGACAACCAATAGAAGATGATAGACAACTAGAAGAAAATGAAAGAAGATGATATACAACTAGAAGAAGATGAAATACAATCAGTAGTAAATGAAATGCAACAAGTAGAAGATGAAAAACAACTAGAAGAAATTGAAAGACAATCAGTAAAAGATGTAACACAACTAGAAAAAGATAAAACATAGCTAGTAGAACAGGAAAGACAACTAGAAGAAGATGAGAGACAACCAGTAGAAAATAAAAGACAACCAATTGCAGATTAAAGACAATGAGTAGAATATGAAAGACGACGAGTAAAACATGAAAAACAACAAGTAGAAGATGAAAAACAACTAGAAGAACATGAAAGACAACTAGTAGAAGATGCAAGACAACTAGAAAAAGATGAAACACAACTTGAAGAAGATGAAAGACAACCAATAGAATATAAAAGACTACCAGTTGTAGATAAAAACTTGTAGAAGAACTTGAAAGGTAGCCAGTACAATATGAAAGACAATTAGAAAAATATGAAACACAACTAGTAAAAGAACATGAAAGACAACTAGTTGAGAATGAAAGACAACCAGTTATAGATGAAAGGCGAGGATGAAATGCAACTAGTAGAAGATCAAAAACATCTAGAAGATAATGGAAGATAACTAGTAGAAGATGAAAAACAACAAATATAAGATGTAAGACAACTAAAAAAACATGAAACAAAACTAGTAGAAGAGAAAAGACAAATGGAAGAACATCAAAAGACACCCAGTACAACATGAAAGACAACCAATAGAACATGAAATACAATGAGGACAAGGTGAAAGACAGAAGAAGATGAAATGTGACCTATAGAAGATGAAAGACAACTTGAAAAACATGGAAGATAACTAGTAGAAGAAGATATAGGCAACTAGAAGAACATGAATGACAACCAGTACAAGATGCGAGACAACTTGAAAAAAGATGAAATACAAATAGTAGAAAATAAAAGACAACCTGTTGTAGAAGAAACACAACAAATAGAACATGAAAGAAAACCAGTAGAACATGCAAGACAACAAGTGCAACATGAAATACAAGGAGTACAAAATGAACGACAACTAGAAGAAGATCAAAAGCAACTAGCTGATGATGAAAAACAACTAGACGAACATGAAAGATACTAGTAGAAGATGAATGTCAAACAGAAGAAGACGAAAAACAACTAGTAGATGATTATAGACAACTAGAAGAAGGTGAAAGACTACCATTAGAACATGAAATACAACTAGAAGAAGATGAAATACAACTAGATGAGATGAAATATAACTAGTTGAACATGAAACACAACTAGTACAAGATGAAAGCCATGGAGAAGAAGATGAAATACAACAAGTAGAAAATGAAACACAACCAGTAGAACTTGGAATACAAAAAGTAGAAGATGAAAAATAACTAGAAAAACATAAAAGACAACCAGTAAAAGATGTAACACAACTAGAAAAAGATAAAACATAACTTGTAGAAAATGAAAGACAACTAGAAGAAGATGAGAGAATTAGTAGAAAATAATAGACAACCATTTTCAGATAAAAGACAACGAGGTGAACATGAAAGACAACAAGTAGAACATGAAACACAACAAGTAGAAGACGGAAAACAACTAGAAGAACATGAAAGACAACCAATAGAATATGAAAGACAACCAGTTGTAGATGAAAAACAAGTAGAACATGAAACACAACTAGAAGATGAAAAACAATTAGTAGAAGATGAAAGACAAATAGAAGAACTTGAAAGGTAGTTAGTACAAGATGAAAGACAACTAGAATAACGTGAAACACAACTAGTAGAAGAATATGAAAGACAACCAGTTGTAGATGAAAGACAACCAGTAGAACATGAAGGACCACTAGTTGAACATGAAATGCAATGAGTACAAGATAAAAGACATCTAGAAGAAAATAAAATGCAACTAGTAGAACATCAAAAACAACTAGAAGATAAGTAGTAGAACATGAAAGACAACTAGAAAAACATGAACCAAAACTAGTGGAAGAGAAAAGACAACTGGAAGAACATTAAAAGACAACCAGTATAAAATGAAAGACAATCAATTGAAGATGATGAGAGATAACCAGTAGAAAATGAAAGACAACCAATTGAAGATGAAAGCCAATTAGAAGAACATGAAAGACAACAAGTAGAAGATGAAAAACAACTAGAAGAACATGAAATACAACTAGTAGAAGATGCAAGACAACTAGAAAAAGATGAAACACAACTAGAAGAAGATGAAAGACAACCAGTTGTAAATGAAAAACTTGTAGTACATGAATGACAACTAGAAGAACTTGAAAGGTAGCCAGTACAAGATGAAAGACAACTAGAAAAACATGAAACACAACTAGTAGAAGAACATGAAAGACAACAAGTTGAAAATGAAAGACAACCTAGTTGTAGATGAAAGGCGAAGATGAAATGCAACTTGTAGAAGATCAAAGACAACTAGAATAACATGAAACAAAACTAGTAGAATAGAAAAGACAAATGGAAGAACATCGAAAGACACCCAGTAGAAATGAAAGACACCCAGTAGAACATGAAAGACAAACCAGTAGAACATGAAATACAATGAGTACAAGATTAAAGAAGATGAAATATAACCTATAGAAGAAGATGAAATATAACCTATAGAAGAAGATTAAAGAAGATGAAATATAACCTATAGAAGAAGATGAAATATAACCTATAGAAGATGAAAGACAACTAGAAGAACATGGAAGATAACTAGTAGAAGAAGATATAGGCAACTAGAAGAAAATGAATGACAACCAGTACAAGATGCAAGACAACTTGAAAAAAGATGAAATACAAATAGTAGAAAATGAAAGACAACCTGTTGTAGAAGAAAGACAACAAGTAGAACATGAAAGAAAACTAGTAGAACATGCAAGACAACAAGTGGAACATGAAAATACAAGGAGTACAAGATGAACGACAACTAGAATAAGATCAAAAGCAACTAACAGAAGATGAAAAACAACTAGAGGAACATGAAAGATACTAGTAGAAGATGAAAGTCAAACGGAAGAAGATGAAAAACAACCAATAGATGATTATAGACAACTAGAAAAAGGTCAAAGACTACCATTAGAAATGAAATACAACTAGAAAAAGATGAAATACAATGAAAGACATCTAGAAGATGAAAGACAACAAGTAGAAGATAATAAACAACTAGAAGAACATGAATGACAACCAGTACATGATGCAAGACAACTATAAAAAGATGAATCACAACTAGTAGAAGAGGAAAGAAAACGAGTAGAAAATGAAATACAACTAGAAGAAGATGAAAGACAAACAATAAAAAAATGAAAGACAACCAGTAGAACATGAAATACAACGAGTACAAGATGAAAGACAACTAGAAGAAGATGAAAAACAACTAGTAGAAGATGAAAAATAACAAGAAGAACATGGAAGATGAAAGACAACAAGTACAAGATGTAACAACTAGAAAAACATGAAACAAAACTAGTAGCAGAGAAAAGACAACCGGAAGTACTTGAAAGACAACAAGTAGAAAATGAAAGACAACCAGTAGAACATGAAAGACAACCAGTAGAACATGAAATACAACAAGTAGAAGATTAAAAAACAACTAGATGAACATGAAAGACAACCAATATAAGATTCAAGACAACAAGAAAAAGATGAAACACAACTAGTAGAAGAGGAAAGAAATCCAGCAGAAGATGAGAGACAACTAGTAGAAAATGAAAGACAACCAATTGATGATGAAAGACAACCAGTAGAACATTAAAGCCAACATGTAGAACATAAAAGACAACAAGTAGATGATGAAAAATAACTAGAAGAACATGAAAGACAACTAGAAAAATATGAAACACAACCAGAAAAAAAATTTAAAGATAACCAGTTGTAGATGAAAGTCAACCAGTAGAACATGAAAGACAACTGGTAGAATATGAAATACAAGTAGTACAAGGTGAAAGACCACTAGAAGAAGATAAAAAGCAACTAGTAGAAGATGAAAGATAACTTGAACAACATGAAAGACAACTAGTATAAGATTAAAAACAACCAGAAGAAGACAATAAGAAACCAATACAAGATAAGACAAATTGAAGAAGAGGAAAGACAACTAGAAAAAAATGTAATACAACCAGTAGTAAATGAAATACAACTAGTAGAACATAAAAGACAACCAGTAGAACATGAACGACAATTAGTACAAGATGAAAGACAATGATTAGAAGATGAAAAACAAGTAGAAAATGGAAGACAACTAGAATAACATGAATGACAACTTGCAGAAGATGATGAAAAACTACCAGTAAAAGATGAAAGACAACAAAAAGAAGATGAAAGACAACCTGTAGAAAATGAAAGACAACAAGTTGTAGATGAAAGACAACCAGTAAAACATGAAAGACAACCAATAGAACATGAAAGACAACCAATAGAACATGAAAGACAAGATGAAAGATAACTAGAAGATTAAAAGCAACTAGAAGAACATGAAAGACAGCTAGAAGAACATAAAAGACAACTAGTAGAAGATGAAAGACAACCAGAAGATGAAAGACAACCAGAAGATGAAAGACAACCAGAAGATGAAAGACAACTAGTAGAAGATGAAAGACAACCAGAAGATGAAAAGCAACCAGTAGAAGATGAAAGACAACCAGTACAAGATGCAAGACAACATTAGAACATTAAAGACAACAAGCAGAACATGAAAGACAACTAGTAGATCATGAAAGACAACCAATTGAACATGAAATACAACCACTACAAGATGAAAGACAACTCGAAGAAGATGAAAGACAACTAGAAGACCATGAAAGACAACCAGCTGTTGATGAAAGACAACAAGTAGAACATGAAATAATGAGTACAAGATGAAAAGCCAACTAAAAGAAAATGAGAAGCAACTAGTAGATGAAGAAATACAACTAGTAGAACATGAAAGATAATTAGTAGAAGATGAAAGATAACCAGTACAAGATGAAAGACAATTAGAAAAACATGAAACACAACTAGAAGATTATGAAAAGCAACTAGTAGAAGTTGAAAGACAACTAGAAGAGATGAAAAACAACTAGAACAACATGAAAGACAACCAGTACAACATGCAAGATAACTAGAAAAAAGATGAAACACAACTAGTAGAAGAGTACAAACAACTAGAAGAAGATGAAAGTCAACTAGAAGAAAATGAAAGACAACCAGTTGTGGATGAAAGACAACCAGTTGAATATGGAATACAAGGAGTACAAGATGAAAAACAACTAGAAGAAGATGAAATACAACTAGTAGAAGATGAAAGACAACTAGAACAACATTAAAGACAACATATAGAAGATGAAAGACAAATAGAAGAAGATGAAAAATAACCAGTCCAAGATGAAAAGCAACATGTACAAGATGAAAGACAACTAGAAGAAGATGAAATACAACCATTAGAACATGAAAGAGAACTAGAAGAAGATGAAAGACAACCAAAAAACATGAAAGACAACCAGTACAAGATGAAAGACAGTGAGAAGAAGATGAAAAGCAAATAGTAGAAGATGAAAGACAACTAGAAGAAGATGAAAAACAACTAGAAGAAAATGAAAGAGTACAAGATGCAAGACAATTAGAAAAAGATGAAACACAACTAATAGAAGATGAAAAACAACTAGTATATAATGAAATACAACTAGTTGTAGATGAAAGACAATCAGTATAACATGAAATACAACCAGTAGAACATGAAATGCAAGGAATACAAGATGAAAGATAACTAGAAGAAAATGAAAATCAACTGGTAGAAGATGAACAACAACTAGAACAACATGAAAAACAACTAGTATAAGATAAAAGACAACTACAAAAAGATGAAAGACAACTACAAGAAGTTGAAAGACAACTATTAAAACATGAAAGATAACAAGAAGATGTAATACAACCAGTTGTAGATGAAAGACAACCAGTAATATGAAAAGCTACAAGTAAAATATAAAAGATAACTAGAATAACATGAAAGTTAACTAGTAGAAGATGAAAGACAACCACAATAAGATGAACAACAAGGAGAAGAAGATGAAAGACAACAAGTAGAAAATGAAATACAACGAGTACAAGATGAAAGATAACTAGAAGAAGAAAGACAACTAGAAGAACTTGAAAGACAACTAGTAGAAGATGAAAGACAACCTGTAGAAATGAAAGAGGAAAAGATGGAACACAACTGGTAGAAGAGGAAAGATAACTAGAAGAAGATGAAAGACAACAAGTAGAAATGAAAGACAACCAGTGGTAGATGAATGATAACCAGTAGAACATGAAAGACAACTTGAAGAAGATGAAAAAAAACTAGTAGAAGATTAAAGACAACTAGAAAAGTTGAAAAACAACCAGTTGAACATGAAATACAAGAAGTACAAGATGAAACTACAAGAAGATGAAAAACACCTTGCAGAAGATGAAAGACAACTAGAAGAACATGAAAAACAACATTAGAACATTAAAGACAACTAGTAGAAGAGGAAAGACGACTAGTAGAAGAGGAAAGACAACTAGTAGAAGAGGAAAAACAACTAGAAAAACCTGAAAAATAACTAGTAGAAGAGGAAAGACAAATAGAAGAACATGAAAGACAACAAGTAGAAAATGAAAGATAACCCATAGAACATGAAATACAATGAGTACAAGATAAAAGATAACTAGAAGAAAATAAAAAACAACTAGTAGAAGATTAAAGAAAACTAGAAAAAGATGAAAAACAACCAGTAGAACATGAAATACAAGGAGTACAAGATGAAAGACAACTAGAAGAAGATGAAAAGCAACGAGTAGAAGATGAAAGATAGTAGAATAAGAAACACAACTAGAAGAAGATGAAATACAACTAGAAGAAGATGTAATAGAACCTGTACTAAATGAAATACAACCAGTAGAACATGAAAGACAACCAGTAGAACATGATAGATAACCAGTACAAGATGAAAGACAATGAGAACAAGATGGAAAACAACAAGTAGAAAATGAAAGACAACTAGAAGAACATTAAAGACTACTTTTAGAAGATGAAAGACAACCAGAAAATAATGAAAAACAACAAGTAGAAGATGAAAGACTACTTGAAAAAGATGATAGACAACTAGTAGAAAAAGAAAGACAACCAGTTGTAGATGAAAGACAACCAGTAGAACATGAAAGACAACCAGTATAACATTAAATACAAGGAGTATAAGATGAAAGACAATTAGAAGAAGATGAAATGAAACTTGTAGAAGATGAATGACAACTAGAAGAACATTAAAGACAACTAGAAGACGATGAAGGACAACCAGAAGAAGATGAAAAGACAACATTAGAACATGAAAGATAACTAGTTGTAGATAAAAGACAATGAGTAGAACATGAAATACAATGAATACAAGTTGAAAGCCAACTAGAAGAAGATGAAAAGCCACTAATAGAAGAAGAAAGACAACCAGTAGAACATGAAAGATAATTAGTAGAAGATGAAAGATAACCAGTACAAGATGAAAGACAATTAGAAAAATATGAAATACAACTAGTAGAAGAGAAAGACAACAAGAAGATCATGAAAGACAAATAGTAGAAAATAACCAGTGTGAAATACAACTAGTAGAAGAGAAAGACAACAAGAAGATCATGAAAGACAAATAGTAGAAAATAACCAGTACAGGTTGAAAGATAATTAGTAGAAAAACAACTAGTAGAATAGGAAAGACAACTAGAATATGAAAGTTAGTAGAAGATGTTACTACACAAGATGAAAGACAATTAGAAAAACATGAAACACAACTAGAAGAATATGAAAAACTACTAGTAGAAGTTTAAAGACTACTAGAAGAGATGAAAAATAACTAGAAGAAAAAGAAAAACAACTAGAAGAAGATGCAAGACAACTAGAAAAAAGATGAAACACAACTAGTAGAATACAAACAACTAGAAGAAGATGAAAAATAACTAGTAGAAGAGGAAATACAACTAGTAGAAAAGCAACTAGTAGAAGATCATGAAAGACAACTAGTAGAAGAAGAAAGACAACTAGTAGAACATGAAAGATAACCAGTACAAGATGAAAGACAATTAGAAAAACGTGAAATACAATTAGCAAAATATGAAAAGCAACTAGTAGAAGTTGAAACACAACTAGAAGAGATGAAAAACAACTAGAAGAACAAGAAAAAAAAAACCAGTACAAAATGCAAGACAACTAGAAAAAAGATGAAACACAACTAGTAAAAGTGTACGAAAAACTAGAAGAATATGAAAGACACTTAGTAGAAAATGAAAGACAATCAGTTGTAGATGAAAGACAACCAGTATAATAAGAAATACAAGGAGTACAAGATGAAAGACAACTAGAAGAACATGAAAAACAACTAGTAGAAGATGAAAGACAACTAAAACAACATTAAAGACAATATGTAGAAGATGAAAAACAACCAATACAATATGTAAGACAACTAAAAGAACATAAAAGACAACCAGTAGAACATGAAATACAACCAGTTGTAGATGAAAGACAACCAGTAGAACATGAAATACAATGAATACAAGATAAAAGACAACATGAAGAATATGAAACACAACCAGTAGAAGAGAAAGACAATAAGAAGAACATGAAGAACAACTAGTCGAATATGAAAGACAGTTAGTGCAAGAGTCTTTAAGACTCCCTATTCACCCCCTCTAGGTGCCGTTAGGAACAACAAGTTTATCTATTCGTAATGCCTGATCAATTTCCAGAACACCAAGACAAATCTCAATTTGCTATTTCCAAGTGGTAAAATTAGTTCCGTTCAATGGTACTATTTCAGAGATTTGAACATGAACATTATTCAACACTACATTAGATTCAGAAAAAATGAAATGCTTACTATTATCAACTATAAATCTACAAATAACATAATAACATTAAATCAACTGTATATAGAGGGACTAACAATACTTATACTGAAATAAATAATAAAACGCCAAATAATATTTCAGTTCTAACATAACAGTTGTTGCATAAAATCCAATTTATATCACCGTTGGGCAGAAATAAATTGAATTATTAAAATAAATAAATTCACTTAATAATTATACTGGCAATAAAAGTTAGTAAAATTGACCTTCATAATCCTCACTACTAATATCACCTTAAAAATTTTAGGTTCCAACCATCTATTCACCCAAACAAAATCTCATCCGTTCATTAGGTTAATCTCAGCCACTCATCAAAACACATCTCAATCTCAACCTTTGAAAAAAAAATTGATTTTATGCATCTATTTCATGTTGTCAAGCGTGTAGAAATCTAAATTTAATTAGAAACGTACCCGCCACATGAAGAGACACATAAAAATTGTTTCATTTGAGACTTTTCTTTTTCTGCGCGTCTTGATTTCTTCCCAGCATACTCCTTTTTTTCCTTGGCCGAACGCAGAATATGCCTCTTCTCTCTGAGCGGGCGACGACTTGGAGCGCACCCTGCTACCTAGGCCGCTCCTCTCCCTCTAGATGCTTCTTTCTCTCTCCCCCCAGTTCTATATCCTACCCCCTCTCTCTCTCTCTCACAGTTTTCTCCTTGCTACTCTCTTTTTCCTCCACTGCTATACTCTCCCTCTCACAAAACCGATTTGAGTTGATTTCCCTCTTCATTGTTTCTGGATGTTGATTGCTCGACCCTCTCAACCTGATTTGGGGTTGTGCTTGGAGTTCCCTATGGATAGCTCATGCGCGAACCTCGAGGCAGGTCGAGAAGGAAGGTTGGAGAAGGCGTAAGCCACGACCTTGGTACACCCGGATTCCAAATCTTTGGTACATCTTCTCTCTTCCACAGGTTATTCTCCTTTGATCTCTCTTTCATAGCATTTGCACTTTTCTAAATAAAACAGAAAAAAACTATACCATTTTCATTAATAAACATAGAAAGTATAATAAATAAAATATCAGGGATCAAAGTGTGATTGCTACATATTTGCAATTAACACAGAAGTTGTTCTGGAAGAGCTATCCGTAATTTTTTGCACATTGAAATTGTAAAGTTATATTGTTTGTTAACTGACAAGTTTTTTCAGACAGAGTCAGCAGCCAAACGAGCAACAACTCTTGATGGGTTTGACATGTACGTAACATCTTTTTTTTCCTTTTCAGTTCATCAAGAAATGCAAATTTGAACTGATTTTATTTATTTATTCTTATTATTATTGTTGTTTTTTATACCAGGGAAGGATTATTGTTGTTTTTATATCAGGGGAGGATTTTTTTCTCACTGCGCTTTACAGTTTAATTGGGGCTGTAGCTCATGTAAGTTTGAATGATATTGATCCAAACTTTCTCAAATAGTGTACTGTATTCTGAGAAAGAGGTGTAATTAAGTTTTCATAACTGCAGATTCAATTAATAAGGATTGAACACAGAGTTCTGGAGTTTGGATGGACAGCTCAAAAGGTATTCTACTTGTTGAATTTCTTCAGTTTTGGTTATATAAATAGTTGTTGGTTATCTCTGGTAGTGATTGATGTACCAGAATATCTAATTATTGAAGAAGCAAATAAGTTGATTATTCAGCTCAAGATCACAAAAAGAACAAAAAAAGTTCCATATGCACTATAATTATTCCAATTGTACCATGCACCGGTTCATTTTGTTTTTGACATCCATTTGTATCATGTACCAGTTCATGATTCATTTTGTTTTTGACATCCATTTGTATCATGTAAATCAAGCAGGCATTAGTTGTGATGGTTAAACAAATTAAGCAAGTACCACTATACCAATCTCTATTAAATACTGGTGCAACCACTGTACAAGTACCAATTTCTGACAACCACTGGTACAGCTACTGTACAGTACCCTTAAAATCTACCATTTTAAGGTTCTTTTCATGGTGCTTGAATTTTATTAAGTTTTAGTAGAGATACCCGGTGGAGATAGCCGAGAAACCCTCATTCATTGCTCCACCACTTATTCCCTAGAAAAGCTGGAGGTGTTCCTGTAAATTATTTCATTGTTTAATTTTTACTGTGAAGTTTGTGTGATTGACATTGATAGATTTAATCTCAAATTTGGGGTCAATTATAGGCATGGCCGGATCCAGTGAACTTGCTATCAGAGAAATCTCGGATATGTGGATTTTGTGGAGAGCCTCTACAGTTTCTTCTTCAGGTAATTTGGAGTTAATATCATCTAAAAGTTTGAACTTTTGATCCTGTGGTATTTGTTCCATTTAAAGTTGAAATCTTTTCTCTTTTATAAATTTAGATTAATGAAAACCACCACAAAATTGAAAATTGTAGTATCTCCTAATATATTTAATTGGCCTTGAGCATATTTTGAAATCGACCTTTGCTTTATTTATTATTTTTGTTATGATTTTTGGAGATAGGTTTATGCTTCTATCTATAGCAATGAATCGACATTTCATCGAACACTGTCTGTATTCATGTGGCCTTCAATGACATGTCTTCTTAGAGATCAACATGAACAGTGGAGATATAAATAAGGAACCCCTTTTAGAAGGTTTCTTTTCGCTTTAGTTAGTTCCTCAATTTATGGAAAATTTTCATGCTTGCCCCTAAATTTTTTAAAATTTGGTCTATACTACTGCAGAGTTAAAGAGTTACCTCATAATCTGATATATCTCCCCATAAAAATGTAAGAAGGGATAGTAGTATGGCTTTACTCAAAGAGTGAAAATGAGATATCAGCCTAGCTTGGTTAATTTAAGTATCCTTGAAATCAAATAGAATTGGGAGTTCACGTGGAAGAAGCAGGGTATTATATTTGCTGATGGTTTGTAGGGAGCATATAAAGGTGTTTTACTACTACTTTTTTTTTGTATTTTGTGGGTTTGCATGCAAAATTTTCCACTTGTTTATATTTCATTTCCGTGATTAGTGCTCTAACATGTGAATTTACAGTGTGAATGTTTTCAAATGTCAATTCCCAAGATTCAATCCCTATTACTCAAGCGTAGCACCAAAATTTGACGGCACTGACAAGACTTTGAGTACTGGAGGTAACATGCTATATACTTCTTTTTTCCTTACTGGGTATGCTGTACCAGTTAGGTCTTTACTCATTGCTTCATTGGACTTTTTGACCCATTTTCTCTGGCAGAGCTCTCGACTAAGCATCAAAAGGTTAGATATGTAAACCTAAATTATAATTTACATTTTCTTTTCTGAGTAACTTGATGAACTGTCTACTAATTATGAGATAGTGCTCAGGTTAGCTACTTGGTTGTGAGAAAACTTGATGTCGCTTGAATAGTTAATTATTAGAAAAAAGACCACAATACCCCAAGTACCAAAATTGGAACCAATGCAATTATTTTGGTTTTATTTTTTATCTATGAATTGTTAGGTATCTCTTCTTTTGATAATTTGGATTCTCCTTCTTTTTTGTTACATCCTGTGTAATAGCAAATAGAAAGTTTAGAAGCACTACATAATTGCAAGTGTTGTGAATGTTTTTCTATCTGTTTTTAGTGGCAAAATTTATGTATGTCTTTGTTATAGGAGTATAAAACTTGAACTGTGTGAACAACATTCTTAATAGAAAACATGCAATGTTAATTTGTGTTCTTTTTTATTTATGGCAATGACTTATTTTTTATTTATGGCAATGATGAAAGAGATTATTTAATCATGTAGCCTTTTTTGATTAATTGTACTGGTTTGTAACAAGTTCCTTAAGTGGAAATGATCTATGATAAAACTAACTGGTTTATGGAAACGAGCATAATTTTAAACTGAGTGGTACAAGAGGATCACAAGTACTTTTTTATGTAACTGTAATGCCCAAAATATTTTCTATACTTCAAGATTGAATGCAAGACTTTAAAATAATAATGTCGCAAAAATAAAGTACATAATGAATGAGGCAATGTTGAAACAACAAATTCCATACATTGTATTGTTATACACAAGCACTACAAAACTTTAACATCATCTCTAATACATCAGATATAATGTGTTCAAATATCAAATATCTAAGTAGTAGTCTAAACTAACAATTAATTTATAAAATTACTGCAAAAACAACAGAGTTAATTGGAGCAGTGGAGTAATGAGACACATGAGCGAAGGGGTCAGCTGTGTTATGCTGGTTTGCTTGTCTAGACCGACTGTTCGTGAGCCGCGGACAAGAGTGAACACGGGTGTTCGTGGGCCGAGAGTTCAGTCAAGAAGATGGAATTTCGTTGGTTTAAATGGAGCCCTGGCGCACTGACCTGCCTGTCAAAAATTTCGGATTTTTCATTTCATTTTATTTTTTCTTTTATTTTCTATTATTTGACTGCCTCAGATGAAATGGATATTAAACTCATTAAAATTTTGATTTAAAATTATATTTATATTGAAGAATGTATTTGTACTTATTTTTGAACTATTAATCAATTTTTGTTTATAAAGATTAATTTGATGTGTTCTCTAATTACTAGCGGAGGATGTAAATAATTTTAAATTAATTAAATTATTTTGGTCAATAATCAAATGCCTTGATTCGTAAGTCATTCTTCATGCATTTAAGTAATTTGTTCGCAAGATATATATTTCATAAATGCTACATAAAATTTGTGCTTAATTACATGATAATTTTTATTCATGTCATTAGTAATTTTGAGGGGGAGGAGACAATTGATACTCTTATTAAAATTATGTCATATAATACTTCATTAGTGCCATAGTAGAAAAGATTTGATATTTTATTTCGGAGTTATTACAATTAATTATCTTTAATAAAATTAATTGCTGACAGGGAAGACAAATAATATATTATCAAGTTTTAAGGTTACCGTTTGTTCTCATTGTTGACTAATATATGATGAAGAAATCAAATAAAAATTAATCACATCTAAAGGAAGTGATCAAAATAATATTTCAATTTCCGTTGCAACGCACGGACACTTAACTAGTTTATTAAATGTAAAAACGTAATTGTGACTTAAATCACAAAATTCTTTTTAACAAAGTGGCAGCTACAATTTAAAGTTGATAAAAATTGATAACAATCAGTTATTAAAAAATAACGTTATATGGTTTAAATTATTTATATGAAAAAATATACAATAAACTTCCGTTGGGCCGATTATTATATATGAATTCATATAAAACCATACATAAATTATTAAATGCTAACAGATTACAAATGGATATATAGACCTTGCACTTCTACTTAGTACTTTTCAAAACTGAAATATGCAACCCATGTGATCAACATAGCATGTATCAATCAATAAAATACAGTATAATGTTTGCATCAAAATTATGTCCTGACCACATAATAATCTTGTGATCAAATTTATGTCCTGACCACTTAATAATTATGTTGCAAAACGTCTTGGTTATGATGCAATTTGGACCAAAATTTCATCCAAACTAGATTGTATAGGATCCAACATATCTAAAAAGGAGTGCCTATGTGATCCACGACATGATGCCTTTTGGCTACTAAAGGTGTCCAACATTGCATCTCCAATAAAAATATATTGATCAACACCTTTGTGCATACATAACAAAAAATTAAAATTCTGCTTTAAAAATATACGTTCATAATTAAAAGAAAGTATTTATATATACAAAAATATGTTTAATATGTATAGCTTTCATGCGAATCACTGAAAATCAATTTCGTTAAAATTATTGCATCTTATATGAATTTACGATTGCTCTGATACCAAATGATAGATATAATAAAATCGTAACGTGTTTTGAAATTAGAACATAAATAATTTAGAATCCATAAATCCAAAATAAAATAACAAATGTAATTTAAATCTTACAGTTTTGGAGTGACGACATCGTTAAGCGGAAGCGTAAATACTGATCATCAATGATTTTCCTCAGACGTGATGATGGAGACCTTAGGCGTTTTTCTTTTACTTCTCTATTTGTTTTTTATGGACGAAGTTTTTTAAGATGGGATGCGTTCAAATAAGAGAAAAAATATTTAATAACTCTGAGGCAACCTTTGGAACCAGTATAATTTTATAAATAACAATATGAATTTTTATTAAAAATTATTCATGTCTTTTCATTAATTTATGTAAATAAAATTGGTGCACAACAAAAACATAGACCACATAATTAAATAAAACTAACATTTTAGTCTCCCAGTCAATAGGATCGACCGGTACAATTTAAACTACTTTGGTAATTTTCTATATCATTCTGGTATTTTCTAAACTATTTTGATATTTTTTTGGACTTTTGGCATGTTGTTGAAAATAAAGATGATCTGAAAAGGTCGTTTCATTATTGGTACATCAGGGGTGAAGTATGAAGCATATGTAACTGATTTAGAAATAAAACTAACGGTACATTGGTACACCGGTAGCAATGCATACCGAAAATATAAATAAGGTCCAATGGTACAACAACGGCTATATAGCTTGTACATTATATATAGAACTCAGCGACATTGTAAGAGAAACAAAAAAATTGAGTATAGTTTTAAGGAAGCTGATATGAGTACCCGCAGTTGAGTACCCGCACTGTACCCGCACATAAACTATCATAACTGTTTTTGGGAACCGCAACCGTTGAGTATTTATAAAACTGTAATTTTGTTTTACAAGTATTAATAGTAACATTGTGAAGTATTTATACCTATACAAGACACGTATAACTCGGGTTGGGCATTCCACAACTGGGTGTTGAATAACAACGCATGGAAAACTTACTACAACAAGTATGGAGTTCTGGTGCAGATTGGCGAGATTAGTCATTTTTTTATATTATTTAATTAACTTACTAGTTATTTGTATGTAGCAAAACTAACATTATTTACATGCAGGATGAAGCCCCTACCTCGCAGGCCAATCCCGAGTTCACTATGACTGACCTTATTAGAGATGATACCGGGTACGAGGTGCAGAGCCTCCACAGACCACGATACGTAGAGACCAGACAGCACGACAATGAGGCTAGTGGGAGTGGGTCGCAGGCTGTAGATGCATTTGCCTCTGCTATATTTGACTACCACCTCCGGCCACGTATCCTTCTTCTTGGGAGGCCGATCCATGGGAGTGTCATACACAGTCGGTGATCCAGGAGGACCTTCCATAGGTTTGCCCTACAGTTACTGATCCAAAAGGAGGATCCATGGGTGGCCGGTGCAGCGTCGGAGATCCAGGAGGAGATGGATGTGGATGATGAGAAGGAGGAGGATGAGGAGGAGGAGGTTCAGTTGGGGTATCATATGCCGTCCTGGAACTGCCGTCCACCTGCTAGGTTAGATCTCTCTGGTCGTCGCTGTTGGTGTTAGGTTTTTTATATTTTTTTTAGTTCGATGGATTTATAGTATTTTATGTTTGGATTGTTCTATTTCATGTTTGGATTGTTAGATTTTATGTTGTAGACTTATCATTTGGATTATTTAGTTTTGTTGTTTATCTAGTCGAACAAAACTAATTTATAACATTAAACAAAATTATAACAAAGAAAACTATAATAAAATTATAACAAATTATAAAATATTACAACAAATAAAACTATAATTGTTAATTATAAAGTTATAACCGTAAATTAAAAAATTATAACAATTTTTTTACATAATATAGTAATACAAATTATTAAAAAAATTGTTATATACCAAACCGCCCCACTGGGGGCGGTTTGGTCTTGAGTTGACCACCCCATGGAAGGGCAGTTTGGTATTGGGAGCTGACCGGCCCACTGAGGGGTGGTTAGGTTATTTTTAAAATTGTTTCAGTGGGGAGAGCACATTTGCTATTTTTTTTAGGTTATTAATAAAAATTTCGGTGTCGTAAATATCTAAAAACTTCAAATACTTCTGAGAATCTGAGAACTTTAAAGTTCTGAGGAGGGCTGATTCAGAATATTTGCTGGGTAGGGAAGTAAAAAAATATCGAATTGGATTTTTATAGCTAATTAGGTTCAAACTTATTAGTTAAATTATAGTTTAATTAATTTGAAGAATTTTTTTAAATAAATTAGAGTTCTAACTCTAATTACCATATTTACTTAATTTGTACAAATTTGAAGAAATTTGAAGAAAAGAAGGGATTAATTTTTTGACAATGCTATTTGTGTTTTAGCCTGAGCCTGACGGACTTTTCAGAGGATGACAAATAAAATTTTAGGAGAGACAAAATTAGTTTGAATCTACAAATTTTCATAAAATTACAAAATTCAGGAGGGCAATACCCCCACTACTTACTGGGTCCG
The DNA here is from genome assembly GCA_028015225.1 of Carex myosuroides. Taxonomy (NCBI): domain Eukaryota; kingdom Viridiplantae; phylum Streptophyta; class Magnoliopsida; order Poales; family Cyperaceae; genus Carex; species Carex myosuroides. Next base: position 1,705,885 of record CM051480.1, read on the forward strand.
CGCTTGTTTTCGAAAAACTTTTAAAATTCGGTATTCTAAGTATTGGTCTCTCCCTAATTAATGTTACACAAAATGGAAAAAGATAAAAAATGGTTTTATTTATTTAAACTAGAACATAATTTTATAATTATTTTATAAAGTAAGTATATTTTAATAATTATTTTATGTACAAAAGTATACTATAAAGATATAGTTAATGAGTTAAATTATCTTAATTAGGTAATTTGAGATAATTTAGTAATTTCTCATTAATTCCGTTTAAACAAACTTTAGATTAAGCCGTAAGTGTGGACGAAACGTTAAATTACCCGAAATTTTTATTAATACCCTCCAAAAAATTAGCAAATATGCTCCTATATAAGATAATTTTCTCTCTCCTACTCACTCACAATTCATTCTTACTCCAGAGAAATAGAAAGAGGAAGAACAGAAAGGAGATTTCAGACAATTTTTTGGCGATTTTAGACGAGAAGGATGAATAGTAACAATCGAGGTAGATCGTCCAATCGATAAGTACCCAGAGGAGGATCAATAAGTGGTCGAGGAAAGAATGAGGAAAAATAGAACGATCAAGTCTGTTTTATGGAGGAATTTCTTAGGCGACCTATTCGGTTTGAAATTTCAGACGATGATTTTGTGGAAAACCCCTTATGGCTATGGTTTGAAAAAAAAAGTTGATCCAGAGCTGCCAACAACGGAAGATGAGTTTCTTCCTTATACTTTTACTGGTAAGGCTATCGGTAAGGCTAGCACTTCGTCTGCTGTGACTGATCCAGATCTGCCAACATCGGACGATGAGTTTGTTCCTTGTAGTTTCAAGGCTCATTCTAAGAAGTAGTATTATTAGAGTTTAAAATTTGGATGCATTTTAGTTGGATGAATTAGGGTTGTAAAATTTTTGAGTTTATGTAGTGTTTATTTTGTGGACTTTATTTCATGAATTGAGTGTTTATTTTGTGGACTTTATTTCATATTAACAAAACTCAAGCATATAAATTAAGTTCACCATCTTGAAATAAAATAGTTCACAACATTGCAAAATAAATAAGTTCACAAATTACAAAAAAAAATAGTTCACAACATGCATCTAGATAAATAAATTCATCAGCGACGACGTCTGAACAAATTCAGTCGATGAGTTATGGGTCTGCTACCAGATGCATGTGCGACACTACCAGCTGTCTCTGCCTAGCTACTATATGCTTGACTTCTATGAGTGGGTTGTCTTCTACCATTTGCCTCAACAACAACTCTAGCATTTTCTCTTTCATTGGTTTCATTTATGACATCTGCATTGCATTTCAATTCATCAATCATTGTCAGTCATTGAGATAATAAAATTTAAATTCAAATATAGATTTTGTACAATGTTACATACCTGCTCGCTGCCTGTCGAAGTGGAACGACGAGCCTGATGTCCCAGTCGCCTACCTTGCATCTGGTACATGGTCATTACAGCACGCTTGTGTTTTCTCCTCTCTAATCTGATCCACCCCTTTGAAGGAAGGATTCTATCCCCAACATATGGAGGTCACGCATGCTGGTTGGAATAAGAACGGAAAGATCCACCCCAAGTACTCGCAAGGTACTCGGTACGATGCATGTCGGTGATATAATCATCCTCGCAGAAATTTCTCACTCGACACACCGCCATAATATGAGAACAAGTGTTCGCGCGAAAGCGCAACGCAAGTTTCGGTACGCTTGAGGGCGTACCTTTTAAAACCGCGCTTACACTTCACGAGTAAGGGTTGCAAGTGCACAACCCCTATCGAGTAGTATAATCGGGTATCGATCCACAGGGACGGGCAATTGCTGGGTTAGAATCCACCAAACTCAATTAAAAACTAGAAGTGAGAAGGTTTTGGTTTGGTATTTAAGTTCCTAAAAAGGTCAATTCAAGCAATTCAAACAATGTAATAAAATGCTAGAAGAAATGTAAATTGTGTTTTGATTATGGATAAAAGGCGTTTCCAGGGTTTCAGATTTCATCTGTGATCTGCCTCTAGTGGTACGGCCCGTACCAAGTTGGTACGGCTAGGCCGTATTCCACTTGGTAAGGCAAGGCCGCACCACTCTGGTAAGACCCGTACTGGCTTGCCAGAACAGAGCTTACCAGTTCGAGTTGATGCATTCCTTGCTGGTACCTTGTGCTAAACTCTTTAGAAAGGTTCAATTGACCATACCTAAGGTTCCTAAGCCTCAACCGTCGTGTGTTGGATCAAGATTTAGGTTGGAATGCAATTGATTGCCTTTTAGGGATTTCTACACCTCAACTCTCGTGTGTTGGTACAGATCTACCCTAACTGGTTGATTGGAGACCTAAGCACCCTCTAATCTGTCGATTAGAGGAGAATTCAACCTCTCGGCTTCAATTCGAACAAGTCTACCCTAAACAATTGATTTGGTTGAGAGATTGAGATGATCACATGACCTTGATAGGTTCGATCTAAACCTAGAGGTTCATCATACACAATCACAGCAATCAAAGCAAAAGATAGCAAAGAAATCACAATCAATCAATCAAAAGAGTTCATACAAGATACAAGTCAAAGAAAGTCAAAACAAATCAAGAATCCATCTCTAAACCCTAGAAACTAAAATAACTACTCACAGCACATGATCTGATCTAAAAATACAATAAAAGGGATAGAGATAGCCATGGATCGAAGGGATCGAGAGGAGGAAGCTAGATCCGTCGAGTTTCGCCTCTTTCCTCTTCCTTCCTTCTTGCTCCTAGCTCCTTAGCTCTCTTTCTCTCTCTTACTGTGCTCTCAAATAGATCTGGAATGGAATGTATATCGAAATTGGAGAGTTCCCCGCTTTAAATAGCCTCTGCCAAAATTTGAATCTGTCAGGCCGCCTTTAGGTACGGCCCGTACCAAATTGGTACGGCCAGGCCGTACCAGGCGTGATGAGCTGAAAAATGGCTAAGTCCGGTAAGACCCGTACCAAACCTGGTAAGGGCCGTACCAGATCATCCCAAATCGTCGTTTCTTCGTGTGTTTTGCTCCAAGCCTGCAGAAAACAAACAAACACTCAGCAGTACCAAATTCTAAAGATATATCGATTAAATGCACATGATTCTGGTGAATTAGGGCACGAATCTGGTACTAAAACAGGCCTAAAATAGACTAAATATGCGAGGTATCAACAAGGTATGTGAGCTAATTGGATTCCTTGGCATGTACATATTACAGTATTGTCAGCTCTTAAAATAACAACGTACTTGAAAGTCCTTTTCACAAACTCCATAGTGTCATCTGGTCTACGGCTGGTTGGAACGTACTCACCTGGACATTGCACTACGAATTCCATGCTTTGATCACCGTACGGGACAACGGTCATAGCTGCACCTTTCTTCCTGTGTTTTCTTAGTTTTACCTCCACCCTTGTTGAAAACGTTTGATTCCTAGCCAGTAAATCTACAATTTTAGCATGCCATTCAACAAACAATGCATTTAACTTGTAGAAGGTGTTCTCTACAATTGCTGCCACGGGCAACATCCGGCTCTGCTTGAAGACATTATTCAACGACTCGGACCCATTTGTGGTCATATTTCCCATCGATAACCTCCATCACGGGCTTTGAAATATTTTCTCATATGCGGGCGGCTCTTACAGATTTCTGGCATTATTTTTGCCCACATCCAATAAGTAGGCATTGGCCTTTGGACAGTACTACACAAAAATAAAGAGAAGGCTTTATGTCAAATAAAGAGACGAAAAAAATTTAAGTTAATACTTGAGTAAAATTTCATCTAAAATATGTTAAATTTAAAATATAAAATATATATACCTTGACAAAATCTCCTGAACATCTCTTCCACTCTTCTCAACTTTTCTCCTGCAACCAATTTTGCATGTATCTGCAACCCATTTATCGTATCCGATATTCTTGTTTAGGTTGTATGCAACGTGTTGCATACACAACCTATGCACACACTCACCGTGCGCTGTCGACCATCCAAAATCAGTACGATAAAAAAACATATTTGATTCCTTTGTGCTGGTCTGATATGACATAAAAGAACATGTTCCCTGCACTGGGTTGTCATAACCCGTATTTTTTCTAGAAGGTCCAACCCCGAGTTAACACGAAACTCTCCTGGAATATAAGTCAATTACCAAATATTCCTTGACTCAAATTGATTGTAAACACCCCTCCATAACCCCTTATCTGTTATAGGATACCTGACAAAGAAATGTCTATTACCCCCCTTTGTGTGTCAATCTGAGTAACTAAGTCTAAGTCATACTAGTTAGGGTTTACACTAGTCTTTTCGTATACTATTTGCTTAAGTTCCAGAAATGTGGTATTTTCATTAATCTCGAAGCCATAGGCTGCATCTTTCGTGTACTGTGCTTCCTCCACACCACGGGTAATCTTCATGCCCACATACATTGCAATTAACATTTTTTCTTTAACGAACTACATTAGCCAATAAATATTTATCAGTTATATATTAATTAAAAAATGAATTAATTTTTTTAAAAAAATTAAAAAAATTAACAAAATTAATTAGAAAATATAAAAAATAATAAAAAAATATAAAAAAACCTGCAGTTGCCAAAAAATCGCCCGAAATCACCTTTCTCTTCTTCCTCTTATTTCTCTTTCTCTTTCTCTGAAGTAAGAATGAATTAATTGTGAGTGGGCAGGAGAGAGAAAATTGCCTTATATAGGAGTTTTTATAGCAGACCACCCCTGTGTGGGGCGGTTTGGTTCAGGCAGCAGACCGCCCAACGTGAGGCGGTTAGGTACCAAAATCAAACTACCCAAACGTGGGCCGGTTAGGGTGTTTTTAAAGAAAAATTCATCCTGGGGGGCATATTTGCTATTTTTGTTTGGAGGATATTAATAAAAATTTCGGTTAAACTACTTGATATATGGCATAATTTCTTATGTTTTAAGCCGGTCTAAATTCCGTTTGTGTGAAGCTTTGTGGTACTGCCGTAATTTGGTTCAATTAAATTCCGTTTGACAACTTAACTGAGACTTAAATCCTTTATATCTGATCACTCAAAAGAGAGCAATGTTTCTTTTAATATTTATAAACTCGGAAGTGCTATCGGTTCGGACTGCAAGCGCACAATCCTATCGAGTAGTATATTCGAGGTCGATCCACAGGAAATATTGGTTCAATGCTTTGAGCGATCGAATCACAATCTTTCGAAAGGCTAGACGAAATCTGAAAATTGAGAGATGTTGTTTTGATCAATGTAAATTAGGAAGCAATTAAAAGTAATTAAAATAAAGATAGAGATGAGAATTCCTAGGGTTTCGGCACACCATTGCCACTCAATCCGCCTTGACAATATATTCCTGTTGCGTCTGATTTCCTGTTGTTGTTTAATGAAAGATACCACATAGGTCACTGCGATTTATGTTACGCGAGAATGACATATCTTTCACCGAGATTCTACATAGGACACTGCGATTTACCTTACGCAAATGTCTGATCTCTCAAATACCCCAAATTACTACATAGATCACTGCGATTTACTTTACGCAAATGATGGAATTTGGACGCGTTTTGTTGGTCTGGTTTATGGTTTCCCCGCTAAGGTTTTCTTTACATAAACCTAATAGATCTCAACGAGGCTAACTCATACAAATAGTTTCTCTTACCATTAAAGTACTGTCACTACCCTAACGGACTCAAACTAGATCATTGAAATTAGATGAAGAGATAGTAAATCACAAAAGCATTTTGTTTCAACAACAAGAAATCATAATCAACAGAAATATATATATCAAAACATCAAGAGTAACAAGGTTTACTGCCTAGCCCTAAGAAAAGGAACTTAGCCGCGGAACGGCATAGTTACAAGCGCTCCTCTCTTCTCACTTTAATCAAATCTAACCCTAATTACAAAGATAACTAATCATTCTGTCCAGGGGCCTTATATAGGAGTGTAGGGACGTGTAGAGGTTGAGTAGGGGCTAAGAAACTGATCTGGAAACAGCTGTCGGCAGTTATTCCCCAAGAGATGCCTTCGGATACGGGCCGTATCAGGTGATACGGTCCGTATTAGGACCTTGGCAGTTAGGGTTTAAATGCTTCCAGCGCTATCTTCTGGTCTGTGCTAGGCCTGGTCCGTATTGGTCAATACTGGCCGTAACAGGGACTTAGTCGATGAGCGTCGCTGATCCGATTGACCCGATTCTAGCTCCATTTGGTGTAAAATAGTCCCAAAACCTGTTTTCTACAATAAAACATAAAGAAGGGTGACAGTAGCCTTTTTCTCTAATAAATTAAACATAAGTGTGAGAAAATATGTAAAACCTAAGCCAAAACCCTATGTAAATCATCATTATTTTGACTCTGATCACGCCTCCCAACTTGAATTGTTGCTTGTCCTCAAGCAATGACATCCCAGCTGGTCAAAGATTAGGTCTAGGTTAAACCATACAATCTCAAGATCTTGTTTAAAAATCAAATTAGGGCTTAGGTTTGGTACAATTGGCATGACAATAAAAATTTAGAACTTAAAAATATTCATGACCTCTCCCTTGAACGATTTATTCACCCCATGATTGACCTCATTATGCTGGCCCTAGAAAAATTATCATTCAACAATCTACTTCACAAATATCCTTAAAATTGAGAGTATTAATTTCCCCTTCGATTATAAATGGATCCCTTCCAATCAATAGGAATTCTAATGATATAAATTTTAATTTTCCTTCCCAATTGATTGGAGCAAAGTATAACAACTAAGTGTGTTGGTACTTGTGACTATTTTTGAAAAATTAAATATATACAAGAATTTAAATTTGGGAGGTTTTCTCGAGCCTATTGGTAACCAGTCTTGCGTAGGCACCCATACTCTTTTTATCCTCCATCTTTTATTTTATTTTTTTTATTTTTCTGATTTTTCTATTTTTTTGGATTTTTCTCATTTCTGATTTTTTTTTGTATTTTTCTATTTTTTTCTGAAAAATAAAATATTTTTGTGTCACAAGCACCATGATTACACACAATTCCAAGTATTCATTCATACAAGAAATTATTGCATAGTTTTGCTAGGGGTCTATCTATAATAAATGAGTATTCTAAAACACTATCAAGTTTAAATAGACTTTGTAAAAATAAATTACTCAACAATAAAAATTCTAAGGTTTGCGATTTTTGGTCAACACTCATGGTTAGCAATTAATTGTTCACTTTGAGATCACTAATTATTTTTAAAATTCTGAATTTTTGGTATCATGGCCAATTGTCTAAACCTTAGTCTAATTCAAATTTAAAATAATTTCTATTTGATTATCCTACATGCAAATTACCCCTAAATTACATGCTCCTATCAATGCAAATGCCTATATGCGCGCTAGATAAAAAACTCAATCGTTCCTCCCAACTTATCTTGGTTAAGCCTTGAGAAGTGGTCCCGATTGAGTAAAACTGCTAGCGAAAAATGAAAAATAAGGGTCCTACATGCCATGATCCTAGATACAATGCAATTTCTAAACTAATTTCTTACCCCTACCCCCATGCTTAGATTTTGTATTGTCCTCAATGCAAGAAAATAAATAATTAAGAGAGGGATAAGAAAGATCTCACAAATTACTCGTCGCGAATGGGTGGTGGTGGGGTGAATGGAATCGGTGGTGTGAATGGTATTCCCTTGGAGAGGCAGTATTCATAGAAATTCTCGTGAGCCTTGTTTACCTTATCCAAGTATTCCTCCAAATAGCGTGTGCGTTTCTTTAGATTCTCGAGTGTGTTGTTGGCGTAACGCGCGGTTGGACTGGGTTCACGAGGCTGAGATATGGCTGGCTCTTGATCCCATCCGGTAGGTGCGGGCACGGAGTTTGATATGCTGGTGCTTTCGCGCGGCGGAATGAGGTGGCGTACGAAAGCCATGTCATGATGGTGGATGGATGAGTGGTGTGATGCGCTATGTGATTCCTCCATGGGCTCTTCGGTTGGTTCTTCCTCGGTTGGTTCCTCCTCTATTGGTTCCTCTTCTTCGCTTTGTGCATCATCACCATGTTCGGATTCGTACCCAAACTGAAATGACCCCTTATCCGTGCCGATATGGAGGGTCATTCCCTCGCCTATTTTCAACGTGTACCTTATGTCTCCTGAGTGTGCGTTGAATACCGCTTGCACGTGATTGTTTTTCACCAGGTAGTTCATGTTAAGGCGGTTGTTGTCGAATACTTCAATGAAGCCGTCGAGTTTTATGTTGTGGTGGTGTGCAAGGAGGGTTGCATAACAACCCACGGAAACCACGTGATTATTCTTTGTGTCGGCGGCCACTGATGTAAGGTGGTGCAAGATGTGGTGGCCAAGATGCGGTTGATGCTTATGGCTCTTCATGCAGCGCATGATGAAAATGTCCCTTTCTTGCACTTCCGTTGTGTCCTCTCCTGTTGGGAATATATAATTAGTCAAAATAATATGAATATACCTTAATTCTATCGAAGAGATGAGGCGTGAGTCTTTGCGGTATATTTTGCGCTCATCAATTGCGATCATTTCCCAATACTTCATGCGCTTCTCCCTTGTGCATAGTTCGATTTCGCCATTTGTGGGGATGGACATCGCCTCGCAAAATTCCTCCATAGTTATGGCAAATGGGCGGTTGAGCAAACGGTATGTGATCATGTCGCCATCCCATTGTAGTGTTGATAGAAACTCGATGGAGGGTCTCAAATAGACTCTTGTGGTTCGTAGGCGGTCCGCCAAATCCCATAAATTGATATTATTAAGGGATTCACGCACATAATCATAGCATCCGAGGACTTTCATAGTATTGATGCACATTGCCTTGTTATTCGCGACGGTGCGGTCGAGCAATGTTTGAGCACGATCAAATTCTTGCTTGCTGCGGAACTTGATTCCCATGGCTGTCGCGAAGGTGATTTCATTGTCGGATTGAGGATCAGAGGAATGAGGGCTGTTGTGCGCCATTTTTCTCTGATTTCGGTCTCTGTTACGGGCCGTATCACCTGATACGGGGTTGATACGGGCCTGAGTTTGAGGATTTCTGTGGATAGGATGCGAATTTTGATATGAAAACTCTATGAAATGGTGCAGGGAAAAGGGAGATGGATGAAATGTTTATATGGTAGGGAAGAAATGTGATGAATGTGCAGAAGGTGCAAGTAGTGGGAGGTTAAAATTGGTTAAAATTCGAATTCTTTTTCTTGGAGCGCCAGAAATGGAAAGTTGGTTATTTTTGCTCATTGAATACGGTCCGTATCAATTGATACAGTCCGTAACCAATGTGCGGTTGTGGATTGGAATCTGCTTTTTCTGCGCCAAGTCTGAGATGGGTCCGTATTAGAGAACTACCCCGTATTGGACTGATACAGTCCGTAACAGAGAGTAAATTTTCGTGATGGGCTTCGAATTTTTCGACCAAATTCTTCCGGCACCTCTACCTGTAGGTAAAATTTGTAACCTTGAGATCAGTGTAGTAGTTTAGGATCAGATGGAATATTTTTTTGATTTTTTTTTTTAAAAAGAAAACGAAAGTGGCCTTGGGTTGCCTCCCAAGAAGCGCTTGTTTAAAGTCATTAGCTCGACTTTGTGTTGCATCAGTTTCTTCCGGATATCCTCCCGTTAGTGCAAGGGGGTTGCTTGTCGGGTGGTTCGCCTTCAGCGTCTCCTGTGGTTTCATCATCATTGTCCTCCTTGAAGAAGTCGGTTGGTGTCTGAGGTCCGGGGTCGAATGCAAGACTCACACCGAGTACTGCTTCGACCTCATCCAGTCTTTGAGAAATTGCATCGAGTTCTTCGCATAGGTTTTTGATTAATGCAAGGGCTAAGAGAGAGTAATTCCTGTTGTTTGCGATATTAGGGCTCTTGTTCAGATCATCGGTTGTGCCAATAGTGCATGGTATCGAGAAGCTTCCCGGATCTTTCAACTTTGTCGGTAATTTGCTTTGCACGAGCGCACTACATTCCAGATTGAGCGGAATTGTTGAGAGTTCTTGGAGTCTACTGCGGTTTGAAAGAATCTCCTTCAGAAATTTAGCATACGAGGGTATGCTTGCAATGGCCTCAGTGAAGGGGATTGTGACATGTAATTGCTTCAGTGTCTCCATGAATCTTGCGAATTGCCGCTCTACCTTGTGCTGGGCAGGCCTTGACATGGAATTGCCGCTCCACCTACGGTGTCATTCTGCTCCTTGATAGGGTCTGTCTGCAGTTCGAATACGGGCGGTTCCGCTGGTTGCAGCCCGTATTCGTCGGAATGCGATGGCTCTGCATGCATCTCATCGGAAGTTTGATCGGGCATGGGAGGTCCCTTGTAAGCTGTACCGCTCCTTAATGTTATGCATTTGCAAGTCTCTCTCGGGTTTTCTTCCGGTTGGCCCGGAAATTTGCCTTTTCCGCGTGTAATACTCGAGAGTTCTTTTTCCATCTTAGAGACATTGTCTTCTAAGTCTTTGTTGCGGTTTGTTAAGGATTCGATTTTCTGTGCGATTTCGGTGTTGGCCTTATCTTGCTTCTCTAGGAATCTCTCCATTAAGGATGTGATATCAGGTTGCGGTGGTTGATTGTATTGCCTTGGTTGATAATTCTGTTGAGGATTGTTGTATCTCGGTGGATAATTGGGCTGTGGTTGATAGTTCTGTTGGGGTGCAGCAGGCCTTTGATTGTTTGCGTATGAGAGATTTGGATGGTTTCGGTTGTTCGGATGGTATGTGTTGTAAGCGGGCTGAGGTCGAAAGCTGTTGTCAATTGCATTTGCTTGCTCTACTTCTTCCTCAGTTTCTGTCACGTTCATACATTCGGTCATCTCATGCGCTCCTCCACAATAGCCACATGCGGTTGCGGCGTTAACTGCTGCTACCGATCGCTGCTTGGTTTGCTTGTTGAGTGCCATTTGCAAAGCATCAATCTTTGCGCTCAGCATGGATATATCATCTACTCGGTGCATGCCAGGTGTTGGACTTGGCTTCTTTCGCTCAGGGATCCAGTAGTGTTGGTTGATTGCAATCTCTTCAATTAGGTTGTAAGCCTCGTCAGGTTCCTTGTTCATGATTGCTCCTCCTGCGGAAGCATCAATAGACAACCTATCGGTAGAGTTTAGACCATTATAAAAAGTTTGGACAATCAGCCATCTTTCTAGACCATGATGTGGACAACACCTTAACATATCCTTATATCTATCCCATGCCTCACACAATGTTTCACCATCCCTTTGTTCAAAATTAGTAATTGCATTTCTAAACCTTGAAGTTTTGGATGGTGGAAAATATTTTGCAATAAACACATTAAACAATTGGTCCCAAGTTTCAATGGAATTGGCCGGTAAGGAAAACAACCATGCTCTTGCTTTATCTTTTAATGAGAATTGAAATATCCTTAGCCTGATTGCTTCATCAGTAACTCCGTTGATCTTTATCGTCTCGCATATCCCTAGGAAGATTGACAAATGAAGATGTGGATCTTCATGTGGAAATCCTCCAAATTGCTGTTGCGAAACCATATTTATGAGAGCAGGTTTGATCTCAAAATTACGGTTTGTAACAGTTGGCGGGTTTATACTAGAATTAGGATCATTCGCGCGCGGTACGCAATAGTCTCGTAGAAGTTTGGGTCTTGCTGCATCTGAACTCCTTGATCACCATTGTTAATCAGTTCGTTCGGTGGGATATTCATGTTGATCGAATCTGAGTCTTCTTCGCTTTCAGAATTACTTGATGAAGAACTATGAATGGTTCTTATCGGTGATATGGAAGCGAATTGTCCTCTCCTACTAGCAATCCTCTCGGATCTTCGTACGGATGATTCGGCCAGCGTGCAGTTTCCTAAAAAGAAAAGAAAATCTGAAAATCAAACAAAAAAACTGAAAATAAAAAGAAAATAAAATAAAAACGAAATTGAAAAATAAAAGAAAAATAAAAAATGAAGAAAATAAAAAGAAATCTAGGCGTTTCTAATTAATTGGATTCAATGGTCAAAGCAAGGACGTCTCGCGAGGCCTTGCACAATGAACCGTTATTCCCCGGTAACGGCGCCAACAAGCTTGATCACTCAAAAGAGAGCAATGTTTCTTTTAATATTTATAAACTCGGAAGTGCTATCGGTTCGGACTGCAAGCGCACAATCCTATCGAGTAGTATATTCGAGGTCGATCCACAGGAAATATTGGTTCAATGCTTTGAGCGATCGAATCACAATCTTTCGAAAGGCTAGACGAAATCTGAAAATTGAGAGATGTTGTTTTGATCAATGTAAATTAGGAAGCAATTAAAAGTAATTAAAATAAAGATAGAGATGAGAATTCCTAGGGTTTCGGCACACCATTGCCACTCAATCCGCCTTGACAATATATTCCTGTTGCGTCTGATTTCCTGTTGTTGTTTAATGAAAGATACCACATAGGTCACTGCGATTTATGTTACGCGAGAATGACAGATCTTTCACCGAGATTCTACATAGGACACTGCGATTTACCTTACGCAAATGTCTGATCTCTCAAATACCCCAAATTACTACATAGATCACTGCGATTTACTTTACGCAAATGATGGAATTTGGACGCGTTTTGTTGGTCTGGTTTATGGTTTCCCCGCTAAGGTTTTCTTTACATAAACCTAATAGATCTCAACGAGGCTAACTCATACAAATAGTTTCTCTTACCATTAAAGTACTGTCACTACCCTAACGGACTCAAACTAGATCATTGAAATTAGATGAAGAGATAGTAAATCACAAAAGCATTTTGTTTCAACAACAAGAAATCATAATCAACAGAAATATATATATCAAAACATCAAGAGTAACAAGGTTTACTGCCTAGCCCTAAGAAAAGGAACTTAGCCGCGGAACGGCATAGTTACAAGCGCTCCTCTCTTCTCACTTTAATCAAATCTAACCCTAATTACAAAGATAACTAATCATTCTGTCCAGGGGCCTTATATAGGAGTGTAGGGACGTGTAGAGGTTGAGTAGGGGCTAAGAAACTGATCTGGAAACAGCTGTCAGCAGTTATTCCCCAAGAGATGCCTTCAGATACGGGCCGTATCAGGTGATACGGTCCGTATTAGGACCTTGGCAGTTAGGGTTTAAATGCTTCCAGCGCTATCTTCTGGTCTGTGCTAGGCCTGGTCCGTATTGGTCAATACTGGCCGTAACAGGGACTTAGTCGATGAGCGTCGCTGATCCGATTGACCCGATTCTAGCTCCATTTGGTGTAAAATAGTCCCAAAACCTGTTTTCTACAATAAAACATAAAGAAGGGTGACAGTAGCCTTTTTCTCTAATAAATTAAACATAAGTGTGAGAAAATATGTAAAACCTAAGCCAAAACCCTACGTAAATCATCATTATTTTGACTCTGATCAATATCATAGGTTAGGCCTCAACCATGATATCCATTTGGTGTGAAGCTTTGTGGTACTGCCGTAAATATCTCAAAAACTTCAAATGCTTTCGAGAACCTCGTAACTTCAAAGTATACTTCTCAGTATTTTCCATGCACAGTTTGTTGGGGAATCATAAATGTCAAACAATTATATCTTATCTAGAGATCAAATAATTACATCTCATCTAGGGGTCAAACACTTACACCCCGGGGAGAAAAAATAGTTCCCTGCCTTAACTAAGAATACCTGATTCTATACCGTTTGTCATGGAATATCCAAAGTGCGGAATACAATACCTGATTCTATACCGTTTGTCATGGAATATCCAAAGCCTTAGTAAGCAACAACCGTCTCCGTGAGCACGAGACTTGACTCTAGATGGCAAGAAGTCATTCTTGCCTTTCGTCGTCGGGTTGTGGAATAGGTCTTCAAAGACAGCAAGACTCTACCTTTGAGAGATCCTCTCCCTTTTTCCGAATGGATCTCTCATCTCTGTTCTTTGATGGTGGAAGAAAAGAGAAGACACTCAGATCCTTAAAGTTGTGTCTGTTCAGAATCTGAGTTGTGTTGTCTTGTGCTTTAGGGACCATCCTTATATAGGGGTGCACTTTCAGACCGGGCATGCGGCCGCACCAAATTTAGTGCGACCGCACAAACCAAGTCGGTTGTGCTGCGAACCACCTTTCTTTTAGCCCAAATTTCCAAGTCCAAAATTTTGTGTGGCCAAGCTCTGGCCGCACAGAATTTTGTGTGGTCATATATACCTGGCCGCACAACTGGCCACAGAGAATTCGTGTGGCCCATGCCTGGCCGCACAACTGACCGCACATAATTTGTGTGGCCACACTGGGTTGCAGCTATATATGTCTGCACGGGCTCTCTGGAAAAGCAGTGTTTCTGAATTGCAAATCTCAAAATCAGTCCATCAATGATTTGATTTTTGCCTAAATTGTTCTGCACATTTATGGACCACACCCTATTAAATACATAGATTGTCTAATATCTTAATTCCATATTAGATCACTTAAGTGTGACAATCATATATGACAGTATACAATCCATAATTATATTACACATATGTTCAACGTTGGATTAAGATCCAACATAGTTGGCTATAATCTTTACTTACGGAACGCTTATTGGTTTCTTCGTTTCTATTTTGTACTCTCTAATCCTTCCATTGTCTTTGAACTAAAAGGTTAATATTCAGCTGTACATGCGAGCAGGGGTGGAACGAGAAAATTGAAATATAGAAGGCTGGATGAATAAGCGTCATGTAATTTTATTTTATAAGAGGGGTTAATAATAATAATTTTTGTAAAATTTAAAAATTTGAAGGTAAAGAATGCAAAATTTTCAAAGGATAGGGGGGCTTAGCCGGTTAGCACTCTTTTCTTACCATGTAGTTACGCCCCTGCATGCGAGGTCTTGAACAAAATTCCACAAAGAGCAACTTGCCCTGTTAATGCCAGTACCTTTCAATTTAGTTGAAATATTTATTGTTGACAAGGTAAATAAAAAAGTTGTTGTCATCTAATTAACACCATTTATGTTCTTTAAGACTGCATTTGATTGATTTGTTCGCTATATATTAACAGTCCAGTATTTGGCAGAAATTATATATAATCAAACAAAAGCTAGCACAATAAGATTGCTCTTTTCCAGAATTCAACAAATAATCACTTATTGTTTTGAAATCAACTTCAAAATAGATAAACCATAGCAAAATTACAAATACAAATTGCAAAATACAACAAGCCCAAATACACAATTATATATATATATATAAAAACCTTATCTCACGAATGAGTAATAACACCTTCAACTGCACAACAGTCCAAACTAGAAGCCCTGAAGTAGGACCCTTCAAAAGCAATTAGTTATCAAATCTCAATTCCATGCATTCTTTTAAATAGTCTATAGAACACATTTAATTGCATTTTTTTATAACCCCGATTTAGTTCTTAGTATCAGCAGGAGGGGAAAAAGGCTTCTTGTGGAAATACTTCGTCCAAGGATGTGGCTTCTTGTAAATAGGAGGGAAACCAAATTTCGGGTTGGGATGGAACCATGGATGCTTGTACACTGGCTCAGGAGTTGGTTTAGGTTGGTACACTGGAACTGGTGCTGTTGGTTTGTATACCGGTACCGGTGTTGGTGTAGGTTTATCCTCTGGTACAGGTTTAGGTGGCTTATCCTCTGGTACAGGTTTAGGTTTAGGTGGCTTATCCTCTGGATAAGGCTTCTTAAAGAAAGGATGGGAAAAGAAATGTTTCTTGTGGAATGGGTCCCACTTAGGTGGCCAGAAGGTCGCAGAATTGCAAATGCTGGAGAGGATTTGCAATTTTCCATCTTGACCCACGGTGAATGTGTGCTGGTCTTTCTCTTTTGATGCTAAAGTTATGGTTAACGGGTCGGGTTTGGGACACGCCTTGTTGGATTGGTCCCTTAGCTCCGCTAGGCATGCTGGTTTGAGAGTGGCGATGCCTTCAGACTCTTCATGGAGGAGGTCGATGGGAAGGTTTACGTGAAAGTTGCCAGATTTATCAAGCCGGCTCACTCCCTTGGTCTCATATTGGCCAGTAGCTGATTTGCACTTGACTGCAACTCTAAGACCTACATCATAATTAATTAATTGGAATCATAAAGTTGGATATATAAGTGATGATCAGAGTTGAAAGTGATAATGTGAGAATTAAAGTTTTTGTTTGAGTTCAAAATTTTAAAAATGTAGGGGGAAAGGAGAGATATTTACTTCACATGCATACAATGGGTACATATATATATATATATATATATATATGTTCAAATAATTCTTTCAAAAGTGGATTACACTTGACTTTCCTTTAACAAAATAAGAGATCAAGAGAAGATTTAATTTTCTCAAACAAGGGTACCTAGCTGATAAAAGACATCAACCAGGAAGGTTAACATGCAGTAGAAAAATCAACTTCTATCATATCATTATTTTGTTGTATAACAAATATTATCAGACCTATACTTTTGCACGAGAAATTAATAACTATGTATACCTTTGAAAGCATGTTCAACTTTGATGTTCTTCTCAGCGCAATCCACACACTCGGTTGAGCCGACCACCGTCACGGTCTTTTCGGCCCTCACGATTCCAAAAGCCAATGTCACCAAACAAAGCCCAAATAATAGGCTTTGCTTCAGCCCCCTTGTCCCCATCAAAGCAGCTTAATTAAAGAAGCAAGAAACTAGATTAGGAAGGAGCGTTGAGATGAAGAGATACTGAGTGCATGGATTAGTTTATATAGTAGTGATGCATGGAATGATAGTGCAGCGGTGGTACAGTGGTGTGTTTAAGCCTTTAAGGGCTCACATGGAGATGCACTGAGAAAGAATAGCAGAGACAAATGATAGGCGCCGCCTTTATGGTTTAAATTATTTAATTGTTCTATAATTTGCGTTCTTTAATTTTTTTGGCAACCGGGTCCGTATCTGTTACCATACATAGTTTGCTACTATGTCATGTGATGAAAACCGTCCGATTTAAATTGAATGCGGCAGATCAATCATGCTGTTAGGAAGGATATTTTAACGGACGTGATATTTAAATTGGATGGCATAATGCAAGTAGTGCCATAACAGTACCATGCATGTTACAACAACCATAGACGAAATGTGAGTCATTATTAACCAGTATAGCACATTAATTAAGGTGATGCAGTGGGAATGCCTTGGCTGTAAGCTGATCATCCGATCAAAAATAAACAGTCCCAATAATATTTGATACTATCAGAAATTTTTTAATCAGATCGATCGGCACCGTATGATTTTGAACTGTGTGGCCTATCTCTGTCGCAATTTGTAGGCAGCAGATGTTTCAATTATCAATAAATAATATCCCATGCATATTTTATACCATATATACCGTTATTTTGGCGCCACCTAATTTTCCTTCCAATTAGTACGATATAGACACTTTTCATTAATATATCAAAACTTTAAAAAATAGACAAGTATATATGCTGGTTTTCGGCGTTGTCTCAATAGTACATGTTTATATATCTAATTAACTACTAGCTAGGTGTCTTTTGGAAAAAGGTTTCTAGCATCTGAAGTAGGGAAGAGTCTCTAAAAATATATGTAAAATTATGTCTGGACCAAATATATATAATTATTTTCTTGAGGAAAAACTGTTACAAATCCCGAACATGTACAAAAGAAGCGTCATCAATTTTCCCACAGGAAATAACACAAACTTAATTAAATATGGATATTCAGATATCGGATATTTGTATCTAATTTTCAAATATAAATTCAGATTCGATCGGATAATATCCGACCAGTTTTCACCCCTAAGATTCACAATATATATCTATCTGTTTAGAAATATCATATGTAACCCTCAATTTTTCATACCTACACAAACAAACAACCTAACACCGGCAAACAACCTAATTAATTAAGTTTGATACAACGCCAAACACCAGCATACTTGTCTATTTTTTAAAGTTTTCATATATTAATGAAAAGTGTCTATATCGTACTAATTGGAAGGAAAATTAGGTGGCGCCAAAATAATTATATGGTATAAAATATGCATGGGATATTATTTATATATTGATAATTGAAACATCTGCTGCCTAGCTAGAAGTTACGACAGAGATAGGCCACACAGTTAAAAATCAGACGGTGCCGATCGATCTGATTAAAAAATTCTGATAGTATCAAATATTATTTGGACTGTTTATTTTTGATCGGATGATCAGCTTACAGCCAAGGCATTCACGCTGCATCACCTTAATGTGCTATACTGGTTAATAATGACTCACATTTCGTCTATGGTTGTTGTAACATGGTACTGTTATGGCACTACTTGCATTATGCCATCCAATTTAAATATCACGTCCGTTAAAATATCCTTGCTAACAGCGTGATTGATCTGCCGCATTCAATTTAAATCGGACGGTTTTTATCACATGACATAGTAGCAAACTATATATGGTAACAGATACGGACCCGGTTGCTAAAAAAATTTGAGAAAAGATACTGTCTCCCATCGTTGTGTCCCCGGAAAATCCCCGAACTACTTTCTAACGCGTTTTAAACGGTCAAACCCAACGACCTTCCTTTTATAAACTCTCTCCATTTTTTTTCAAATAAATTACCGATCGATCCTTCTTCTCCAAAACGAAAATTGTCTGGGTCCGATCTCTCTGCTCCCTCCGCCTTGCTCTCTCCCCTTTCCTCTCCTCCTCCCAACTCCGCTATCAAGGCAAGTTCTTCTCCAACAACTTCGACCTCGCGTGGATCCGCTCCGCCCCTCCCAGTCAACGTCACTGCTTGTTAGACCCCCGCAGCCTCATCTCTGATCTCCTCTCTCTCCCTATGCCGACCATCCGCGCTATTACAGAGATCTAGTCGCAATCAAAGATCTATACTCCGATTGGTGGATGCACCGTGACTGTATTTATCAAATTTTCTTACTATCTTCTAACTATTGTTGCCTACTGCCTCTCGCGCGCAAAGGAGGTTTCGATCCTGACCAGTCTTGCTATAAGAAGGAAAGATGTCATGGAAGCGAGCCTCAAAACTGACTCTGCTTGAGCTTTTATCATCTTGAAAGTGTCTTTCTTGTTTTTGAAGGTCGAATGTTTTGAACAGATTTTGTTCAGCTGAAACAATCCATTGTGGTGTACTGAAGCTAGATAAGCAACTCAGGATTTGAAATTCTTTTGCTTTCTAAACAAGTACATCTTGATTGCTCATTGAGTTTTATTTGAATGTATTGATTATTTTGATTTGGTGATAGTTATATTTGCTAAAATGACAGATAAAGTTATCATATCAGTACCAGATACCAATTTTCTAAGTATTTATTTTGTCTATAATCAAAATTAGTGGTGGTTATTATTTATGTTGTTGTGATTTATAATAAAATTTATCATTCAAAAGGAGATATAAAATAAACAGAAATGCTATTGTCTCTAGAAAGGAGATATAAAATAGACAAAAAATTTACATGTTGTTGTGATTTATAATAAAATTTTGTCTGTAATATTTGTGGTTGACTTTTTGCAAGATTATCCAGAGTATTTGCAAGGGCATAGGGTTGAGTTGTTGTAAGGACCTCCAATTAAATATAATATCTAACACGTGATTAAGTATTTGCAAGGGCATGAGGTTGAGTTGTTGCAAGGACCTCCAATTAAATATAATATCTGACCTTTGGTTAAGTATTTGCAAGGGCATGGGGTTGAGTTGCTGCATGGGCCTCCAATTAAATATAATATCTGACCTTCATAATGTATTTGCAAGGGCATGGGGTTGAGTTGTTGCAAGGATCTCCAATTAAATATAATATCTGACCTTCGGTTAAGTATTTGCAAGGGCTTGTGGTTGAGTTGTTGCATGGGCCTCCAATTAAATATATTATCTGATCTTCATAATGTATTTGCAAGGGGAGATAGAAAACATTTGCATGCGTGCACATCACACATTTGCATGCGATACAATTTGCATGAGATACTCTTGCAACAAGTTTTATGAATCCAGAAATACCATTTCTTTTGCATGGGCTTTCCTACCCTTACTAAAACCAAGTGCTGCCATTGCAGAAAACTCATATTCTAGTAGTGTGTATTACGTCATTAAAGAATCGGGTTTATTGAATTTTAACTAAAATTCTTAGATTTTAAATCGATTTAACAACCAAATTGACATAATCTATCTGGTTTAATTAATTTGATTTAATTAACTAAATTTCCAAAAAACACCTAGTTAGATATATAAACATGTACTATTGAAACAACGCCAAAAACCAGCATACCTGTCTATTTTTTAAAGTTTTCATATATTAATGAAAAGTGTCTATATCGTACTAACTGGAAGGAAAATTAGGTGGCGCCAAAATAATTATATGGTACAAAATAATTATACTGGTTAATAATGACTCACATTTCGTCTATGGTTGTTGTAACATGGTACTGTTATGGCACTACTTGCATTATGCCATCCAATTTAAATATCACGTCCGTTAAAATATCCTTGCTAACAGCGTGATTGATCTGCCGCATTCAATTTAAATCGGACGGTTTTTATCACATGACATAGTAGCAAACTATATATGGTAACAGATACGGACCCGGTTGCTAAAAAAATTTGAGAAAAGATACTGTCTCCCATCGTTGTGTCCCCGGAAAATCCCCGAACTACTTTCTAACGCGTTTTAAACGGTCAAACCCAACGACCTTCCTTTTATAAACTCTCTCCATTTTTTTTCAAATAAATTACCGATCGATCCTTCTTCTCCAAAACGAAAATTGTCTGGGTCCGATCTCTCTGCTCCCTCCGCCTTGCTCTCTCCCCTTTCCTCTCCTCCTCCCAACTCCGCTATCAAGGCAAGTTCTTCTCCAACAACTTCGACCTCGCGTGGATCCGCTCCGCCCCTCCCAGTCAACGTCACTGCTTGTTAGACCTCCGCAGCCTCATCTCTGATCTCCTCTCTCTCCCTATGCCGACCATCCGCGCTATTACAGAGATCTAGTCGCAATCAAAGATCTATACTCCGATTGGTGGATGCACCGTGACTGTATTTATCAAATTTTCTTACTATCTTCTAACTATTGTTGCCTACTGCCTCTCGCGCGCAAAGGGGAAACCTCAGACCGTATCATCCACTCGTTCTGATCCCTTATCTAACGGTCCCAATTAAATCGGGAAGTTGTGATTTATTTTGTCAAATTATTGATTTATCCTTTCCTATCCCTTATATGACGATCTAAATTGAAGGTTAGCACCATCAGATGCGCCGTTGGAGGTAAATTGAACTTTTGACATTTTCCTTTTGTTGTTATGGATGCAATTGACAGTTGTGAAAATGCAATGCAGAGCCAAATGATTTCATTTGATTTTTCTAATTCTTCGTTGGATTAGTAATTGTCCATTAACTGTTTGTAGAAATGCCTCACAGAACATTCATATTTAAGTTTCTTATTTACTCATGATTTCAATTGAAGAGGACCGCGGTCTTAAATGATCTGGGTTCTTCATGGGTGAAAAGGCTGGTGAAGCGTTACCATGACAAACTATATAAAGAGTATCCTTTATTAGGAAATCATGGCATTGTATAGTATATGCCCAAAATAAACAGTCAAATGATCTCATATAACCATTGCATAGTAGTCAGATAGTATATGTCAAAAAATTCAAAGTACAAAATTCATTACTGACTGGTACGTAGTAGCACTAGTGTTGGACTACGTATAATTATGGGCATGTATGAAAATATTCAGAAAAATGGGGTCCAAATGTAAAAATTTAGACAAAACTAACATGCCTATAAGGATCAGGATAAGACCCTTATGCACTAGCCTTGGGAGGAGGATTGCCATAGGCTCCAAGATATACTATGATAGATAAGTTTCTGGTATCACCTGAGAAACTTTCAAAATTTTCAGATCTCCTTTAAAACCGAAATATTGTGTTAGAGTCATAAGTAAGTATGATTAGGGGAGTTCATGCTTGTACTTGAATTCATGCATTAGGTTTACATAATTCTTGCATTTGTAAATTTTCAATTTATTAGTTATTATAGTGGAGTAACATATTATTTTCTAAAATTGGTGATTCTCAGTGTTGTCAAAAACGTCCGTTTAGGCCGATTAATTTTCCGATTAGTCGTTGGCTATAATCAAACCGTCCCAGATTTTTTCGAATAATCGGCCAATTATTTTCATTTATGTCCAATTATTCCCGATTATTCCCAAATAATAGCTTGGCGGTACCCTGTCCGTTCGACGAGCGTATACCGTTATTTACAACACTGGTGATTCTTAAGGTTCAAACAGTAAAAAGGCTAGCTTGAATTGTGCTCGCAGGTTGAAAATTGGTGATTATCGGTGATGGGGCCGATGTAATTTTAATTATTTTATGTTTTACATTGGTTTGTCATTGGCATCAGATTATTCATTTACCCAAATACTTATTAAGATAATTAAGGCAACTTTTTTCTAATCATAGTTAATTTATTGTATATTGTTGTGGCCTTGTGGGTAAGATTCTTTAAAAATAGCTTATTGGATGCTAGTATGAGTGAGGTTTTTTGTATGGCTTATTGGGTGTGGATGTGGGAAAGTTTTTTCACCATTGAACTTTTGAATTTGAGTAGGGTGGTTTCCGTATAGTTGTGGCTCCAACCATCCTTTTTTTAGTTTATAGAGCTTCGAGTTCATGCCTAGTGGTAACTTGGAAGTATGGTTACATTCAAATTCATGCTTGTACTTGAATTCATGCATTAGGTTTACAGAATTCTTAACTGAGGTTTACAAAAATTTTACATATTATTTTAGGTTTTAAACACTTGCGATCATCTTAGATTAATTTGTAGAATTCATGTATTAGGTTTACATAATTCTTGACTGAGGTTTACAGAATTCATGCATTAGATTTACATAATTCATGTATTATGGAAAACATTGGATTTTGTAATATCAAATGGGCAGGAGCAAAAATATACGGTGTTTTCGGATTGCCGGTTGTTGGCGGAAGCAATGCTAAATGATAAGTAGTGTTATGTTAGATTTTTTATGTTTGCTTTGATTTGTCATAAATGTTATATTTGGTGAAAATTATGTATATTTTTATTTGCAATTTATTTTGTATGTTGTTATGAGGTTAGTTGTTATTTACAGTATATAGAGTATCACATTATATAGTTTTACAGTAAGGTTTATAAAATTCAAAAAATAAAATTGTAGTATTTGGATATAATACATCAAAAAAGTTAAAAAAATTCACAATTTACCATTTAGTTTACAGAATTCAAAGCTTCAGTTTATAGAGTTATGTGATAATGTTTACATAATTCAAAACAATTGGAACTAGAATCAAGATGAAAATTAAAAAAATTTGAAAAAGAATTAAAATTTGAAATTTTTTTACCGGTTTACAATATTCAATGAAATTGTTTACCGAGTTATGTGATAAGGTTTATCGAATACAAATTAGATATGGATTGGATATCGGATATCTGTAGATATATATATATATATAGATATTTTCATAATATATATAAAACTATATGGTATATATATATATATATATATATATCTACTATTCGAATACGGATAATTAAAATTCAAAATCATATCTGTACCATTATCCATACGAATATTTAGATATCGGATATCCGTATCTAATTTTCAAATTTGGATCCATATTTGGTCAGATAATATCCAACCCGTTTTCACCCCTAAGATTCACAATATATATCTATCTCTTTACAAATAGAGGAGGGTTCAAATTAGGGGTGTTCATTGGGTCCGGTTTAGTCGGTTTTGAACCGAACCGAATTAGTTTGGACCAAACGGTTCGGTTTGTTCAGTTTAATGGTTCGATTCGGTTTTCTTTTTGAAACTGATTTATAATTTTGGTTCGGTTCGGTTTGAAAATTTTCAAAACCGAAATAACCGAACCGACCAAACTTTTATATATTATGAATTTGGTCTGGACCGTCCCGGTTTATTTCTTAACACTCCGGTTTATTTCTTAATCAATTGCTTTAAATATTTCGGTTTATTTCTTAATACCCTGGTTTATTTATTAATATACTTCAGTTTATTAATTATAAATCAATTGCTTTAAATAAAAAAATTAATATAATTTGGTTTGAACCAAACAAACCGAAATAAAACTTCGGTTCGGTTCAGTTCTATTTTAAAAACCGAATTATTACTTTGGTTTGCCTAGTTCGGTTTGGTTTGAACCGAACTGAACCGATGAACACCCTTAGTTCAAATGCACCATAATTTTTGTGCTCCAATATGCTCCACATCCTTTATCTCTATTTTCAAAGTCCGAACAGTCAATCCGAACCATTCAATATGATCTTCATAATAAAATATGTTTGGAGACTAAATTTTATATTTTTTAGAATTTTTTTACTATTTTTTTAGATAGTTACAGTATCACTTTATCGGATGGTCCAGAATCTCCTTACAAAGATAATTTTGTACCTATCTAAAAAAATAGTAAAAAAATTCTAAAAAATATAAAATTTGGTATCCAAGCATATTTTATTATGAAGATCATGTTGAGCGGTTCAGATCAACTGTTCGAACTTTGAAAATGAAGATAAAGAATGTGGAGCATATTGGAGCACAAAAATAATGGTGCATTTGAACCCTCCTCTTAATATTATATGTAACCCTCATTTTTTCATACCTACACAAACAAACAACCTAATTAATTAAGTTTGTGTAATTTCCTGTGGGAAAATTGATGATGCTTCTTTTGTACTTGTTCGGGATTTGTAACAGTTTTTGCGCAAGAAAATAATTATATATATTTGGTCCAGACATAATTTTACATATATTTTTAGAGACTCTTCCCTACTTCAGATGATAGAAACCTTTTTTCCAAAAGACACCTAGCTACTAATTAGATAGATATATAAACATGTACTATTGAGACAACGCCAGAAACCAGCATACTTGTCTAGTTTTTAAAGTTTTCATATATTAATGAAAAGTGTCTATATCGTACTAATTAATTGGAAGGAAAATTAGGTGGCGCCAAAATAATGGTATAAAATATGCATGGGATATTATTTATTGATAATTGAAACATCTGCTGCCTAGAAGTTACGACAGAGATGGGCCACACAGTTCAAAATCAGACGGTGCCCATCGATCTGATTAAAAAATTCTGATAGTATCAAATATTATTTGGACTGTTTATTTTTTATCGGATGATCAGCTTACAGCTAAGGCATTCACGCTGCATCACCTTAATTAATGTGCTATACTGGTTAATAATGACTCACATTTCGTCTATGGTTGTTGTAACATGCATGGTACTGTTATGGCACTACTTGCATTATGCCATCCAATTTAAATTCACGTCCGTTAAAACATATATCCTTCCTAACAGCATGATTGATCTGCCGCATTCAATTCAAATCGGACGGTTTTCATCACATGACATAGTAGCACACTATGTATGGTAACAGATACGGATCGGACCCGGTTGCCAAAAAAGTTATTAAGTACGCAAATTATAGAACAATTAAATGCTCTAAACCATATAGGCGGCGCCTATCATTTGTCTCTGCTATTCTTTCTCTGCATCTCCATGTGAGCCCTTAAACACACTACTGTACCACCACTGCACTAGCATTCCATCACTACTATATAAACTAATCCATGCAGTCAGTATCTCTTCATCTCAGTACTCCTTCCTATTCTAGTTTCTCGCTTCTTTAATTAAGCTGCTTTGATGGGGACACAGAGGATGAAACAAAGCCTATTATTTGGGCTTTGTTTGGTGACATTGGCTTTTGGAATCGTGAGGGCCGAAAAGACCCTGACGGTGGTCGGCTCAACCGAGTGTGTGGATTGCGCTGAGAAGAACATCAAAGTTGAACAAGCTTTCAAAGGTATACATAGTTAATAATTTCTCGTGCATAAGTATAGGTCTGATAATATTTGTTATACAACAAAATAATGATATGATAGAAGTTGATTTTTCTACTGCATGTTAACCTTCCTGGTTGATGTCTTTTATCAGCTAGGTACCCTTGTTTGAGAAAATTAAATCTTCTCTTGATCTCTTATTTTGTTAAAAAGGAAAGTCAAGTGTAATCTACTTTTGAAAGAATTATTTGAACATATATATATATATATATATATATATATATATATGTACCCATTGTATGCATGTGAAGTAAAAATCTCTCCTTTCCCCCTACATTTTTTAAATTTTGAACTCAAACAAAAACTTTAATTCTCACATATCACTTTCAACTCTGAGCATCACCTATAAATCCAACTTTATGATTCCAATTAATTAATTATGATGTAGGTCTTAGAGTTGCAGTCAAGTGCAAATCAGCTACTGGCCAATATGAGACCAAGGGAGTGAGCCGGCTTGATAAATCTGGCAACTTTCACGTAAACCTTCCCATCGACCTCCTCCACGAAGAGTCTGAAGGCATCGCCACTCTCAAACCGGCATGCCTAGCGGAGCTAAGGGACCAATCAAACAAGGCGTGTCCCAAACCCGACCCGTTAACCATAACTTTAGCATCAAAAGAGAAAGACCAGCACACATTCACCGTGGGTCAAGATGGAAAATTGCAAATCCTCTCCAGCATTTGCAATTCTGCGACCTTCTGGCCACCTAAGTGGGACCCATTCCACAAGAAACATTTCTTTTCCCATCCTTTCTTTAAGAAGCCTTCTCCAGAGGATAAGCCACCTAAACCTAAACCTGTACCAGAGGATAAGCCACCTAAACCTGTACCAGAGGATAAGCCTACACCAACACCGGTACCCGTATACAAACCAACAGCACCAGTTCCAGTGTACCAACCTAAACCAACTCCTGAGCCAGTGTACAAGCATCCATGGTTCCATCCCCACCCGAAATTTGGTTTCCCTCCTATTTACAAGAAGCCACATCCTTGGACGAAGTATTTCCACAAGAAGCCTTTTTTCCCTCCTGCTGATACTAAGAACTAAATCGGGGTTATCAAAAAATGCAATTAAATGTGTTCTATAGACTATTTAAAAGAATGCATGGAATTGCTGATTTGATAACTAATTGCTTTTGAAGGGTCCTACTTCAGGGCTTCTAGTTTGGACTGTTGTGCAGTTGAAGCCTTGAAGGTGTTATTACTCATTCGTGAGATAAGGTTTATATATATATATATATATATATATATCATTGTGTTTTTGGGCTTGTTGTATATTGCAATTTGTATTTGTAATTTTGCTATGGTTTATCTATTTTGAAGTTGAGTTCAAAACAATAAGTGATTATTTGTTGAATTCTGGAAAAGAGCAATCTTATTGTGCTAGCTTTTGTTTGATTATATATAATTTCTGCCAAATACTGGACTGTTAATATATAGCGAACAAATCAATCAGATGCAGTCTTAAAGAACATAAATGGTGTCAATTAGATGACAGCAATTTTTTTATTTACCTTGTCAATAACAAATATTTCAACTAAATTGAAAGGTACTGGCATTAACAGAGCAAGTTGGTCTTCGTGGAATTTTGTCCAAGACCTCGCATGCAGGGGCGTAACTACATTGTAAGAAAAGAGTGCTAACCTGCTAAGCCCCCTATGCTTTGAAAATTTTCTAGTTCTGCCCCTGCTCTCATGTACAGCTGAATATTAACCTTTTAGTTC
Organism: Carex myosuroides; assembly: GCA_028015225.1. Taxonomy (NCBI): domain Eukaryota; kingdom Viridiplantae; phylum Streptophyta; class Magnoliopsida; order Poales; family Cyperaceae; genus Carex; species Carex myosuroides. The sequence continues at coordinate 1,733,387 of CM051480.1, forward strand.
AAAGACAGTTGAAGGATTAGAGAGTACAAAATACAAACGAAGAAACCAATAAGCATTCCGTAAGCAAAGATTATAGCCAACTGTGTGGAACTAAATCCAACGTTGAAGATGAAGATGAGGAATAACGAGATGAAGAATAACGAGAGATTCCCTGTGAACCGGAATCGGATCAGGGATAGAGGAATTAGGGGAGCGAATGTTCGAATTGAGGGGATCTGAGGTGGTAGACATGGTGCTCTGATACCATGAAAAGCTTTAAGCTTTAGAGAAAAACAGAAGTAATTGGATTATGGAAATGAATTTACTCAATTGTGTAACTTGTTTTACATTTACATTGTGCTATTTGTAGAGGATATAGCTACATGTATACTATGCCTTAATTACATAATTGCCTTAACTAATTCTCTAAGCATCCTCATTAATTGTAACTGAATCTGTTGAGAGCTGTGGCGCTGGTGAGATGTTTGCTTATTAAGGACTGGACACATCCAGTGACACTCTATTAAATTGCCAACTATTTTTGTCGGCATTTTTTTTCTAAAACGAAATTTGATAAGCACTTACATTAATATAATAAAAATATGCACAAGCTTATTTATATGGTTCGAAAAATGAATTTGAAAGATCAAGATAACTGTTTCACGTTTTAACTTGATCAAAACTACATGATATTTGTCAACAATTGTGTCTAATTAACTGAGATAAATAAATGTGGGTCGACAAAAAAAATAACATATATGTATTGAGATAATAAATAATTAAGTGAGCATTTTAATGTGAGTGAGAGGTTTATTTGTTGATAAGAAACCCACCAATTAATCAATCATCCAACTGTAGTTTTTTGTAGCTATATGGGGGCTTAGCTGGCAGTCGCTCATTTAGTTAGTGGTTCGTGCTCATCAATGCATACACACACAAGAGGCTAGAGGTAGAGTGGGAAAAATGGCACGGCGGAGCCGGTTCCGTCACGGAACGGCGCGGTTACGGTATAGAACGGCACAGTTACAGTACGAAACGGAACGGCACGCGTGTAAGTTACGTGTCAAGACTTGCGTGTTCTGTGCGGTGACTATTCGCGTGCCGTGTTTATCTTTTGAAACTTTGACACGGCACGGCACGGCACGGCACGGCACGACACGTAGTCATGCGAGTCACGTGTAATTAGGACCATTAGATATTGATTTAATGGTGAATCTTGAATAAACTAACCTAACTTATGATTAAATGGTCACGCGAGTCACGTTTGGTCACGGCACGTTTAGGCACGGTGTGACTCACATTGCGTGATCATTCGCGTGCTGTGACCATCCCTTGACATTTTTTTTTGTCACGGCACGGCACGGCATGAGATCAAAGTCACGGTGTGTTAGTCACGACACGGCACAACACGGCACGTTTTTTCCACTTAGCTAGAGGAGTAGAGGAACTGAGGGACCCTTTTTCTTCGGAGAAAACTTAAGTTAATTCTTTTCAGACTTTTGATCTTTTATTAGCTGAACTTCAATATTAGTTTCTGTTATTGATTCATTGTTAGTATACAAGATGAAAATCAATCGTTCAAATTTTATATTTTTAATACATTGTAGCAAAAAGATACATTTTGACAACTTCTAGCACCTCAAACCTTTCAATTATACTATAATGAAATTACGGTTTGATATATATCTTCCTAATTGTGTGCAACAGAAGTCCAAATTTGCTCTGTTTTTTTTTATAAGTATTATTTTTGAGATAAGATGGTTAAATGCTGTCTCAGTTTGGTGCTTAAAAAGTAGCAGTTAAGTCTCAAGAATGGCAAAAAAGATGCAATATTTTCATATTCAACGACATCTAACGGGGTTTCACACTTTCACTTTCACATTCACAATGGAACATTAATTAATTAATTTTTTTTTAGGGTAAGAAGGCAATTGCCATCTTACAAATTTTCATTGATAAAAATAGTATTTACATCTCATTAGTCCTATAAATTAACACTTACTAATATTAAACTATTTACATTTGTAACTTAGCTACCCGGATCTTAACAGAACCTTCCCCATCTCAGAGCCTCCACTATCACTTAATTTACCAGCATCATGACCGGTCACCTCCTGCCTCTCGCTGCCTCATATGCCTCTCCACCTCACCTCAGCCACATTGCATCTATCTCCACACGCATAAGGGAGTAGACTCAGTAGAGGGGTCGGCCGAACCCTCTCCGCCCCTCTCGCAAGCAACCCTCGTTGCTTTGCCCGACTACCCCTGCCTCAGCCGTGTCTTCGATCTAAGGTTTCACTTTATTAACCCCCGCTGCGCTCAACCACCCTCGATCAGGATGGAGGGAACCGCCGGACTTGTGCTGCCCCTCTCGCAAGGAACCCTTGCTCCTCGCACGACTCAGCAGAGAGGAGACGACCGAAGCCTCTCCGCCCCTCTCGCAAGCACCCTCGCTACTAGGATTTCGCATCAACTGCGTCGCCCCTTTCGCCTCAGCCACCTCGCCTCCTCGCTGTGCATATGGGCAGAGAAGGGACGACCGAACCCTCTCCGCCCCTCTCGTGAGCAACCCTTGTTGTTAGGGTTTTGTCTCAGCCACCTCACCCCTATCGCTGCTAGGGTTTCACCTCAGCCACCTCGCTGCTAGGGTTTTGCCTCAGCTGCCTCGCTGCTAGGGCTTCGCCTCAGCCACCTCACCCCTTTCAGCCGCCTCGCTGCTAGGGTTTTGCCCCTCGCGCGCCTCAGTGCTAGGGCTTCGCCCCTCACTGCTAGGGTTTCGCCCCTCGCCCCTCGCCCCTTGCTGCGCGCCTCTCGCCTCGCCCGCCTCTCGCGCTGCTAGGGTTTCGCCCCGCGCGCCTCTCGCGCTGCTAGGGTTACGCCCTGCGCACCCCACGCGCCTCTCGCGCTAGCATCTCCCATTAATTAATTAATTAATTAATTAAAATGACAGAGACCCCTTTCGAGTCTCCTGTGGCACTGCATGCATACATAATGGGTCGCTTGAATCATTCACAAATTACTAATCATACAACTTGTACACCGGATTGATATGAGGATGTCAGATTCGATCGCTCTCTTAATCTGTGGCTTCGTATCGGTTGTTGCAGTTGCGTATGGTCATTTTCCCAGCTAAAGAGAGCATCAATATTGCTATGCTGGGAAATAGATCCTACAAAATTGTAACCATATTTTTATTATGAAAAACATCCTCCTGACAATCATTTGTCGAAACAAAACTGGAATGAACAACATATATGACTAATTAAAAAATAAATACAAATAGTGTGGTTTTATAAACAAATAATGATAGACATATATAAGACATAACAATGTAGATATCTACAAAAACAAAAAGGTAGATAAAAAATAAATAAATGAAAAATGGATATCAAAATCAATAAATTATTACTTCTGCACACTGTGCCTATGGCCGGATAGATATAATTAGTGGCGATGACGGTGGTGCTTTTTTGTCTCTTTCTTCTTGTGGTGTTCGTGCAGTGCGAAACCTGCACTGCCGACTGCAACAGTCGCTGCAATTTCTTCCTTAATCTTGTGACTGCGTGCATGCTCGGGATCCTTTTTAGCCTTATGCTTCTCATGCTGGTACACACAAAATTAGGATAAGTTAATAATAGGTTTATAATAACAAGCTATAAAGCCAACTCGAGTTGTTGATGAGCAAGTCAACTCAAGTTGGGTTTATAATAACGAGCTATAAAGCCAACTCGAGTTGTTAATGAGCAAGTTGGAGTATGCTCAAATTTAGCTCATTTATTAAACGAGTCAGCCAACTCGAGTTGGAACTGTCTCAAGTTGTAAATGAGCGAGTTAAAGTTAGCCATTAGCGAGCGAGTTACGAGTTTGAGCGATTTTATACAGCCCAAGTAGATAAGTGGATGTGTTTAAAATTAAAGATTGATGTACTTAATTGTACCCTAGCGTAGGCTCCTGCAGCAACTGCCCCAAGCTGACCCAGTTGTTCCATGTGCTTGTGGTGCTTCTCCTGCTTGCGATAGTCGATCGCTGACTGGTTGCCTTCTTGCTTCTGGTGGTGACCGAACATAATTGGAACTTAAGGTTAAGGGTGTGAACTGTGAATGGTAATTGACAAACTCTATTTTATTTGTAAATAAATTGATCTTTTGCTCTCAAATTGCTTGATGAATTTCGTTGAGAGGCTATGGATTATGCAATAGAGACTGGGTTTCTCATGAATTTGTACTCTACACAAAGAGATGTGATGGAAATAACACGGATGATGCTGTTTCATTACCTTAGCATCCAATTAAGGTGCCAACACGCTTTAGTTGACTTATCTAGCAATACAATAAAATCAACATATGAACGACATAAAAGTTTGCAAGCTTAATGAATTGCTCCTGTCAACTTTAGAACAACTCCTACGCGGTAACATTTTATTTTTGTATATATATATACCAACTAAGAAAATCTCAAGTTTTGTTCAAACCATCTATCTGGAATTCTGGATGGTGGTGACATCAGAGATCTTCTAGGTATTTTGTGATAAGCCCAAAAATAACAATTTGTAAGCTGATAAGGTTTTGATTTTGAGCACTTACTTGGGCTCCTATAAAAAATCACCTTTTTATCTGTATGGGAGAAAGCAGCAATTGAAGATTCCAATCGGAGATACGAGTCCATGCCAGTACTTCAATCCTATGAATTGACAGCCCAGCCCATATTAACAGCCTAACAAGGCCTATATTTTTATCAAGAGAACTATTAATTCAGGCCTGGGCTCCTCTAGCTTGTAGGTTTGTCCAACACTTGTAAACCGATTGAATCCTTTCGTGAATAATCCTAGTTCAATGAACATTAAATCATAAGTAATGAGCATATATTTAAACATTTATGATATAATCAAATTGAATAAAATACAAAGATTTGGAACATTGAACTTTGAAAACGTATGCAGCCTATAAAAACACAAGTGCTGCAATCAAACTGAAAGCCATGTCCGACCTTATTAAAATAATATTATTACGTATTTCATATGATAAAAATATCGTAAGGTATAATTTACGTAATATAAATTGCTATAAGTAACCTTAATTAAATACTTGTAGTATAAAAGTTCGTTTTCTAATTAATTAATTATAATCAATTTATTTTATTCCTAAGTACGTAATTAATTATAACACGTTACTAATCAATTATGTTTATACTTTTAAAGTCGCACAATTTATTTTAATGATATGCACGTGTTGCTTTATTTATAAATATATATATAATATAATACATTGATTATTTAATTATCCTACTTAATAAAAATTTGTAATCGTAATGATTCGAAAATATTAGTATATTGTTAATTAATTGTCCTTTATTAATTGACAACATATTTATATTTAGAAATAAATTTCTTAAATTAAAAATCCTAATTAACTACGGTGTGTTGTAATTAAATTATTTTAATGTCATGTTGATAAGCCTCAATTATATATACTTTCGGTCGAGGTTTCACCTCCTAAACTGTACCAAATCCCTTGTATTTTAGTCTAATTTAGTATAGAATGCACCGTAGAACCAAGTTACTGCATTTCCATTGTCTAAATTGCAGAAATCGAGCAAAAAGGAGCAAAACAGCCATTTGTGCGGGCCGCACCGATTTGTCCGAGAGTTTTGCGGGTACTCGTGCGGGCCGTAGGAAATTTGTGAAGGCCGCACGACCCCTTTCCCTTAGCCATTTTTCAGACGAAAACTAACTTTGTGCGGGCCGCATCGATTTAACTGAGAGTTCTGCGGGTGGCTGTGCGGGCTGCATGAAGGCCACACGATTCCTCATTCCTTAGCCGATTTCCAGCCGACTTCCAGTTTGTGCGACCCGCACGGATTTTGTGAAGACCGCAGAAAGGCCGCACCAATGCCATTAATGCCTTAATTCATGATATCTTCTTAGATTTGCTGTCAGATTTTGGGAGATTGTTTCCCAATACACGAAATTAGCTATATATGGGGAAGGAGACAGCATGAGAAGGCATTCTTCATTCTAGGTTTAATTTCCACATCTCTCTACACATTTCCTACTACTCCTCGTGATTAAAAGCGATTAAGAGCAAGGTTTGAAGGGATTCTCGAGCGAGCAAAAGTGAAGATCAAAGGCAGCGAGCGAAGACATTGGTGTAGTCTATTCTCTTACTTGTTTTACTTTGTTTTCATTATGATTTCTTTTGCAACTTTTTTGGATGTTAACTCACCCATGAGTGGCTAGATTTCCTCTCTAGGGACTTAGGCTAAAAACATGAATTTGTGTTGAATCTATGTTTACTTGGATTAATTTCTTTATGATGATTGTTTGCATGTTTGTTTATTCTTGTTGATTTTACAATTCATGTGCTTGTATGATTTGATTACTTGTTAATTTTCCGCTTGAGTCTAATCCACTTAAGATGATAGGATCGATAATTAATGGTACCGAATTGTATACATGAATTACCCTAGGATTAAGATTAGAAATGACCAAATCTATTTTTTAGTCCGAAATCACAAGAACAAAGGTTGAATTGAGGTGAATGACTTAATCGTGAAGCCTCATATTTGATTGGGACACCTAGAATTGAACCAAATATCGTATGAAGAACTTAACCATGGAATATTGGTATTTAGGGATAAACTAGGCTAACATATGCTTAAGGTCTAGATAGCTAGGGTGAATGACTTAATCGTGAAGTCCGAATTGTCTAGACACGTCATTAATTCACGAAAGTGACCCTTTTTGATATTTACAGCTTAGAAACCCCATAATTGCAAACATGAGTTTAGAATACCAAGTAAATGTAGAATTGACCAAATGATTGTATGCCAATAACCCCTAGACTCTTATCCATTTGAATCACAAACTCCTTTTATTTGTTTGTTTTAAATTGTCTTGTTTTAGTTTCAACTCTCAATCGGGTATTGAACTCAAAAACCAATTTTGCAACAAACCCCCCTTTTACTTTATTTGCACTATTTTAGAATTAATTGATTTAGTAAAAAGTAATATTTCTCGTTATCTTTGAATCGATACCCATAATTACTACAAGCATAGATTGTGCGCTTGCAATTCAATCGAACTTTGCGTATTTAGGGTTTTATAAATTTAAAGCAAAAGTGTACGAAATAGACCAACAAAACCTATACCCAAAATACACAACACATGTGTTTCGGGATCATACATTGTCCTGTCTGGATAATCTAGTATCTGCTCATAGTATGTCATGAGGCGTCAATCTAGCACTTTTATAATCATCTCCCGTCTTTAAGTGAAAACTTCAGATCAAGCCAAAACAAAAGGAGACTCGAGACCCAAAGTAAATTATTCGATTTTTACTTCACTTATTTTTCAAAAGCCCACGTTTAATCCTTCTTCCTTTTTAAAATTTGGTTTTAGGCCAAGCTTATTATTTAAATTACCAAAGGCCATTCCAAATTTAATTAAATAATTCACGGCCCAACAAAAAAGAGGTCAAGGCCCCTTTAAAAAAAAATCCAACTACCACGGCCTACTAGCATAAAGGGCCCAAGGCCCTATTAATTTAATTAATCATGGCCCAAAATTCAAGGAGGCCCAAGCCCATAATTCAAATTCCAGAAATTTGCATTCAAGCCCCCTAAGTTTAGATATTTCACACAAGGGTCTAAATTTCCAATTTCAACCCTCAATTATTTAGATTTTACCATATGGTCCCTGTTAGTTCAAGTCTAGTATCAACACAAAACCGCAACAATCAAAGCTGCAAAGGAAAACGATACCAGTTGCCACACTAGGCCGGTATTTACTGGTACCGGCGCATCGCAACCAAGCAACACAACATATCACAGCTATTATCGCAACCAACACCGAACAAGAAAGGAACAGAGTTAAGAACAAGAATGCCAGCGCCAAACCAGCAAGCAAGCAACAGAGATAAGAAACCAACAAAACAAGTAAAACCAGCAAACACATAAATGAAGGGAACCGCAAACCAGCAACCAACAAGCCAGCACACCAGCAAACCAGTAAACACAGAAACGAAAGAAACCGCAAACCAGCAACCAACGAGCCAGCAAACCAGCAAACACAGAAACGAAGGGAACCATAAACCAGCAAGCAAACAAGCCAGCAAACCATCACACCAGCAAACACAAAAGGCCGGTACCAGTGCACAAAGAAAACAAGCAACCAGCACAGAAACCAAAAATAAGCAAATCGGGGCACACTAGTACAAGGCACACAAAAAGCAAAACAGCACACCTCAAATTCATCGTCACACCGAGAAAATCAACAACTCGCGTGAGACGACCGCTAAGTCAAAAATACACGAAAATGCCTTATCAAGCACACGATCAATAATTAAGAAGGAGGTTTGAACATTTACCAGAGAAAGGAGCAAATCACAATAGAGGGCCAAGCTCGGCCGGTACCAAGCGCTCGCTCGCCTCACGGTTGTCTAAAACTCGCCGCCCAACAAACAAATATATCACCAGCCAAAACTAGCCAGCACCAAGAACAAGGCAGCAAGGAATCGAGCTCACAATCGCAAGCAAAAATAAAAAACCCTAGGGTTTTGATTTTCTCAATCAACAGTGGAAAATGGAAAGAGAAAGAGAAAGATTTGGGTCTCAACACATGACTGAAAACAACAGAGAAGACAACCCGAAAATGAAAGAGAAGGAATAATATATATAACCCGAGCAAACCAGCAATGTATGAGGGGAAGAGCGCAAGGGTCAACCACGCAGAGGGCAGGTGAGCTAATTTCGCGCCTATGCGTGATTTAGTCATCGCGGTTCAGAGGCACGGGACGGCTGACAAGACAGCGCGCGCGAGAGAGAAACACGAAAACCCTAGGATTTTTTTAAAAAACGTAATTAAAATAATTAATTTTAAAAAAACAACTTGATTACTGATATTTTTACAAAAAGCGTAAAAACCGAACTGCCATTTCGATTTGAAGGTTTTTTTTTTCTAAACCGAATTGTCAATTCGGTATAAGCCTTTTTCACAATTCCCGCTGCTTTCCCTGTAACTTTGTGTGTAACTCCTTGTAAACTGAATTGCCAATTCGGTCTAGAGGCTTTTTCTTCTTTGTTTTTTTTATTTAAGAGATACTAAGAAGAGCAAAATAAAGAAATCTAACACTGAAAATTTGAATTTGTTTATTTAAATTATTTGATAGATTAGTTCTTTTGATATATAATTAACATATTTATACTAAAATATGCTAAATTACTTGAAATTATGTTGAATTACACTAAATTACGCTAAATTACAATAATTTTGCTAATTATGCTGAAATACGGTAAATTACGCTAAAGTAGACTGATTTTGTGCCATCTTTCATGAATCATAAAAAATAGTAAAAATTGGTATTCTACAAATTCATTATGTAACTAATTTACTGAGCTACTTAGATTGAATAATAGAAATGAAATTCTTAATCGGAAGCTTCAACTCAAGTTTTGAGGCTCTTCTCTTAATTTTTTGGCAATTCTGAATTTTGGAATCCGGTATTGCCGACACGGACGCATGCGTATTTTCGCAAGCTTTCCAAAAAGTGATCATTTGCTGAAATCGGAAACTCGAGCGCCGTTTTAGGACCGTTTGAAGTTTCGCCGTTGTTTTTTGCCTTTTTAGTGAAGATATCGTCCCTATTCATATATAATTTAGCATAATTTACCGTATTTGCATAATGTAATATAATTTAGTGTAATTTAACTTAATATAGTGTAATTCAACATAATTTCAAGTAATTTAGCGTATTTTAGTATAAATATGCTAATTATATATTAAAAGAAGTAATCTATCAAATAATTTAAACAAAAAATTCAAATTTTCAGTGTTAGATTTCTTTATTTTGCTCTTCTTAGTCTCTCTAAAAAAAAAAAAAAAACCTCTAGACCGAATTGCCAATTCGGTCTGGGCTAAAAATGCCTCTATACCGAAATGCCAATTCGGTGTAGCCTAAAAAGAAATTTTCGGTGGCATTGTTCCTACAACCCCACAAAAATTCTATAAACCGAATTGCCAATTCGGTTTAGCAAAAAAAAAAGACTTCAAACCGAAATGGCAGTTTGGTTTTTACGGTTTTTGTAAAAAAATCAGTAATCAAGTTGTTTTTTTTAAATTAATTATTGTAATTATGTTTTTAAAAAAAAATCAAAAATCCTGGAGGTTTTCTCCGCCTCAGCGCGAAAGAGACAAAAAGGGATTCAAAGGGGCGGCCCCCATCGGCAGAGAGAAGGGAGAGAAGGGAGAGAAGGGGGAGGTGTATAGAAATAAAAAGATCACGTCAAGATTCGTGCTAAATTAAATATGAACTGGTGGGATTAATCACAGAGTAACGAAGTGTATCTAATTAACGGAGAGAGGTTTAAATTAATTTCACTTAGTGAATTTCGTTCATAAAATTGCGTTTAGTTTTGATTAATAGTTAAATAAATTACCATTTTTATAATTACATTTCATTAGTCATTTTATTTATATATAGTTGTATTATTAATAGGGTAATTATATATTCCTCCATCTATCCATCTCCCATTTCATTCCCAACTAACTAATTACCTCTTCTAACTATAACTACAAATTCTAACTACCTAATGGCCCTATAAATTAATTACCTAATTTTCTTCCTTTATTTATTTCCTCTTTCTCCCTCCCTCTCCCACCTCTCCCACCTATCCCTCTCCACCTCCGCCCGCCTCTCCCACCTCTCTCTCTGCGCCTTCGCCCGCCTCTCCCACCTCTCCCTCTCGGCCTCCGCCCCCCTCTCCCACCTCCACCTCCCACCTCCCACCTCCGCCTCCGCCGGGTTAGATCCATCACTGTCAACCGCCGGGTCAGATCCGTCATGTCTATGTTCCTCTTTCTCATGCAATAGCAAATTATTTGCAAAGAATAAAGCTTCATTAATGGTGAATTAGGCCAGTGCGTACTAAGTACTAAGAAATGATAGAAAAACAAATTTTGAAAAAATTAGAGGTGTATGAATGAATACTTGATGTTTTAGAGATGAATACTTCAACGTTTATGGATGAATACTTAATATCTTAGGTATAAATACTTTAACTTATATGTATGAATACTTTATATCTTATGGATGAATATTATTCGGCTGCTCTTGTAAAATTAATTGAGGTATGCATATATGTTTGTAATATTCTTGGTACATTAACTATTTACACTTACACGATGATGATGAATACTTGCTCGATGAGAGATGAATACTTGTGATGAGGTATGAATACTTGTGCAACGGACAACTCGAAAGTATGTCATCACGATCTCATTTGAAAGAGAAAATTGTGTAGAAGACGTTCGTGGTTTTAGATTTGCAAAATTCCTCACAGATCGTCAGAAATATTGGTTAGATTGAACGGAGAAAAAAAAACTATCTCTAAAAACGTATAAAAGATGAGTGATTGATGTGTCCAAATATGCTTCTATTGCAAAGATGAATACATTCATATAAATAGATGAATGCTAGTTGTGTTACAGATGAATACGTTTTTGCAAATTTCTAAAATGAGCTGAAGGTTATGCGGTCCCCCCCACTTAATTAATGCGCTGACGGTTATGCGGTCCCCCACTTAATTAATGCTCTGACAGTTATGCGGTCCCCCACACATGTTGTTTGTGGTACCCTACTTTCTTATACACTGAATGTTGTAATATATCCAAATATGGTTCTATTGCAAATGTGAATACATTCATATAGATGGATGAATACTAGTTGTGTTACATATGAATACTTTTCTGCAAATTTCTAAAATGCGCTGACAGTTATGCGGTCCCCCACTTAATTAATGCAACTGACAGGGGATGAAACGGGAGATGGTTGACGGGGGATAGCTAGGCTCTCCCTATTAATAAGTGTCACTACTAGAATATGAGTTTTCTGCAAGGGGAGGAAAATGGCTTACTGCATGGGCTTACCCTTGCAGCAAGCCCAAAAAGGGCATTAGCATGCGCTTACGCTTGCAAATGTATCCTTGCTATAGCCTTCGACACTAATACTAAGTATTGGCAAGGACGCCCATGCTAATACTTTTTTCTAACTTGTTGCATGCGCTTACGCTTGCAACAACCGCGCATGCAAATACTTTCAAAGTTGGCCCCGTTTGTAGTATTTGCAAGGGGAGACAGCGTGGGACCCATCTGATTATTTGCAAGGGAGGGAACGTGGGTCCCACCTAAACTATTTGCAAGGCCAGGTAACGTGGGTCCTACCTGACTATTAGCAAGGCTAACACACGTGGGCTCCACCTGCCTATTTGCAAGGCTACCACAACTGGGTCCCGCCTGACTATTAGCCAGGCTAACACAACTGGGTCTCATCTGACTATTAGCAAGGAAAGGGAACGCGGGTCCCCCCTGACTATTAGCATGCCCTACAGTTCATACTATTTGCGTGGATGTACCAATGGATATAATAACAGGAAATGACTGCAAATTAGCATGCTCCAATTCTACAATCCTCCCTCCCTGTACCAATCTGGTACCAGCCCAATGCTGTTTTACAATTCCCAATTTTCTATTCATCAAGATTTACATAAAACACATTGAAAAATAAGTAGAAAACAACTAATAAACATTGACCAACTATAATCATCCAACATTTTACCAAATTTTAAAAAGTAGTAAAACAACATCGCTAATAAAAAACTTAACTTCTAAATATATTCAAAATGTACCCACCTGTCAAGCATTAATGGCACATATGTAAGAAACAAATTTATATGAAGTTTAACTCTCCTGCCCAACATCAACACAAATTAGTTTAACACTCCTGCCCAACATCTTTTTAACCTGAAGTAAGAAAAAAAAATATGAAGTTAGAAAATATGAAAAAGAGTTTTGTGGTATACAACCAGCAAAAAGTCTGTATTGGTTGGTCTCTAGTAAATTTAATTTGAATAATGCTCTTAAATATAAATGCTAACAAACACTAGCATGGGTATGAAATCCTTAGTGTTGCTTCAGTTGCACTGGTACTAGTACACAAGCAATCCTATGTAATAGATGGTAGAAATAATTAACATATAATGAAACTTATGGACTATATTTACCCAACAGGCATGCCTTCTTCAATATCAGTAGGAGAGACTTTGTCGCCTAAGCCAACAACAAACTGCAACACAATAGGGTAAAATAGAGTAAAATACCATAATAATTTTCGCACTAAAAAGAAATCCATAAATAAAAGTTACAGAGCAAGTACCTTTGCAGTTTTCTTAACATTAATAAACATACTTTGCATCTTCTTAACATTAACTACCAACTCTACACGATTCTGTCCAAGCTAAAATGACATATTCTATCCAGTTGTGATAAAAATGACACTGGTAAATAGAAAATTTGCAAGCGATCCACATAAATGAACAATATCTTAATCACACCCGAAATTCATAACGTACCAAACTAGTTCTTATATGTTGCCGGTTATTGGTAATCACTGGCAACCATTTACAACCGCACTGCTCTCACCTAAATATCTAGTTTTACTTGGGCAATTCATCAAACACTTAAAATACATGCATCAATGCAATAAAATTTACTCAAAAATTCAATCCTTTCACATATTTTACAAATTCAAATTTAGTAATTAAATGAGATCACTTACGGTAGTGGATGTTGGCAACTAGCTCCGAACAAAAAGAGAATATAGCTATACATGTATACTATGCCTTAATTACAGAATTTGCCTTAACTAATTCTCTAAGCATCCTCATTAATTGTAACTGAATCTGTTGAGAGCTGTGGCGCTGGTGAGATGTTTGCTTGACTGGACACATTCAGTGACAGTATTAAATTGCCAACTATTTTTGTCGGCATTTTTTTCTAAAACGAAAATTGATAAGCACTTGCATTAATATAATAAAACTATGCACAAGCTTATTTTATATGGTTCGAAAAATGAATTTGAAAGATCAAGATAACTGTTTCACGTTTTAACTTGATCAAAACTACATGATAATTGTCAACAATTGTGTCTAATTAACTGAGATAAATAAATGTGGGTCGACAAAAAAAATAATATATATGTATTGAGATAATAAATAATTAAGTGAGCATTTTAATGTGAGTGAGAGGTTTATTTGTTGATAAGAAACCCACCAATTAATCAATCATCCAACTGTAGTTTTTTGTAGCTATATGGGGGCTTACCTGGCAGTCGCTCATTTAGTTAGTGGTTCGTGCTCATCAATGCATACACACACAAGAGGCTAGAGGTAGAGTGGGAAAAATGGCACGGCGGAGCCCGTTCCGTCACGGAACGGCGCGGTTACGTTATAGAACGGCACAGTTACTATACGAAACGGCACGGCACGCGTGTAAGTTATATGTCGAGACTTGCGTGTTCTGTGCGGTGACTATTCGCGTGCCGTGTTCATCTTTTGAAACTTTAACACGGCACGGCACGTGAAAGATTTAGTCACGGTACGGCACGACACGTAGTCACGCGAGTCACGTGTAATTATGACCATTAGATATTGATTTAATGGTGAATCTTGAATAAACTAACCTAACTTATGATTAAATGGTCACGCGAGTCACGTTTGGTCACGGCACGTTTAGGCACGGTGTGACTCACGTTGCGTGATCATTCGCGTGCTGTGACCATCCCTTGAATAAACTAACCAAAAAAATAAATATTTCATATAGTGACAAAACCATAACTATCGAAAAAACATGAACACAAATTTTGGATACTTAGAGTTTATACTCACATTTCCACATGCAGATTGCGGGTTAGTAATTTGCTCTGCAGTCAGTGTCAGTTTCTCTACCTTCTCTTCACTATGTTCAGCTTTGGCACGACCGCATGTGCAGTTCTTGCATACCTTCCTGGTGCTTCCAACCTCACAATCTCCAACTAACACAACGATTTATTGTTCATCTTTATAACTTATGACAGAACTCTATGATTTGTAAAAAAAACTTATTAAAAATTGTTTATGAAAAAAAAGAAAAAAAGAAAAGAAAGAGAACCTACCAATTATATCAGACTCATCGCTAAGTTGAATTTTAGGAAGAACATTGATTGTCTTTTTAAGAGGAAAGGATGAACTAGCTTTTTCAAGACGCCTTTTTTCCCTTAACCTGCATCATATGAAATTTATATTAGTCTGGATTTTAACATCAGAGAATAGAAAGAAAAAGAAAATTAAAATGTATGAATTTAATAATTTATTAATCAGAACTGACTGGGCACCATCGATAGATTGAACATCAGCAAATCCTGATACACATATATTAAATGGGAAAAATCTACAAGGCCATGATCTTTCGTGGAAAAATTAAATGGGGATACACATATATTTGGAAAGCATATGCACCGGCCAAGATACAAAATTCATAGCTAAAAGTTTAATTACATGACAACTGATGGTAGTAAATTGAGGCTTTATTTTGATTAAACAAAGACAATGCAACAAACTTGACTTGAACTAGAGAAACTTGACTTAATTCAGCCTAATAACTTATTGACTTGAACTAGAGAAATTCGATTCACACTAAAAGTAATAAAAATGGACAAATCCAGAGGGTTGTAATTGCACAAAACCAACAAACTTGAGTTGTACGACTAAAAGAAAGCGACTAAGTGTGAGAAGCAAATCTCGAGCACAAAATTTATCACCAGCCGAGATCACCAAGAGAGAGACAACGCACCACCACGAGAGAAGGTACCTGGCCGAAGAACCTCGCTTTTCTTCTGAAAATGCCTCTCGCCTGAATCTCACCGATCGCCTTTCCTCTTCCTGCCATTTTAGATCTAGGGTTTTCTTTTTCAGAGAGAGGCACTGAAGAGAGCGCGAAGAGAGCGCGAGAAATGAAAACAAATAGGAGGGAATCCAATAAAGCGGACAAAATAAGGTGAAAAATAGGAGGGAAGTTGAAAAAATTGGGGGAAGGTGAAACTCTCTTGGGAGGGGAAATGAAAAACCTAACTTAGGTGGCTGCGTACAGAGAGAAGGGGGAAATGAAAAGTTAGAGGAAATAAAGAATTCATATACTTTGAAGTAACATAATATTTGTGTTTAGATCGGGCCATGTGATCATCTTTACGCACCAATATCAAAGGATCTTGTGTATTATCTACCGTCGGATCTAAACAGAAATATTACGTTACCTCACAGTATTGAGACTCTTTACTCACAGCTATTCAAAATGAATAAATCAAGACCATTCTTCACTTATCGGACGGATAGAAGTTTGATATATACTAATCACCTAATGTATGTACAGCAGTACATATAAAAAGAATTCAAAATTTTTATTTTTATTTTTCTTACATTTTATATGATCAAATAATATTTATACATGATATTTTTTTATAGACTTTCATCATTATATGCCCCTTCAAATTTAGAAAATATTTTCGGACCATTCATTTTCACGCGGAAAATCAACGGTCGATCTACAATGAAATCATTCCAAATCTGTTTTAAAATGATCAAGGGAGAACATTGAACATAACCAACATAAAAGTTCGAAAATTTTATTATGTATGAGCTTCGATCCAACACGAAGTTTTTATGGCCATACGATGCTTCAATTTTCGATCAACTAGATGGATGGGTAAATAAAAACAAAATTTCATCAAACTTGGGTGCAGGGCAATAAATGCAGTGCTCCTTAATTTAGATGGTTCTGATCGACCAACGGATGACATATACCCATGCATCTTCATTAACTCACAAAACAAGAGTTTATGTTTTATGTTCATGTATAGAAGATGTGAGTCATATGTGCAACATGCATGTAATGCTATATAATTTAAATATGTCAAAATAATTTAAGTAAGCAATAAACATGTTATTACATTAATCATTGCATAAATTTCATTAATATAATTTCCATAGCAAAATATTTTATAAAAATAAAGTAGAATTTTGATTTTAATTGACTAAATTTAACTAAATATTTTTACTTCTATTGACACATGTTGAAGGTGTAAATAATGATGAAATTCTATAAAATTGATAATTATAAGTATGATTTGGTCATATAAACCGTTAAAAATTTGAAATTTTTTTAATTGTTTTTATATTATTTGTTGTATATGTTTTATCAAATCTGTGCATATGTAAATCACAAAATTTATTTTGTTAACTTTTAATTTATTCTGACTTTAATAATTTGACCTTATAATTTCCAATATTCGATTTACCTACACATGTAATTCATAAAAATTATTTTGTTTCACTTATAATTTCATTTTGCAGTCACAAAATTATTTTGACTCTCAAAATTTTCACTTCTGTCTTAAATTTTGGCAAGAATTATTTTTGCTTAGATAAATTTAAATCTAAATAAACTAAAATTGACATTTATAACTATGATTTTTGGCCATAAAAACTATACAAAATTAGAAACTTTTTTTTTTCATAGTATTTGTTGTACATACATTAATTAATATGTACAAATATTAATATATATATCTGAACCGTCCGATAGATAATGTGTTGTTCTAATTATCAATGGACATCTCCATTTAACAAAATTGTGTCACTGACTAGTGGAACCCACTTGTCAGCTCCGAATTTTTCTTCCAGCCCTCTCTGTAAAATTCGTTTTATCTCTTCTCTGGATCCTGCTCATTCCTCCTCCGTTCTCTCTGGAAAAATTCGTCTCCTCCTCCATTCCCTCCTGAAATTTTCACTTTTCCTCAAAATTTCGCTTCCCTCCTGAAATTTTCACTTTCCCTCCGTTTCTCTTCTCCGTATAGGCTCATACCTGTTTATCTTCTCCTCCCAAATCGACCCCTCCACTTCTCTCTCCTGACCCCTCAAATTCTCTCCTACCTGCGCCTCTTTCGTTCTCCATCTCATCTAGCAAAATAAAGCACAAGAGTTACAGATGTAAGTTTTCATCTCTAATTTTTTATTTCATATGGTGATTTCGTGGCTGCCGATTGCAGTACTAGCATCGATCTGAATAATTAATCTATAACTATAAGGAAATGTGAACTTAATTTTGTCAAAGAAAATAAATTCTTCGTCTGCCGATTACAGTACATTACTCCATCCCAAGTTTGAATAAATTTTATTGCATTGATACATGCATTTATAGTGTTTGATGAAATGTCCGAACTAAAATCAAGCTAGTAAGCAAAAAGAAATTGAAGTTAGTAATCAAGCTAGTAAATTTATGTTATAATTGATGTAAATCTATGTTCGACCAAATGCCCTTTTCTGATTGCTTAAGCTTATTGATCATTTGCTCTCTTTAATTAAACCAGGAGCTAGAGGTGTTCAATTTCACAGGAGCTGGAGGTGTTCAATTTCACAGGAGCTAGAGGTGTTCAATTTCACAGGAGTAGAGGTGTTCAATTTCTCTTATATTTCAAGTAATATCATTATTTATATACCTAGTGTATTTTATTGATGGCTATGAACAATTCTGGTTGCGTGTGACATGGGGCTTTGATGATGAGATTAGCTTTTATTATATATGTGGTAAGACTAGCGAAGTAGATGCTACTAGCAGTTAGAAAAATAACCTCAGTTGACATAAAGGCTGCTCAAGGTATGATACATGTATGAGGCTATCATATACCTGACATCTGTAGAGGATGAGAATGTAACTGGTTTATATGTTGAAACATGGGGGTTTTCTTTGTGCTAGTGCAAACAATAAATTGTAACCAATTTAATAAGTTGAATCTTGTGGCTTTTCCTAGACTGGTTTTGAGAAATTGAGATATGATCATGAATTTGACATATGTTTTTATGTCAATAACAGCAAATTGAACTTTAGTTATATCAGTAAAGATTTTTTCTTGTAGTTTTTTATGTTGTTTATAGTGTCTAAAATGAATCTTTTTTCTGCTGTAGGGGCATTATTGATTTTTGCACTTCTTGGTTCGTGTGGATGCTTCATAACCTGTTCTGATCGAAAAGTGCGGAATGATTTGGCTCAGTCATGCAGAGAATTGTGTCTTTGTTGTTGCCAACCAAGGTAGATTCTCATATTCAATATTTTTGTTCTACAATATCTTTAATCCACTGAAGTATGTACATGTTCCCAGGATTACCATGCCGAATATTGATGTCATATCAATCAGGTGTGGTACTGGAACTAGACCTGTAGCAGGCGTTACAGGAAGCGTACAGGTTGGGCATCAGTGCCTTATCATATTTTCTCAGACTTCTATTTTTCTATGCTTAGTATTGAATTAATTGAAGCTCATTTCAAGTATTGGTTAGCCACATTAACATCATCATTTTAAGTATTGGTGCAGAATCTCATTCAAATGGTATTGGTACAACTTAGTGTGTTCCTTTTAATGGTGTTATTTTCTACTTAGATACATAAATAGCAATTCACCACAATTACTCAGAACTAGGCAATCATACAAACTGAAAATTTTATTTCTTATTAAACAAATTACTAATGTTCTATTTTGATTTAGGTGGCATCAGAAAAACCATTTAACAGCAAAGACTACATGGCCATGACACCTTAGGTCGTTTACGGAGCCATCGAAGGAGGTTTCGATCCTGACCAGTCTTGCTATAAGAAGGAAAGATGTCATGGAAGCGAGCCTCAAAACTGACTCTGCTTGAGCTTTTATCATCTTGAAAGTGTCTTTCTTGTTTTTGAAGGTCGAATGTTTTGAACAGATTTTGTTCAGCTGAAACAATCCATTGTGGTGTACTGAAGCTAGATAAGCAACTCAGGATTTGAAATTCTTTTGCTTTCTAAACAAGTACATCTTGATTGCTCATTGAGTTTTATTTGAATGTATTGATTATTTTGATTTGGTGATAGTTATATTTGCTAAAATGACAGATAAAGTTATCATATCAGTACCAGATACCAATTTTCTAAGTATTTATTTTGTCTATAATCAAAATTAGTGGTGGTTATTATTTATGTTGTTGTGATTTATAATAAAATTTATCATTCAAAAGCAGATATAAAATAAACAGAAATGCTATTGTCTCTAGAAAGGAGATATAAAATAGACAAAAATTTACATGTTGTTGTGATTTATAATAAAATTTTGTCTGTAATATTTGTGGTTGACTTTTTGCAAGATTATCCAGAGTATTTGCAAGGGCATAGGGTTGAGTTGTTGTAAGGACCTCCAATTAAATATAATATCTAACACGTGATTAAGTATTTGTAAGGGCATGAGGTTGAGTTGTTGCAAGGACCTCCAATTAAATATAATATCTGACCTTTAGTTAAGTATTTGCAAGGGCATGGGGTTGAGTTGCTGCATGGGCCTCCAATTAAATATAATATCTGACCTTCATAATGTATTTGCAAGGGCATGGGGTTGAGTTGTTGCAAGGATCTCCAATTAAATATAATATCTGACCTTCGGTTAAGTATTTGCAAGGGCTTGTGGTTGAGTTGTTGCATGGGCCTCCAATTAAATATATTATCTGATCTTCATAATGTATTTGCAAGGGGAGATAGAAAACATTTGCATGCGTGCACATCACACATTTGCATTCGATACAATTTGCATGAGATACTCTTGCAACAAGTTTTATGAATCCAGAAATACCATTTCTTTTGCATGGGCTTTCCTACCCTTACTAAAACCAAGTGCTGCCATTGCAGAAAACTCATATTCTAGTAGTGTGTATTACGTCATTAAAGAATCGGGTTTATTGAATTTTAACTAAAATTCTTAGATTTTAAATCGATTTAACAACCAAATTGACATAATCTATCTGGTTTAATTAATTTGATTTAATTAACTAAATTTCCAAAAAAAACACCTAGTTAGATATATAAACATGTACTATTGAAACAACGCCAAAAACCAGCATACCTGTCTATTTTTTAAAGTTTTCTATATTAATGAAAAGTGTCTATATCGTACTAACTGGAAGGAAAATTAGGTGGCGCCAAAATAATTATATGGTATAAAATATGCATGGGATATTATTTATTGATAATTGAAACATCTGCTGCCTAGAAGTTACGACAGAGATAGGCCACACAGTTCAAAATCAGACGGTGCCGATCGATCTGATTAAAAAATTCTGATAGTATCAAATATTATTTGGACTGTTTATTTTTGATCGGATGATCAGCTTACAGCTAAGGCATTCACGCTGCATCACCTTAATTAATGTGCAATACTGGTTAATAATGACTCACATTTCGTCTATGGTTGTTGTAACATGCATGGTACTGTTATGGCACTACTTGCATTATGCCATCCAATTTAAATATCACGTCCGTTAAAATATCCTTCCTAACAGCATGATTGATCTGCCGCATTCAATTTAAATCGGACGGTTTTCATCACATGACATAGTAGCAAACTATGTATGGTAACAGATACGGACCCGGTTGCCAAAAAAGTTAAAGTACGCAAATTATAGAACAATTAAATGCTTTAAACCATAAAGGCGGCGCCTATCATTTGTCTCTGCTATTCTTTCTCAGTGCATCTCCATGTGAGCCCTTTAACACACTACTGTACCACCACTGCACTTGCATTCCATCACTACTATATAAACAAATCCATGCACTCAGTATCTCTTCATCTCAGTACTCCTTCCTATTCTAGTTTCTCGCTTCTTTAATTAAGCTGCTTTGATGGGGACACAGAGGATGAAACAAAGCCTATTATTTGGGCTTTGTTTGGTGACATTGGCTTTTGGAATCGTGAGGGCCGAAAAGACCCTGACGGTGGTCGGCTCAACCGAGTGTGTGGATTGCGCTGAGAAGAACATCAAAGTTGAACAAGCTTTCAAAGGTATACATAGTTAATAATATCTTGTGCAAAAAGATAGGTCTTATAATATTTGTTATACAACAAAATAATGATATGATAGAAGTTGATTTTTCTACTGCATGTTAACCTTCCTGGTTGATGTCTTTTATCAGCTAGGTACCCTTGTTTGAGAAAAATAAATCTTCTCTTGATCTCTTCTTTTCTTAAAAAGGAAAGTCAAGTGTAATCCTCTTTTGGAAGAATTATTTGAACATATATATATATATATGTACCCATTGTATGCATGTGAAGTAAATATCTCTCCTTTCCCCCTACATTTTTTTAAATTTTGAACTCAAACAAAAACTTTAATTCTCACATTATCACTTTCAACTCTGATCATCACTTATAAATCCAACTTTATGATTCCAATTAATTAATTATGATGTAGGTCTTAGAGTTGCAGTCAAGTGCAAATCAGCTACCGGCCAATATGAGACCAAGGGAGTGAGCCAGCTTGATAAATCTGGCAACTTTCACGTAAACCTTCCCATCGACCTCCTCCACGAAGAGTCCGAAGGCATCACCACTCTCAAACCGGCATGCCTAGCGGAGCTAAGGGACCAATCCAACAAGGCGTGTCCCAAACCCGACCCGTTAACCATAACTTTAGCATCAAAAGAGAAAGACCAGCACACATTCACCGTGGGTCAAGATGGAAAATTGCAAATCCTCTCCAGCATTTGCAATTCTGCGACCTTCTGGCCACCTAAGTGGGACCCATTCCACAAGAAACATTTCTTTTCCCATCCTTTCTTTAAGAAGCCTTCTCCAGAGGATAAGCCACCTAAACCTAAACCTGTACCAGAGTATAAGCCACCTACACCTGTAGCAGAGGATAAGCCTCCTACAACACCATCCCAGCCACCAGTCCCAGTTTACAAGCCCCCACAACCTGGTTACCAGACTCCAGTACCAGTGTACAAGCCTACACCAACACCGGTACCGGTATCCAAACCAACACCACCAGTTCCAGTGGACCAACCTAAACCAACTCCTGAGCCAGTGTACAAGCATCCATGGTTCCATCCCCACCCGAAATTTGGTTTCCCTGTAATTCACAAAAAGCCACATCCTTGGACGAAGTATTTCCACAAGAAGCCTTTTTTCCCTCCTGCTGATACTAAGAACTAAATCGGGGTTATCAAAAAATGCAATTAAATGTGTTCTATGGACTATTTAAAAGAATGCATGGAATTGCAGATTTGATAACTAATTGCTTTTGAAGGGTCCTACTTCAGGGCTTCCAGTATGGACTGTTGTGCAGTTGAAGGTGTTATTACTCATTCGTGAGATAAGGTTTTTTTATATATATATCATTGTGTATTTGGGCTTGTTGTATATTGCAATTTGTATTTGTAATTTTGCTATGGTTTATCTATTTTGAAGTTGAGTTCAAACCAATAAGTGGTTATTTGTTGAATTCTGGAAAAGAGCAATCTTATTGTGCTAGCTTTTGTTTGATTATATATAATTTCTGCCAAATACTGGACTGTTAATATATAGCGAACAAATCAATCAAATGCAGTCTTAAAGAACATAAATGGTGTTAATTAGATGACAGCAACTTTTTTATTTACCTTGTCAACAATAAATATTTCAACTAAATTGAAAGGTACTGGCATTAACAGGGCAAGTTGCTCTTTGTGGAATTTTGTTCAAGACCTCGCATGCAGGGGCGTAACTACATGGTAAGAAAAGAGTTGATAAATTTATAAGAAAGAATGGATGTAAGAAAACAATTTTATTATTGCAATCTTAATTTGAGCTTTACATGTATTCCTATTTATAGAAGATTTCAAAAACTAGCCGTTACAACTACCAACTACCTATTAATTACAACTATTAACTTATGTCTCCTAATTTATTTTATTTACAATTTCCTAAAAACTAGCCGTTGGCTTTATTATTTTCAACACTCCCCCTCAAGCTAGGAATGTAAATATCGTACAATCCTAGCTTGCTTGTAATTTTTTCAAATGGACCCGGATACAAGCCTTTAGTGAAGATATCCGCGAGTTGATCTTCACTTTTGACGTATGGTGTTTCAATTTCCTTTGCTTGAACCTTTTCTCTAACAAAGTGACAATCTACTTCTATATGCTTTGTGCGTTCATGAAACACGGGATTAGAAGCTATGTGTCGTGCCGAATTGTTGTCGCAATACATTTTCATTGGAGCTTGAGTTCTAAATCACATGTCTAATAGGAGTTGTTTGATCCAAGTTAATTCGCTTGCGGTTGATGCCATGGCACGATATTCGGCTTCAGCGCTTGATCGTGCTACAACATTTTGTTTCTTGCTTTTCCATGTGACTAGATTTCCGCCTACAAATGTGCAAAAACCGGTTGTCGATTTTCTATCAAAGCTTCCGGCCCAATCTGCATCGGAATAGCCACATATATCATTAGAATTATTATTTTTCATCCAAATACCTTTGCCGGGATTATTTTTTAAAAATCTCAAGATTCTATTTACAGCTTCTAAATGTGGTGTTCTTGGTGAGTGCATAAATTTACTAATTTGACTTACGGAAAAAGAAATATCCGGACGTGTAACAGTCAGGTATATCAATTTTCCTACAAGTCTTTGGAATTGATTTATGTCTTTTAAGGGTTCACCATCTTCACTATTTAATTTGCATTTGTTGTCAATTGGGGTAGAGGCCGGTTTACATCCTAATTTACCAGTTTCTTTTAACAAATCAAGTGTATATTTTCTTTGACAAATAAAAAGTCCTTTATCCGAAGTGGCTACCTCTATTCCTAAAAAATATTTAAGGTATCCTAAATCTTTTATATCAAATTTTTCCTTGAGTTGTTTCTTAATGTTTTGAATTTGTTCGAAATTATTTCCGGTAATTATGATGTCATCTACATATACTAAAATAAGAGTAGTATTGAAACCATCACATTTTGTAAATAAAGAATGATCGGCATTACTAATTTTAAAATTGCAAGAAATTAAATGAGAGCTAAGCTTGCCATACCATGCCCGTGGAGATTGCTTCAATCCATAAATTGATTTATTAAGCCTACAAGCCAAGTTAGAATTTGTTTCTAATTTATGACCGGGTGGTAATGTCATATACACCTCTTCTTCAAGTGTTCCTTGAAGTAATGCATTTTTAACATCCATTTGGTAGAGGTCCCAACCATTGTTCACGGCAATAGAAAATAAAATCCTTACGGTATTCATTTTTGCAACCGGTGCAAAGGTTTCATTATAGTCTACGCCATAGGTTTGGGTAAATCCTTTAGCTACAAGTCTTGCTTTATACCTTTCTATGGTTCCATCACTATTGTATTTGGTTTTATACACCCATTTACAACCAACCGGTTTTTTATTTTTTGGTAGGGAAATAATTTTCCAAGTTTCATTTTGCTCTAAGGCTTTTAATTCCTCATCCATAGCCTTACACCATATTGGACTTTTAATTGCTTCTTGGTAATTTTTTGGTTCTAATACTTTTTCAATACTAGTGAGAAATGTATGGTACTCGGTTGAGATGTTGTCATATGAAACAAAATCTTCAATTGGATATTGCACCGAATATGTCACATAATCTCTAAGTCTAGTTGATGGTTGTCGTTCTCTAGATGATATTCTTCTAATCGGTAGACTTTCTTCTATTTCATTTTCATTTATGTCTTCATTAGTTTCATTTTCTTGATTATTTTCAACTTGATGATTATTTTTAGGAATAAGACTCAAATCATCTAAGTAAGGCAAAACTATATTGTCATTTTGATTATTTAAATATGGTTGATGAAATATTTCTTTTTCCTTGAAATATGGTTCTTTTTCAAAAAAAGAAACGTTTCAAGAAAAATATAATTTCTTATTAATTGGATCATAGCATTTATAACCCTTTTTATAATATGAATATCCTAAGAAAATAGTTTTTTGTGATACAAAATCAAGCTTATCATTTCTTTTGATATGTACGAAACTTGTACAACCAAATACTCTCATATGGTCATAAGTAATTTTTTGTTGATAAAGAATTTCTAATGGACTTTTGTTTTCTAAATTAACACTAGGTAATCTATTGATTAAATGAGTGGCACAAAGTACGGCATCCGACCAATAAATTTTAGGAACATTATTTTGAAATAATAAAGATCGTGTCATTTCTAATAAATGTCTATTTTTTCTTTCCGATACACCATTTTGTTCGGGAGTATTTATACAAGTTGTTTGATGTATAATACCTTTTTCTCTAAAGAGACTTGAAAATTTTCTATTTATAAATTCGGTTCCATTATCCGATCTAAAGATTTTTAATTTTGCATCAAATTGTGTTTCTATGAGACATAAAAATTCATAAAAACAATCAAATACTTCATCTTTAGATTTAAGTAAATATAACCAAGTTGCTTTTGTAAAATCATCAATAAATAAAAGAAAATATTTGAATCCATTATATGACTCTATTGGAGCCGGTCCCCATACATCGGAAGGTACTAAATCAAAAGGAGCTTTACTTTTGCTAGTAGAAAGAGAAAAAAGGAAGCTTTGTTTGTTTTGCTAACTTGCAAATTTCACAATTAGTACAATTAAAATTTTTAAAATCTAAAATACTACTTACAATCTTGTCGGAAGGATGTCCAAGTCTCTTATGCCACAGATCAGAATTAACGACTTTTGCGGAAGCACAGAAATTTAATTTGGAGTTCAAAAGATAATGTCCATTTTCTAGAAATCCTTCACCAATCTTGACCCCGGTTTCCCGGTCCTGAAATACAACGTTTTTACAAGAAAATATTGCATTACAATTTAATTCTTGTGTTAATTTATTTACAGAAATTAAATTTACAGGAAATGTTTCTAAATATAAAACGTTTTTAAGTTGTTTATTGCATAGATTAATTTCTCCTACGCCATTTATTTTTGCCTTCATTCCGTTTGCAACCAACACAAAATTATTACCATTGGTCAGGTTGAGGTTTGACAGTAGTTGTTTATTCCCGAACATATGATCTGTTGCACCACTATCTATAATAATTTGATTAAAAAAGAAATTTTCTGAGTTAGAAGCAATACCACATGTGCTGGGAGTGTTTTGATTGTTCATCATCGCACATAACTGCTGAAAATACTGCTGCATTTGATCTCCAGCACCTGACCCGCCAGAAACTGACCCGTCAGCGCCTAGAAGGCTTCTTGACCCGTCTGAGAGTGACCCGTTTCCGAAATTTGCTGCTGACCCGTTTGGGAATGACCCGCCAGCGAAAATTTGATGGTTATCGGGTCCGCCAGTGTTAATGGGTCCGCCAGTTTGAACCCATGCTCCACTAGGGTTTTGGTTAAAGGGTCCGCCTCCACTGTTATTGGGTCCGTAATTTACCAAACCGGGTCCGCCCCAGCCTCTGACAGATCCATTAGCACTTAAACCATACCCAGTAACTTGTTGAAAGGTGTTATTGGGTCCGAATCCATTTTCAGACGAACCCACTAGCCCATTAGACCCTTTCTCTTCAACAGAAGCAACATAACTTCTGTTTTTTTCACCATTTTTTTCCCAATTTCGATTCTGGTCATTTCCTTTCCATTTTTTTGGTCTAAGATGGGGATAGAGATGCCAACATTTATCTTGAGTGTGACCATCCTTTTTACAGTGGTTACATTTTTCATTTTTTGATTGATTTGGGCGATTTTGAAAGCTAGGGTTTTGATTAAAATTGAAATTTTTTACGGCTAAACCATGGGTTTCGTGTCCCTCATGGCTTACAATTTTACCAGTCATGATAAGTCTTCTACTTTCCTCTTGTTGAATTAAACTTTTAATTTGAGAGTAAGAGGGAAGAGGTACCGTGGTCATGATTTGGGATCTTACGGCTTCATAGCTCGGGTTTAAACCCGCGAGGTACTGAAAAATATCGTCCTCCTCAGCCCGTTTTTGAAGTGTGGCCAAATCTGTTGTAAGCGGCCGGTAAGATTGAAGTTCATTTGCATTTTTTCTCAAGAGTGCTAAGGTACTCAGTATGACTTCTTGACCCTTGTTTTTCTTGTTGGATCTCCTGCATAAGTTGATAAATGTGAGAAAAATTATTTTGTTGACCATACATACTCTTTACTGCTTCCCATAGTTCATGTGCCGTTTCGGCTAGCGTGAAGAGTTCGGATACGGTCGGTTCCATGGAGTTGAGTAGTGAGGTAACAATTATATCATTTGTAGTTCTCCATTTTTTTGTTGCTACTGTTTCGTCGGGTGTTATCTTGTTTGTGTCTGCAATTGCTGGTTTCTTCTCTTCACCCGTAATGAATTCTAACATTTCTCGACCACTCAGGGCCCTAGATGTTGCCCTTGCCCATGACACATAATTTGTGCCATTGAGCAAGTTATTGGTTAGCTTCGAGAAGGTCGCTGCTTCTTCTTGAGCCATTTTCTTTTTGCTGAATTTTATCGCACTTTTCGGTTTTTCGGATACCACTCAGGGCTCTGATACCATGATAAATTTATAAGAAAGAATGGATGTAAGAAAACAATTTTATTATTGCAATCTTAATTTGAGCTTTACATGTATTCCTATTTATAGAAGATTTCAAAAACTAGCCGTTACAACTACCAACTACCTATTAATTACAACTATTAACTTATGTCTCCTAATTTATTTTATTTACAATTTCCTAAAAACTAGCCGTTGGCTTTATTATTTTCAACAAGAGTGCTAACCGGCTAAACCCCCCTATCCTTTTAAAATTTTGCATTCTTTACCTTCAAAATTTTAAATTTTACAAAAATTATTATAATTAACCCCTCTTATAAAATAAAATTACATGACGCTTATTCATCTAGTCTTCTCTATCTCAATTTTCGAGTTCCGCCCCTGCTTGCATGTACAGCTGAATATTAACCTTTTTAGTTCAAAGACAGTTGAAGGATTAGAGAGTACAAAATAGAAACGAAGAAACCAATAAGCGTTCTGTTAGTAAAGATTATAACCAACTGTGTGGATCTTAATCCAACGTTGAAGATGAAGATGAAGAATAACGAGAGATTCCCTGTGAATAGGAATCAGATCAGGGATAGAGGAAATTAGGGGAGGGAATGTTCGAATTTAGGGTATCTGAGGTGGTAGACATGGTGCTATGATACCATCATACCATGAAAAGCTTTAAGCTTTAGAGAAGAACAGAAGTAATTGGATTATGGAAATGAATTTATTCAATTGTGTAACTTGTTTTACATTTACATTGTGTACAGGGGCGGATCCAGGTTCGTCAGGGGGGGTAAAAAAATATCGAATCGGGTTTAAATTCATTAACCAATTGGATACTCGACAAAAAATAATGCTTTAACTTATACTTTCCAATGCTTTGACTTGTAATTTCTTATGCTCTGACTTATAATTTTAATTACCAATTAAAATTCAACAGATTTATTTCAATTTTAACTCTAAATTTAACTCGATTTACAAATTAAACGTTCAGAGGGGGGCAAAAAAAAAATCCAGGGGGAGACAAAGTCGGTCGGAACCGATAAATTTCCACTAAAACTCAAAATTCATGGAGGGCAGCCCCCCCCCCCCCCCCGGAATACACTGGGTCTGCCCCTGATTGTGTAACTTGTTTTACATTTACATTGTGCTATTTATAGAGAATATAGCTATACATGTATACTATGCCTTAATTACAGAATTTGCCTTAACTAATTCTCTAAGCATCCTCATTAATTGTAACTGAATCTGTTGAGAGCTGTGGCGCTGGTGAGATGTTTGCTTGACTGGACACATTCAGTGACAGTATTAAATTGCCAACTATTTTTGTCGGCATTTTTTTCTAAAACGAAAATTGATAAGCACTTGCATTAATATAATAAAACTATGCACAAGCTTATTTTATATGGTTCGAAAAATGAATTTGAAAGATCAAGATAACTGTTTCACGTTTTAACTTGATCAAAACTACATGATAATTGTCAACAATTGTGTCTAATTAACTGAGATAAATAAATGTGGGTCGACAAAAAAAATAATATATATGTATTGAGATAATAAATAATTAAGTGAGCATTTTAATGTGAGTGAGAGGTTTATTTGTTGATAAGAAACCCACCAATTAATCAATCATCCAACTGTAATTTTTGTAGCTATATGGGGGCTTACCTGGCAGTCGCTCATTTAGTTAGTGGTTCGTGCTCATCAATGCATACACACACAAGAGGCTAGAGGTAGAGTGGGAAAAATGGCACGGCGGAGCCCGTTCCGTCACGGAACGGCGCGGTTACGGTATAGAACGGCACAGTTACTATACGAAACGGCACGGCACGCGTGTAAGTTATATGTCGAGACTTGCGTGTTCTGTGCGGTGACTATTCGCGTGCCGTGTTCATCTTTTGAAACTTTGACACGGCACGGCACGTGAAAGATTTAGTCACGGTACGGCACGACACGTAGTCACGCGAGTCACGTGTAATTATGACCATTAGATATTGATTTAATGGTGAATCTTGAATAAACTAACCTAACTTATGATTAAATGGTCACGCGAGTCACGTTTGGTCACGGCACGTTTAGGCACGGTGTGACTCACGTTGCGTGATCTTTCGCGTGCTGTGACCATCCCTTGACATTTTGGTTACGGCACGAGATCAAAGTCACAGTGTGTTAGTCACGGCACGGCACAACACAGGCACGTTTTTTCCACTTAGCTAGAGGAGTAGAGGAACTGAGGGACCCTTTTTCTTCGGAGAAAACTTAAGTTAATTCTTTTCAGACTTTTGATCTTTTATTAGCTGAACTTCAATATAAGTTTCTGTTATTGATTCATTGTTAGTATACAAGATGAAAATCAATCGTTCAAATTTTATATTTTTAATACATTGTAGCAAATTAAAAGATACATTTTGACAACTTCTAGCATCTCAAACCTTTCAATTATACTATAATGAAATTACGGTTTGATATATCTTCCTAATTGTGTGCAACAGAAGTCCAAATTTGCTCTGTTTTTTTTTTATAAGTATTATTTTTGAGATAAGTTGGATGGTTAAATGCTGTCTCAGTTTGGTGCTTAAAAAGTAGTAGTTAAGTCTCAATAATGGCAAAAAAGATGCAATATTTTCATATTCAACTGAGACATCTAACGGGGTTTCACATTCATAATGGAACATTAATTAATTAATTAATTAAAATGACAGAGACCCCTTTCGAGTCTCCTGTGGCACTGCATGCATACATAATGGGTCGCTTGAATCATTCACAAATTACTAATCATACAACTTCGTCTACACCGGATTGATATGAGGATGTCAGATTCGATCGCTCTCTTAATTTGTGGCTTCCTTTCGGTTGTTGCAGTTGCGTATGGTCATTTTCCCAGCTAAAGAGAGCATCAATATTGCTATGCTGGGAAATAGATCCTACAAAATTGTAGCCATATATATTTTTATTATGAAAAACATCCTCCTGACAATCATTTGTCGAAAGTTATCATTTTTTTTTTAAATGTAGACACTTGATTAGATATTCATAATATAAGACATATTTGCTATGTTATTTTTTTGTTTTGCTTGTGTATGCTTTACTTTATTTTTATAGAAAATATATCATTTCGTAATAAGTAACTAAATTTGATAAAATTATTTGTATTTATACATATATGAAAAATAGCAAAATAAACGAAATAAGAAGTTATTATTAATTTGAAATTGATATTGATATTGAAAACTGTAAAGTACAATAATGATACATGATATGCATATGCACAATAATTTGAAATTGATATTTATCTAGGACAGTGTAATGATACATGATATGCATATACATAGAACAGCCAATGTGATGGAGACTTGAAACCACATCGCTGCCTCAAAAGTATAGCACATTAATCTCCATGCAACTAACTAACCGGCTTAATTGCATTGCATTAATTTCACAGCAAAACTTGCATTACATTACCATATACTTTCTCTTTTAGTTTTGATAATATGTTCTTTTGTAGTTATAAATAAAAACACACACAACTTTTGATCTAGTTTCACAGATAATGCTCTCTGTATGAGATCGATGTCGCATGTTCGAGATCTGGATGAAAAACTTTTATGGATATTTAATATTTAAATAATTTGACCTCCGATTTTTACTGATAAGAAATCATTAACAAACCTACAAGTACAAATGTGGAGAAAATGCATCAAAAAATTGCGAAGTGCTTGAGACAATATCGATATTAAATTATTAACTAGGAGTAATTATCTTATAATATGTTTATTCGTGAAATTTTCGGGTGAGAATCTGCTGCTCTTTTTCAGAAAAGCAGGGATAGGTTTCTGCTTTTCTTCATCCAACCATTTAAATATTTTCAACCATTTAGATTTTGAAGTGAAGAAAAAAGAAACCGACTTTATCTCAAAATTTGAAATGTTAAAACACATTTGAACAATTGAGATGAAAAAAAATATGTTCAAGTTTTTTCTGAAAAAAAGTAGCAGATTTTCGGTCAAGTATTTTGGAGAGGGTTCTTACATGTTTTTTCTTTATTTCTTTCTTTCTTTTCTTTCTTTTGAGCCTTTCCGAGGTAATTTCACCTATGTTTCTTAAGGTCGAAAGCGCATTGAAATTGATATATATATATTTACTTTTATAAATTTATTAATCAACACTTATATCAGATCCAGGAATACCAATGTCAGTAAGATTGACTGGTGAAATACAAGATTGTCCTCAAGCCATCCAACTATTTAAAAATACATACTATTAGATTTAAAATTTCACAGGGCTTTGATCCGTTTAGTTTAGTTTGGCATTTTATGATCATAATTTTTTGTAGTTTGTAAGATAAAGCGTGTTATAATTTCTTGAACAATGATTCGAATTGGAAAGATTATACATATTTTGAGAAACACAACCTAAAGAAAAAGATAGATCATAATTTTAAGTTTCTTGCGAAAATTTATTAAATCTTTATATGTAACTAGAAGAGGGTTCAAATGCCTCTATTTTTCATGCCTCCACCATGCCTCCATTTTTAAAAACTTTAATAACTCAAAATTAAAAATATAAAAGTCAAAATAAAACCGTTGGATATGATCTACATCATTTTATCTATGCATGTGTAAAAAATTATGACATTTCAATTTTATTTTGGTTGTCATCAAGAGCTTGTAAAAAACGTACTAATGTGGATAATTTCTAAACGTTGATTTTTCAACTTATTAATTCACATAAAAGCAAAATCAAAATGTGACAATTTTTTATGAGCACGTAGATAAAATGATGTAGATCATATCCAATGGTTTTATTTTGACTTTTAAGTTTTAAATTTTGAGTTATTAAAGTTTTTAAAAATGGAGGCATGGTGGAGGCACAAAAAATGGAGGCATTTGAACCCTCCTCATGTAACTATATGTTGTTAATCTTTTTCAAAAAAATAAAACTTTTTCAAAAAAAATATTATTTTGTAAATAAGAGGTTTGAAAAATAGAATAATTATATGAATCTCCATTCCTCCTTTTGTCCCCGCAGCAACATTAGAGGAATGTTGCACTATGGTCCCCACTAATTATATAGTCCCCCTTTTTCAGTCCCTCACTCGTTTCCGCGTCAACCTTCATAGGTATAAATACTTGGAAGAGAAGATATTAATACTTGAGAAATAAGATATTAATACTTTGATGCATAACTTGTTATGATCATTTCTTTTTCGGTCCCCCAATGGTCTCCGCATCAACCTTCCTCTAATGAAGTAGTGGGGTGATCCCGTATCCCCACATCAACCTTTCCCAATTGTCTTCGCGTCAACCTTTCTCTAACAAAAATAGTTACCCTTATAGGAATAAATAGTTCGGTGTATAGGTATAAATATTTGCAAAATAAAATATTAATACTTGATGTGTAACTTGATATGATCGAACGCCTAAAGATTAAACTTTGTACAATATATAAACATATAAATACTTTAGTGTATAGGTATAAATATTACAATACTTGATATTAATACTTTCAGACATCATCCAACACCATATGTAAAAAAATATCAAGTTTTACGGTCCCGGTAGATAGTTATGGTAATATTAATATTTTTATAAACGTGTATGGAACCCCCCCTTCATTTAGTTTGAGTGGTCCCCCACGGGTATTTATGGTGTGGGGACGTTTGGAAGATTTGGTTGGTGATGGGTCAAAATCAGAGCTAATAATATTTATAACCCTAATTGTCTACTTTACGAATAATTCACAAGCGTATGAATATCTCGTATGGTATAGATCAGGGTGTCAGTCCACAGGGATAGTGTATTAAAGATCTAAGAATAATCAATTCAAGGTTTAGTTGGTTGTTTATTTAATTGGTTGTTGGGATAAGTTGGATTATCGAGACAATTAGTATCAAAGTAAATGTTTTGTGTACAGAAGAAGACTTCTAGGGGTAGGTTATTTATCCTTCTTACTCGTTTAATCTAGTTTTGGATTGAAAAAACAATTGTATGCGGTATTGTCACCAACCGCATGCGAGTGCTAAACTTGTCAATTATAGTTTCTAACTCCAATCGAAATCGCATGCGGTTTGATCAGAACCATGTGCGCCCTAAACTTGTATCAAATGCAAATCTGAGAGCTACTAATCTTAACTTAGTATTAATCACAGGTACACTATAACACCCTAATTGAAAATGGTTGGTAAGAGGATAGGACCCAGACTTTACCCTAATCAATTGCATAAAGATCAATGATAAGTCTCCATTACCAATATTAGAAGGATTTAAGTTCATAGTTACGTCCTTCCTTTATACCTTCCGTAGTTGAAATAATCAAGATTACCCCACTATTAATCTATAGAATGCGACGTTCGTCTGCAGATCTATAAACTAATAGGTTTCTAACTGAGATCGGATCACAAGGAATCAACAGTTACGTCTATTTTTCTTATTGGATCTAGATAATTGTACCCTAATCCTAATATGTCAACCTTATACGCCTAAACACTATGGTGTAGCTATCACCATACGGACGAGGTTAGCACACACCAAATTAAGATAGAAATACAAAGAATAAAGTACAGTAGAATTCAGATCAAGTGCAAATGATAAATAAAATGAAACTATTAGATTAAACTCATAAGAATTCAAATTACATGCCTTCACCCTAGAAAGGTGTTATTTAGCCTCTCATGGCGATTTCAACAATGAAAGCAAATACAAGAGACATGATAAAAGAAGTAAAAGAGAGAGATGGAAGGAATACACCTAGAGAGTCTCTTTTGATCTTTTACACGCAGTCTCTATCTCTTGGCATTCTTCTAATCTCTAATGAGTTGTGATTCGTCCATCATGTGTTAGTGGGCTTAGTGGAACTTGGCTGCCAAGTTTACTGCTGTAACTGTTGTATGTCAGTTATCGCATGCGGTTGAGGGAGGTTGCATGCGGTTAGACATTTATCTGCATGGAATTCCTGCACTGCGCTATTCTTCTCTGTTGCAGTGCATCTTCATTTGTTTGGCGGCCTCCACTTGCATGCGGATGGATGGGCAACCGCATGACTAGGACCTGTATGTCCAGAATGCTTCGTTTTATGCCTATGTTAGCCCAAAAAACACTAGAAATTTGCAATCTACAGAATCAAGTAAAAATAGCAAAATAATCTAATTCAACCTACTTTAGACATTTGTAACTCGATATTTGACAATATTTTAGTTTAAGTGATAGGAAAAATCACTACTTATTTCAGCCCTATCAGTTGGGGAGACAATTATTTACATAAAAATTATTCACCTCATAAGTATAAATACTTTTGTGCGTAGGTATAAATATTTTCGTGCATAGGTATTAATAATTTAGAAAAAAAAATCACCGCCGTAGTTTTTGCAGTCTACCAAGCAGTTATGGTATTTATGGTACAGGGACGTTTGAGGGATTTGGTTGGGGACACTATTATTTACGTAAAGTTTGTTCATCTCAGATGAATAAATATCTCTGTGCATAGGTATTAATGTTTTACAAAAAAAAATCAGCGCTGGAGTTTTTGCGGTCCCTCCAGACAATTATGATAGTTATAGTGTGGGAGCAGTGCGGAGACTTGAGTGCATGGACTGTTATTAGGGTCCTAAAAAATATGCTTATATTTTTTAGAAAATATTTATATAGGACCAATTTTTTGTGTGCATACTATCAAAGGGAGAAAACATGTGCTTATAAAATATAGTCTGTTCTGGTATGACTATTTTATTAGCATGAAAAAGCGGACAACTCTTCTTTAATTTCAATTGCAGTATTATTATGTAAAATAATTATGCACATTTTTTATCATACATTTTCAAACTGGAACAAAAAAATTCATTTTTAATGTTATTATTGTTGTACTTTTTGTCATTCTCACGATAAAATTAAATGGAGGAAATAATATTTATTGTAATATAAAACCAATGAATATATATATATATATATATATATATATATATATATATATATATATATATATAGGTTACATCATGGCAGGAAACAGTTGAAAGAACTTTGCCCAGCTTTTGTAATTTTGAATCGCTTTAGATAATAACATCGGTGATATGCAAAATAATAAAATAAGATATTTATTCTCCTTTGTGCATACTACAGAAGTACAGATGGACAAATTTTTCATTTATTTCTTACGTAATTTTACTGATTAGATTTTTATTTTATTTTTGAAAATGGGCCTGAGGCCCATTCTATTACTATTGGGCCTGAGGCCCATTCTATTACTATTTTGTTTTACTGACAAGTTCAATTACTATTAGACCAGAAGAACAATATCTCTATCTTAAGAATTTATTGATTGCTGGTAATAGAACAATGATCACACATAGAAATAATTCCCTTTTGTTATCCAGAACCATTAAATTTCTCGGGTCTAAAAAGAAAATATAGGAAAAATCATAAAAATGGACATAAATAATATTCAATATTAAACTCATTTTGTAGACATAATTAGATGAACATTATGAAACTAAAATTAACCAAATATAAAATTTGTAGAAAAAATGCCGATTCAAATAATTTTAGCTGTCACTTGTCAATATTTTACATAAATAAAAGTTTTCATAGGGTCTTGAAAACTGATGAAGAGTATGTGGACATAACATGTACGCTTTCGTACAGGAAATCATAAATTTACTATATTCGCTCTTCTACACGACTACACGGAGTCCATAAAGTTTAATGCCATAGTAGAATTTACTATATTCGCCTCGAGACACAAAATCTTGAGTGCGTATCCTCTGAGATATCTCATATTTTGCGTGACCGACGTGTCCGGTGCTTATTCGGGGATAGCGCAGGGGCCAGTATTATTTAAATTTTGAGATTCGTGTAGAACGTATTTGAACAGTTGAGATTTCCCTATAAGTCACGCAAAATATGAGATATCTCAGGGGAGCGAATTTCAAAATCTTGGGCTATAACTTCTTGATTGGACGAGATCACTGGTGGGGCACACGAGACAGGCACTTGCCAGCTCCCGCGTGCCAACCACCCAGTCCCTCTCCTCTTGTGCGGGCTTGTCTACGGACTATTTCTATCATTTATGAAAACTCAAGTCAGTTCTGTACCCAGTCCTAGTGTCCTACTACCTAGTACCCACGACCCACCAGTTCTCAACGGTTACCCAATACACTGTGGACTACATAACCTGTGAACAGAAGATAATAATTGTTCACCAATTTACATCTCCAATTCAATACCATCCTGTTTACACTGCAACCACAATCTAAGCTGAGATTATGAAAAAAAAAAAATGGATGAAACGACCAGTGAAGAGGGTTGGTTTTGGTAGAAAATCAAGGACTTCTATGCTTTTTAAGACATTAAATCTCATTCCACTGAAGCCACACCGACTGCACTGGTATCCCGTTCGTCCTATTGACATATCATGCCCAACAAATTTAGCACGGAAATAAGTTGTTTCTGTCGGATATATTATAGGAGGTAAATTTTGCTGGAGGTCACTAAAGTTTGTTCTTTGTTATGAATTGGTCACTCAAGTTTGATTTGTTTCTTCATAGCCACTGAATATTTAATTTGTCTCAATCAAGTTACCCTATAAATTTTTCATTTAAAATATTAACGAAATATTCTTATTCTGTTCAAAATATAACGGAAATATGCTCATTTCATTCAATTTTTTTACGAAATATGTTTATTCCGTCCGAAATGCTAACGGAAAAGTTATATTCCGTTAATAATTTGAATAAAAAAGTTATAGGGTGACTTAATTAGGACAAATTTAAAAGTTCAGTAGTTATGGAGGAACAAATCAAACTTGAGTGACCAATTCATGACAAATGACAAAATTTAGTGACCTCCAGCGAAATTTATCCATATAGGATCTATTAACAACAGTTCAATTTTGATAATATATTTTTAAATTGGAATAAAAGTATTTATAAGAAAAGATAAATTGTGTAGTAATGTTGTTGTATATTAAATTTATATGATTTGAGTGTTATTTTGATAATTCTTTAAAAAATATTAAAATTCTATTTATTCATATGCACTATATATATAAAGTGGATCATGTTTCTAAATCTGAATTTTAGTAATGCATATTATTTTTTGATATTGTCCAAAAAATTATCAACTTAATCCATAGTTAATCCTTCCCAATACTGTTCTAAATAAAATAAATACCATGTTTGGTTAAACAAGATAAAAGTACTGCAGATTGGGTGATAAAAAGTGTGTCACCTATGAGACAATTTTTTTCTATATAAATTTCTAACGCAGGGGAGGCCGTGATTTTTATTTTTACCCAAAAAAAAATATATTTTAATATAAATAACCAGGTTTTTAAAAGATTTTTATTTCTACCCAAACCGCTAGGAATATTTGCGGTTCGAATTAAAAATTCGAACCGCTAGGAATATCAGCGGCCTGAATTCTTAATTCAAACCGCTAGGATTCCTAGCGGTCTGAATTCTTAATTCGAACCGCAAATATTCCTAGCGGCTTGAATCTCTTTTTTTTTTTGAAAACTTATAACTACGGGGGGAGAGCTGCGTAGAAGAGAGAGAAAAAAAAAGAGGGAGGAAGGAAGAGGGCTGAAGAGGAGGGAGGAAGAGGGAGAGGGAGGGGAGCTTTGAAGGAAGAGGAGCTCTGAAGGAGGAGGAGACGGAGAAGTCTGTCAATTCAGGTAATTTTTTTTACATACGTATTTACTGTTAATTACATACGTATTTACTGTTAATACATACGTATTTACTGTTAATTACATACGTATTTACTGTTAAGTACTGTTTATATACGTATTTACTGTACACTACTGTTCACATACGTATTTACTGTACACTACTGTTCACATACGTATTTACCGTACACTACTGTTCACATACGTATTTGCTGTACACTACTGTTCACATACGTATTTACTGTACAATACTGCACACTACTGTTCACATACGTATTTACTGTACACATACGTATTTACTGTTCACATACGTATTTACTGTTCACTACTGTACACTACTGTTCACATACGTATTTACTGTTAATTACTGTTCATATACGTCTATTCACAACTGTTCACAATTGAAATCAGTAAACTGACCAAATATTTGTCATTTATGAATGTAGTTTATTGGCCATGTCTATTGCAATTTCAATACATTTTGGAGGAAAGTTCATAACTGACCAGTATGGAGTACGTTACTCCAAACCTGTAGCAAATACGTATTGGGTTGATGAAAATTTCTCATTTGAGCAGTTACAATCGCTTATTTATGAAGAGCGGCTGCAATAGGAATCGTTGCCAATTACAAATTCAGGCCCGAATAGTCCACGCAGGAAAGTATGTCAAAATCACATTGGGAGATAACGGGGCATTGAGAGGTCTAATAGCGCAGGTTTTGAGGTCTGGCGAATCATTATTGGAAGTTTTTGCACGCAGAATTTGCGAAGAGTCAGGGGCCGGAAGTTCAGGCCAAAATTCAGCTGCCCAACATTATCAAGAAGATAATGAACCACACACTCCTTTTATCGTAATGCCTGTACCAGAACCGGAACCAGAAATATACAATAATTCACCCCAATCTCCACCTTTTGTCCCACAACGAGTACAATCTCCACCTTTTATCCCACCTATATCCATGTATGCAGGTCCTTCATCCTTACCTGGGCCTGAACCAAATCCTCACCCCAGACCGCCACCAGTACAGGAAGATCCAAACGAGTCAGAATTTGAATTTATAAACGAGGTACCGGAGGAGAATATGCAAACTGGGGATGAATTGGGGGAAGGAGACTGTGACATTAATGATGAAGGAGATGAAGAAGATGAAGAAGAATACCCACAGCCCACTGTGATGCAGAATAGAGAGAATATGCCGTTAGGTGGCCGTTCTGAGACTCATCCTTTTGTAAACTTCAATGACACATCTGCTTTTCGAGAAGCAGATGTTTCTTACTATGGTCGTCGGGTTGAGTACAGGAGTGAGCTCGCAAAAGGCCAATACTTCGTAAGTAAAAAGCAACTGACGAAAAAGATCAGAGAGTACCATGTTGACAAGAACAAAGAGACATATACGAAGAGAAGTGACACATCCCGGCTGGAAATTAGATGCAGCACTCCGGGTTGTCGTTTCAAACTGAAGGCAAGAGCAACAAATGCCGGAGATACATGGATGATAACTGAGCAAGACACGCCTCACACATGCGAATCTGAGTATACCAGGACGGACCATGCACAACTCACGGCATCAATTATCGCAGATATCATCGAGAGCAGCATTAAGGAAGACCCCACTATGAGCATCCGGAGTGTGGCACACTGCGTGAGGGTTAGGTTTGGCAGTATAACCCCGAAGTACAACAAACTTTGGAGAGGTCGTGAGATTGCAGTAGCCCGGCAATTTGTGAGTTAGGAAGAGTCGTACAATTTTATGAAACTATTGCTTATCGGGATATGTTACACGAATCCCGGCTCAAAATACCAATATCTGACAAGTCCGAGCATCGATAAAAATACAGGACTGGTCAAACAAGGTGTTCAGAAATTCAGGGCCGTGGCATGGGCTTACGGACCATGCATTACCGCATTTGATTACTTAAGACCGGTGATCAGTATAGATGCAGCCTTCCTTTCTGGGCGGTATGAGGGCAGACTTTTGATGGCTTGCGCCTATCATGCCGATAACCAATTGCTGCCTCTAGCATTTGCAATTGTATATACGGAGAATGAAGAGAATTGGGGTTTTTTCTTACGATGGCTTAGGATTAATGTGATTCGTGTTAATAGATTCGTATGTGTTATATCGGACCAACACAAGGGTATCAAAGCTGCATTGAAACCTGAATACGGATGGGATAGGGATAATTTTGTGCACAGGTATTGTATCCAACATGTTGCAGATAACCTGGTCCAGGCGTGTGGGAAGGACAAATGGTACGGAACTAGGTTCAAACAAGGAGCCAGGAAGAAGAAGCCAAGAAGGCTGAAAGAGATGTTCGAAGATTTTTGCTCGGTATGTCTAATATTGTCTAATTTATATCATTTTTGTTTCTTTTAGATGCATTTTGTATAATTTTGCTTTGTTCTATTGCAGCAAAATTCGACGTGTAATGCTTTGTTCTATTGCAGCAAAATCCGACGTGTAATGCTTTTCTGAGTCACCGGTAGTCGTGACCACGACCAATGCTGCAGAAGCAGTGTTGGCCCATAGATTTGCTTAGTTTTCCGCTATATTTTGAAGAATACTAGCCGTCAGGGACAAGTTAAATAATTAAAATAAGACAACAAGTGCATGACAAGGTAGGAAATTAAAATAAGACATAAATAGCATACTAACCTTGCAACCGTGGCACAAGTTGGAGTAGAGATGTGCTAGGACAGCCCCACCCAAGTTGTACCTGCCGCTCGACGGCTGAAGGTCTCGCAGCAGCTCTAGATACATCATCGGGATGGTATCACCATTTGAATCAGCAAACATGACAGAACCAAATAGGTCCATCACGAATCCCCGTGTGTATCTGTAATATCAAAATTATAGAGCAACTCATTTTTCCGCATGAAACAGAGTACAAAATAAATGTAATACAAATAGTTTGTATGAGTACCTCTGAATCTCGAGCTGAGTGGAATCACTACCTAGGCCTCCCGCAAACATAGCTCGCAGCTTCGTCTTGTTCAGACTGTACTTGGACTTCCCCCCATTACTGCGTATATCTGGCTCCGCTCCCAACAACTCTGCAAGCATGTAATTAATCGTGATGTCATCTGGATCTGTGGGGTCAGATATGCCACCAACGGGCACGCCCTGGATAGGCAGACCCCATAGAGCACTAACGTCCTGGAGAGTCACTGTCATCTCTCCAAAAGGTAAGTGGAACGTGTGCGTCTCGGGGCGCCATCGCTCCACTAGTCCTGCAATAAGGGACGCGTTAATGGACTTAGTCTCCGACTGTAGAATATCGACCAAATGTTGCACCCCCAAATTTTGCAGATACGACTCCATGACCGAGTAGTACTGCATGTCAGGATATCGACCCCTGGCATTTATAATTGCCTCACTCTGCGTTCAAAAAAGTAAACAACATGAAAACCTAAAAATACAAAAATTCAACAAAATACAAACTTAAAAAAAAAAAAAGTAATCAAGTACCTCTTTAGATGCCTCTGAGACTCGGTGCTCATCGTGAGACATCCATAATAAAGGACTGAAATGATCCTTGCTGTCAGTGGGAATGGGCTCATCAACCGGGTCGGCTGCGGGTGGTCTCCTAGGCCGTCCCCTAGCCATCCTACGTTAAAAAAAAAATTAAACATGCTACAATTGGCTAAAATATGCTAATTGCGGTAAAAATATGCTAAAATACGCTAATATGCAAAAAGATGACTATGGAGTCAATCATAACATGCATTATGCCAATAAGAACAAAGAATCACTCCATACAAGCATATTTTTATAGATTTGTATTTTTTTTAAAGATAAGGTTTCCATTAGAAATGTATGAAATCAGTTAATGCAAACTAATTTCATTTCATACAAATTAATGCAAAATAAACTTTCAAATATACTACCAGCAAAAATAACTCATTTATTAGTTGCGAGTATAATTTGTTTAATCACACCAATTTGATGATACATATAGTACATATTAACCTTGGAACTATAGATATAGTTTTTTTTTTTTTAAATAGAAGTAAAGAAAAAAAATAAGCTCGTATTATATAATAATATTTTATACAATTTCGTTTTTTGTGATGTAATTATTCCATGATATATGCATATTACATAGATTTTATTTATATGATAAAATTTATTAGTTGCCACTTGCCATGTATAAGTTGTCAAGGGAAAAATTGCCCTTGTATTTTTAAACCACATATGTCATTAATTCATACATCTCTCTTCTTGAGTATCAAAAACTGGAAAGCAATTGATTCAAAAACAAACTCATGTATTACTTGTACAATTTCAAAACAGAAAAAAAAAAATTCATGCATTACTTGTACCTCATTACAATTGATTCGGCAGATGTTAGTTGACCTTTGAGCTCAAGATCATGACAACTTTATGTAAAATGCTTTGGAAATACATTATGTACAATAAATGGAGAATTTGTGGTTCAATTATTATATAAATATTAAGGAAATAAAAAATTAATAAGCACACAAAAATGATGTCCACCAATCTGCTGAATTTACATTTTTTTTTTTCATGCTGAAATGATTTGGTACACGAAATATAGTTCGTATAAGAATGGTCTTAATCTGGTACACGAAATGATCTGGAAGATTTTTCTGGATTATTAAGATAGAAATTGAGTATAAAGATGTTTATTGTAGTTTGTTTTAACTACGAATAGATAATTTAAGCAAGTTGAGAATTTGATTCATATGATGTAATAGATATTAAAAAAATTATTTTTAACGTGCATTACTTGATTTATATGATGTGATATTAGAACTAATTTATCATTAGAATATATATTTGCATTGTTTTGAATGAAACAATAATTTTTCAGCTTTAGAACAGATTTTTTAAACTTGAAATAAATTTCTTTAGCTCAAACAACTATTTTAACATGAAATAATGCTTGAAATTGCACAAAGCTGTCCAGAAATTGCACAAAGATGATTGAACTGAATCATCAAACCTACTTCTAAGTTTACACAGAAATTACACAGAAATTACACAGAAATTCAATCACATAACCTACTTCTAAGTATTAATAGACGAATGAAATTACACAGAAATTCAATCACATAACCTCCTTCAATCACAGAAATTCAATCACATAACCTACTTCAATCACAGAAATTACACAGAAATTCAATCACAATTACCTTCAAAGATGATTGAATCGACGACCGGCGGTGAAGAGGCGGAGGGACGGCTAGGCGGAGGGGCGGAGGGACGGCCTAGGAGGGGCGGAGCGCCGGCTAGGCGGAGGGGCGGCGAGGCGGAGGCGGCCTTCTTTCTTTTTTCCTTTTTTCTGGCGGAGAGGCGCTTCTTTCCTTTTTTCTTTGTTCTTGCGGAGAGGCGACACAGAGAAGAAGAGAAGGGATCACGGGTCGGGTTAGGTTTGAATTAAGAATTCATACCGCTAGGAATCCTAGCGGTTCGAATTAAGAATTCAGGCCGCTGATATTCCTAGCGGTTTGGGTAGAAATAAAAATATTTTAAAAACCTGGTTATTTATATTAAAATATATTTTTTTTTGGGTAAAAATAAAAATCACGGCAGGGGAGGTTTATACAGAGCTGCAAAATCTGAGCCCATTTGAAAAAAAAAAAAAAACTCAGTTAAATATCTCACTTGGGCCTAAATAGAAAATTTTCGATTATTTAGGATTTAAACAAGATTAAATCGGACCGGGCCGAATCCAGCTGGAATCCAACTTGAACATGCAAGTCCTCCTAACCTGCGTTGGAAATTTCCAGCATAGAATTCACACTTTTGAATTTATAGGAAGTGGGTTTTGAAAGAAAAGAAAATCTTGACAATTATAAGCTTACAAATCAAATTAAGTCGGAGATTTGTTTACAAATGCCCCAACTAACTTGATGTAATAAATCCTATCCAAATTCAATGGTCTGAGGAAAAGAACCAATTTGGGTCCGATGCCCATCGGACTCAAAGTGAGTTCGATGGGTTCGATAACCGTCTGATCTGCTTTAAAATTCGCACTCATAACTTTCGCATCTGCTTTAAAATTCATGCACACAAATCTATCGGACGGTTCCTAAACCCATCGGACTCAAATTTGAGTCTGATGGACATTGGACCCAAGCTGTTCTCCTGAGGAAAACATGATGCTAG
Source organism: Carex myosuroides (assembly GCA_028015225.1). NCBI lineage: Eukaryota > Viridiplantae > Streptophyta > Magnoliopsida > Poales > Cyperaceae > Carex > Carex myosuroides. Next base: position 1,778,332 of record CM051480.1, read on the forward strand.
TGACTAACATATTGTTTTTAAGTCTTGCCAACTGAAACCCATGAGAAGTAATCCAATATATAAATTGATGATGAGCAAAGTAGTATGAGTTTTCATAAAAAATATTTGCGGATTTGATCTAAAAATAATCTGATTGAATTTTATCTATAAACTTTTCATCTTTTAATACTTGTTTATTATAAGCTTACAAGGTCAAAAATTAGTTCTGAACATTGAATGTACAAAAATCATCCATTTTAAATAGAACAATTATCTTAGTCTCCGCACTTCAGTTTTCCCAAAATTTTCGTAGCAATATTAGAGGAATGATGTACTATGGTCCCCACTAATTATATGGTGTCTCCTTCTCCAGTCCCTGCACTCACGTCAACCTTCATAGGTATAAATACTTAGAAGATAATATATTAATACTTGAAAAATAAGATATTAATATTTTGATGTGTAACTTGTCATGATCATCCATTTTTCAGTCCTTCAATCGTCCTGCGTCAATCTTTTTCTAATGAAGTGGTATGGACCCCGTATCCCAGCATCAACCTTCCCAATCGTCTCCGTCTTAACTTTCATCTAACAAAAACAGATGATCTCATAGATATAAATACTTCAGTGAATATACCTAAAATACTTGCAATACTCCTAAAATACTTGTAATACTTGATAATAATACTTTCAGACGTCATCTAGTGTCATATGTAAAAAGTACTTGAAAGTGTATGTATAAGTATTTGCACAACGAGGTATAAATACTTGCGTGACGACGAGTCCAAAAGTACGTCATCATGGATCTCATTTGAAAAAGAAAATTGCATAGAAGACGTTCGTGGTTGTAGATTCGCAAAATTCAGAAATATGAACGAGATTGAACGGAGAAAAAAAATTCACTTCTAAAAATGTGTATGGTCCCCCATGTAGTTTTGAGTGGTCCCCACAGGTATTTATGGTGCGAGTAAGTTTGAGAGATTTGGTTGGGAAAATAATTATTTACGTAAAAATTGTTTACCTCATAGGTATTAATATTTAAGAAAAAAAATTCAGTGCTGAAGTTTTTGCGGTTCCCTCAAATAGTTATGGTAGTTATGATGAAGATACAATGCGGACACTATAGCGCCGGTACTGTTATCAGCTCCCTTTTAAATATCTTGATCTTTTGCAAATAAAAAAAACTTATTGCTTAGTCTGTCGAAGTATATCTAATCTTTGAATTCGTTGCAAGAAATTAATCTATTTTTTTTTAAGTTAAACTCTCATTGGCGGGTTTTAAACTAAGACTTGCTTTATTTTAAATAAATATGAGTGTAATAATTTAATGCTCATCTATCCAAATTTAAAAATGGTATTCACTGTTGCACCATCAGGCAATAGATATGTATTTGGAGTCACCATTAACGATAGATACTTCAGTCATTGTGTTGTGTCATTGTCTGATATTTAATTTAACAAGTAAAACTAAAGAGAAATTGATGTTTTTCTAAATAAATTATTGATTTACAATGAAGTAACAGTGGATCATCACATAAAATACAATTCCAAGGTAATCATCAAGAAACCTATGTTGTAAATATATAGTACAAATATTATTTTGTTGTACAAAGAGCATATGAAAGGGTCTGCTAGCTTGAAATAGTTTGGTGCAATGCAACTTTGCACAGCATCAAAGTTGTCAGAAGGCCAAGTGTTCAATTAATTGAAGTCTTTTGTTTATTATATATATAATGACATAATCCATATTATAAGGACTAATCATGGGCAATGCCGTACGGTCATCATGTTAAGTTTTTTTTGTAACATGTTGGGGTGTGTATTTAAAATTATGGCAATGATCATGATACATTAGTCATGTCATATGTATACGTAGTCATGTTTGATCATATTTAACTATTTTTTTTAAACTTTAATCTGTTAAAGTAAGAAAACAAATAAAAATAAGAAAATAATGTAAATAATTATAAACTAAATAAACAATTTTATAAAAAAAAATTATATTGTTCAAAATTTTATAAACTAAATAAACAATTTACTTTATGATAAATTGATAGAACTGAATCCTCTGTTTTTCTATGGACAGGAAAGTTCACCATAGAATTTAGCTAATATCTGCTTCATACGTGACATCTATCTTTCATTTCATTAATAAGAATTAAAAAAATAACTTTCCAAACTAATTAATTAATAAAAATCTTTTCTCTTTTTTTGTCTCTTCACTTTTTATTTCAAAACTAATTAAAAAAATAATTTTCTAAACTGTTTCTTCTTCACTGTACCTCTCAACGGTGATAATTTTTTTTTTTTCAAAGGCTTCAACAATCTCTTGCCACATGAAGATTTCTTGAGTTAAATCTAGTAGCAAAATTTTTTGCTTGTAAGTCATTGTTTATATTTTTTATATTTTTCTCTTCTTTACTATGGAGATTTCAACCTCTCAATGGAAAATACCAGATAGTCAATGCCGTGTAGTTAGAAATTAAAGTGTGAACTTTGTATGATTTTTTTTTGTCAAATGTATACTCTGTAAATTTGAAAATTTGGTATATCAGGGAAGTGCAATTCTGAGGCATATCCTCTTCTCAAATCTGCATGGTACCTTGGTTTCTACCAAGATTTATATTGCTTTTCCATTGATTTTTTTAAAAAAAAAAGGCTAATGCCCATTTCATGTTACTGAAATATTAAAATTACATCACCAGTTGTGTTCAGCATAGAACTGTACTCTGTGAGTACATTCTATCAGTATCAGTAGCCAACCAAAATTTTCCATTGAATTTTAATACATGTGGCATGCTCTGATCCTCTCTATTAATCTGACTCTAGATATATTATTTTTTGATAGTTTGGTTGTAGTCTTTAATACGGTGCTTAGGTTGTAAATTTTAGCTAGTAATCTCCATGTAATTATTGGTTAGAAGGGCCTTCATGTATATTGTATATATAGTCAGATTGGTTTGCGTTGGTGTGTTGAGAGTATCAGGTTTTTTTGTAATAGCACAGTACATTCTAATACAAACTGCCTATGGGTTTCACTGGCAAAAAAAAAAAATTAAAGGGGGAAGTATTAAGTAAGCAACCCACCGATCAATATTGGTGTAATTTTTGCATTATTATCTTAATGAAATCTAAAATTTTATTTTTTTGACATGCATGAGTGTTTATGGGTCTCATTATCGGAGGTCTCCAGTGATGTTCAAGAGATTGCTTAAGTTTAGAAAAAAAAATTGTCATCGTTGGTACATAGAAGAGAAAGGGGCAATTCCGAATTTGGAAGGTGAAGAGCCAGGAGAAAGATGAAAGAAAATATTATAGTTTAGATTTTTTTAAGTTTATTTGTAATCAATCAATCAATTAATTAAAAAGATACTCATTAATGAGATGAAATATAAATAACACGTGTCAAGAGATTGGCTAAACTCCATAGCATAGTGACAAACGAATAGTTCGGGTTCGGTTCGGCGGGGTAAAAAATTCGTGATTCGGGTATAATTCGGATATGATTCGGAAATAATTCGGTACTACAAGAAAGCAAAAAAAAAAAACCAAAAAAAAAAACCCCCAAAAGAAATAAAACTTTCAAAATAAATTTAAAAAAATTGCGCGAGTTAAATTAGCTATTATTGTCAACTTTGAATTAACTTATTAATTCTTTGACTATTCTTTGTTTCATCCAAACGTTAATGTTTTTGCAAAGTGCAAACTTAATTGTGTTAAGAATTGTAAACCATAAATTAAACCATATTATTTTGAGCAAGTGTCGAGATAATATAACTATGGTACTAACGAATAGTTATTTATAAAGATGTTAACTATATTTTGCATAAACAGCTATAAAAAGAGAAACAAAAAGCTGAGATAACTACTGAAGAACTTAAGTCACACCACTTGCTCGTTTCTTCAAAAGATCCTTCTGATCTGTTAACCTGCTATTATTGAACTTAATTTAAAAAAGTTTATATGAAATCTCTAGTCGGATTTTGAAACTTGTGTTTCCATTCAGAAAGCGTTATTCTTATTCACGAATGACATTTAGATTCAAAAATTAATGCAAAATATAATGCAAAATTAATGGAATCTGGAAATTTAACCTCCACATTTCTTCTTCAAAATACTACAATAAGAATGCACAATTTTGAAATGATATACTGGAAACTGCTGGGAGCTAAATAAAAAAATATCCCAGTGAAATTATAGTAGTAGAATAAATTATATTGTATGGACACGGGTACGGATATCATATCAGATATGATACGGATATGGGATATGGTGATACACTAATTTTTAAAAATCTAAAATACGATACGTCTATTATATATATTATTTTATATATATTGTTTTTATATAATCATAACTTAATCAAAATTGAACAAAAAATTAAAGGCTTAACTTGAGTATAAACTAAATACCATATAGTTACCTGTTTATATCATATATGACACTCTAGTGCAGTGGTTAAAAGGTTTTGATGCTTAAGTGGAGTTCTCATGTTCGATTCACGCATAAGGCAGAAAAGAAAAACACATTTGCGCTGGTGTATGCGCGGCTCATGGGTGCGTTTGCAGTTCATAGCTCACGAGCGCGATTCACGGGTGCGTCAACAGCACAGGCGTTTCATAAAGGAACCGATCGTTTCACATGTTCGATTCAGGAGTATCGGTGCGTTTCACATAAAATTATTGTTTATATTTTACTTGATAATGATTTAGTATTATAAACCCTGTCATTTTTTTTTTCAATATATGCAAAAAGAAGGGAAATGAAAAACAAAATAAAAAAAATTGAGGGCTCCACAAAAGGGAACCGATGATAAAGTTCTCTAAAGCTTTAAAAAAATGGCTAGATTTTTTTTTAGGAAAAATAAGAGTCTTGTCCATATTTCATTGATTAAAAAAAAGCAGTTGCAGAGTTTGTATCCACTGATAGAAACACAATTCAGAAAGTAAATGCAAAGGTAAAATGCTCAACACAGTTGAGCCTGGGAAATGAGAAAAAAAACAAAAACTAATAAAAAGTAAAGAGCAAAATATAGCACAAAAGAAAAGGTAAATGGGTTCGTATCTCCTGATGTTGCAACATGCTGGCACACCCTCCTTTAGCTCTTTTTGTATCAGTGTCAGTTTCTGTACCAGTCTGGTACCAAGAAACAAACCCATACCAGTAACAGCTGGTCAGGTGACTGTCCATTAGTGTTGCCCCCTGGAGTCATTTTTCCTTGGCTTAGGGGATCTCTCTCTGATCTGTGATGTGTCTCCCATGTCTGTAGAAATCCAGTTGTTTGACTGTTTCTTGCAACAGGTCATCAGTGCCCTTCTCTATGTCTGTGAAACTGCGCACGCAATGCTCCCTCCAAATTACGAATTGCATGATTACCATGGCCGTTTGTTGTTGTTTTTTCATGGGTCCCGTCTTTGTTAGATCTTTGTCTTGCTCATTTTTTATATTTTAACTAGCTAATCTCATAATTCGAATCTGTAACCTTCTATAAATAAAAACAATGTTTTATCCAATTGGAGTAAACGAGATTGTCAGTATATCCTTTTCCTCATAAATATCCAAAAAAGAAGAAAGCAAAATAAGGTCGTCACTTCAGCTTAATAAAAGCCGAGTGATTGTGAAGGTTCATAAACAGTTGGCCAAATGAGTTGTCGACCTCCCTATTTAGATGGTTCATGTAATAGCTGACTGAGTCAATCATTGTTTACCTATTCTCGTGTCAATGCTTGTCTGGGGAAACGTAGCAGTTAATGCTTAATAAATGCTTATTGTGACGCAGAAGTGAAAAAAGCCAAATAATATTCTTTCATGGTAACATATGATAATTTCAAAACATGACGCCTGATACGTTATATCTCGGGGAGTAGGCCGTATCGAAAATGAGTTGGGCTCGTCCTGTTGCGAGATGACAGACTGAGATGTGAATTGAATTTGGAACTCAAGTTGGTTTGGAGATATTCGGACTCTGATTTATATGATATTTTTTTTAGCAAAAGTTTCGACCCCTGTTTAATGGGTTTTATTGTCTTATTTAGGCTGTCCATAACCGCTATGCCACGCGATTATTGGAGACTGGGCGATTATGCAAACCATATCGGCAATTATCCAGCGCAGAGGTAGTGCAAGTCAGTTTCGGGCTGAGCCTCGTGAGGCTTTATGAGGCTTTTGTTGGGTCTTGCTTGGATGGATCCCTAGGCTTTTTATATTAATCCCAGGTTGGCCTCTCAAGGAGGTCCGAATTCCGAGTTAGCTCATATTATTTGATGGACCTCAGACTTTTCATATTGATTCCGAATTGATTTTTTAAGAAGGTCCGAATCTCAAGTTTTCATGACCTATGACGAGTTTGTTGAGGACATTGGAAACATGGCCCTATCAACGTCGATACTTTCTTTAAATATAAAACAATCGAACAATAGGTGGAGTTGCAAATCCTAATAACGAAGATAACAAGGATGTTATTTTCATGCCCGGATCTTCTGAGGTTAATTTACCGTTCCATTAGAATTCGGATTAATAGAAAGATTGAACTGGATTTGAACTCAAAATATAAATCCTTATGAATTCGTTATTTTCTACGCCCAGATGAGAACTTTTTTTAAAACCCATAGATAAAAAAAAAGGTAAATTTAGAGAACCAACTTGATTGGTTTTTTTTTTTTTTACAAAAATCATAAGTACCAAATAGTATTTGCTATTTTACACCTCTCATTTATATATAAGTGGTATTGAATAAGCCCACTTAATTTCACAATTTTTTCATAATTTTTGTCAAGTAAAAGAGTAAAATTGAGTGATATCGAATAGGCTATTCAATACAATTTAAACGTAAATGAGATATACTGAATATCCTATTCGATATTTATATATGATTATTTAAAAAAAAAAACTAATCAAGTTGGTTCTCTAACTTTACATTTTTCATTTATGATTTTAAAAAAAATTCCTCAAATGACCAGTTTTTAACAGACTCTTTTCTTTTTGGGAAAAAAGAAGAGAAAAATATCAGTCTACGTGAACCAGGTGCAGCTAGAAAAGAATTGAGCATGACCCAGTAATTTAATTTTTTTTTTTTTTTATTTCCTCCCACTGCCCAGTGCCCACTAGGAATTTCCTAAGAAAAAGCAAAAACACCTCTCTCTCTCTCTCTCTCTCAAGCGCACACACGCAGTCACAGGCGACCGACCGGACCTCTATACAACTCATCTGGGAGAACAGTACTTAGCTCTGTTCTTCCTGCCTTGCTTCCTATTCTGTACTGTTATTATAATTTTATCTCCCTTAAATCCCCTCCAATTATCATCTAATTTCCCCATCCCCTTGTTAATCTAATTATACTAACACCAAAGAAGTAGGAGAAGTTGCCGATCAAATCCGATTTCGCTTGTGCATCGACCTCTACTACACCAGACAGCAACCTAGAGAGAGACGAGCTGATCTCTCATCGGATTGAACTCACAAAACCTCTAGTCAAGTTTTCGATTCACACTCAGTGAGTTGAACCTACCTACCTGTTTCATCCAATTCACGCACAATCGGAACATAATTTCAAGGAAGAGGAAAGGGGGACAAAGAAAGAAGCCCATTTAGGGAAGTAATATAAAGAAAAGAAAAGAAAAGGAAAGCAAGGATGAGTGAGGCAGTGAAATCAATGCTAGCAAAGCCGATCCACCTGGCCGACCAGGTGGCGAAAGCTGCTGGCGCGGCCCAATCGAACCGGTCAGAGTGTACCGAGATCAAAACCAAGGCTGAGCATCTAGCCTCCTTACTGAGGCAAGCTGCTAGGTCTGAATTGTATGAACGACCCGCTGCGCGAGTGACAGAGGAAACAGCTCAAGCCCTCTCAAAGGCTATGTCATTGGTTTCTAAATGCCGCGACAATGGTGGGATTTTGCGGAGGTACTTTTGTTTCAGATTTTGTATAAATCATGTAATTGATGACTGCACAGTGGTACTGGGTAGTTGTTTTTATCAATCATTGGTTGCATGTTCAATTTGGAGAGTTCTAGATGTATTAAGGCATACATGACATAGTAATCACTCTTTCATATTTAGTAAGGGGAATAAATAAACAGAGGCATTTATTGGGTAATACCTGGAAGTAGCATATATGATGGGGACCAATACAAGTACCCGTAACTTATACATTTGATCATTGAGGGTAGAATTTGTTCAGATCGCTGATCTGTTATTGACTGACAATACCGAAGCACTTTCTTGGTTGCATCACTAGCTGCTATATGAAGAATTAAAAATACTATACATATTTACATAGACATTGTTAAAATGGTATCCCAGTACATAACTATACAATTGCATTAAATTGTGAAAACCTGATAAAATTTCTTATGATAGTTAATGGCAGGTGTTGAGTTTATCAATTTGTGGGTTTTATTTTGAATTCAGTTCCAGGGCAATACCTGACTGAGTACAATGAGATCTGAGTCATCAGTTTTAGGCTGGCATGAATCTCAAAACGGACCCCTATATCTAAATAGGCATCGGTCCAATCGCTTGGCTGGGAGCTCATTGTACTCAGTCAGGTACCTGGGAGGATACGGATTCTTTCATTTTAGCCTGGAAATTCTGGTTGATTTATAGCATCATTGGTTATAACCAGTGTGTGCCACTAGTGCACAGAGATATCAGCTAGCATGAAAAGTAGTTCTTTTAGTGTTGAATTGGACACAACATGAGCTTTGTGCTGTTTATTTTAATATATAAAACATAAGTTGAGTGCTGATTCTGTACTCAACCATCAATACCACAAGTTTTTCAAGGTTAAAAAAAAAATTATTCCACTAGCAATTAAATACAAAGTTAATAAGTATAATACAAACACATTTTTAAATGGTTAACCCAGTACTAATAGAGCAATTAGTTAGTTACTGTTGTAATAGGAGTCAGACTAGTCAATGCTGACTGTGTAGTTAGTTAATGGCAGCACTTGTAATTAGATGCAATATTAGGATTTACTGCTGCCTATATAAGAGTAGTCTTCTCTTTGTAAGAAACAATCAAGATAATACAAAAGATCTATTATTCCTCTCTTCTGTTTCTCTCTCGTTTTATGGTATCAGAGCTATGGATGATCCAAGCTCTAATCCTTCTCAAGAATCTACTATCTCTACTCCCCCTGGTACTCAAGAAACTCAATTGGTGATGCTCACACTTCCTATTTCCACTAAACTCGATCGCGACAACTATCTCTCGTGGCAATCTCAGATCATTCCTCTGCTACACGCCTATGGCTTGTACCGATTTCTTGAGTCCAGTGCGCCTTCCTCAACAATCAGCGGTACCGCTGGTACACAGCAAATCAACCCGAATTACCTGCCCTGGTATAAGCAGGACCAGATGCTCCTCGGTTGGCTTCGATCATCGCTAACCCGAGAGATTCTTGCTCAGGTTGTTGCTGCTAAGACCTCCGCTGAGTTGTGGGAGACTCTCCGCCAATCCTTCTCTGCCACCTCGCGAGCTCGGTTATCCGAACTCCGCCGACTGCTCCAGAATTCTACCAAAGGCAGCTCGACCTGTCTGGAATACATCAACAAGCTCCGATCTCTCTCTGATGAGCTCGCCTTCATTGGCGAACCACTCTCTGACGCTGACCTGCAGATGCACATCCTTCAGGGACTCGGAGCGGAGTTTGACTCACTTGTCGTTGCTGTTCAAACCGCACCACCGCGCTCCACCGCTGACCTCACGGCCTTGATCTATAGTCACGAGTCTCTTCTTCTTTCTCGGCACAGTGTCGGCTCTTCTCTCCCCTCAGCTGCGAATCCGATTGCGCTTTACAACGCTAAATCGGGTCAAAGATTTTCAAGATCCAATAGAGGGGGCAGCTCCAATAGAGGAAGCGGAGGCGGACCTAATAGAGGAGGTGGAGGCGGATCCTATCAGCAGCGCACCTTTAATCAAGCTCAGCGCACCTTTTCCCAGGGCCTGCTTCCACGGCCCATTAACCCCAGCGCAGCTCAACCTGGATTTAATCCAAGGCCTGCTGGTCCGAATCCAGACAGAGAGGCTATTTGCCAAATTTGCTACAAGAAAGGTCATCAAGCCAGGAGTTGCTGGTACAGATCTGATCTGCTGAACTATCCTGAACCGACTCAGTCTCATTTTCAGGCTCATTTGGCCCAGCCAGCTCCTTTCCAAGCAAATTGTGCGCACACCCCCAATTTCTCTTCGGGGCCCGAATGGTTCCTTGATTCGGGTGCAACGAATCATGTGACAAATGATTTGAACAACCTCTCCTCCTTTTTGCCGTATGACGGGATCGACCAACTTCATATTGGTAGTGGTGCGGGTATGACCATAAGCCACATTGGTTCCTCTCTTTTACATTTTTCGAATTATACAATCTCTTTGAATGATGTCTTATTTGTTCCCTCCTTTACTAAAAATCTTGTTAGTTTATCCAAACTATTACAAGATAACTCTATTCTCATTGAGTTTTTCTCTAACATTTGTGTCATTAAGGACCTCCACACTATGAAGCCTCTTCTTCAAGCCAAGGTTGACCATGGTCTCTACCCTCTTCCTTCTCAAATAAAGCCTCAAGCTTTTCTTGGTGAACGAGTTTCCATCGACTTGTGGCATGCTCGCTTAGGCCATCCCTCTTCTATGACTACCCACAAAATTTTAAATTCCAATGCTTTACCTTGTACTAGAAATAAAATGTCTTTGTGTCATGATTGCCTTGAGGCTAAATCACATCGCTTACCATTTATTTCTAGCTCTTCTTCTTCTTTCTTTCCTTTGGAGATTGTATATTCGGATGTATGGGGACCCGCACCATTGAAATCAAATAATGGTTTTCGTTATTATATTGTGTTCATTGATGATTACTCACGTTATACATGGATTTATTTTTTACACTCTAAGGATGAGGTTTTGCAAGTGTTTTCTTCCTTCAAAAGTCAAGTGGAAAATTTGCTTCAACACTCGATTAAAATTCTCCGAACGGACGGCGGTACGGAGTACAAGCCGATTTCTCGCTCTTTCCCCTCTCTCATTCATCAAACTACTTGCCCTTACACCCCACAACAAAACGGGGTGTCGGAACGAAAGCATCGCCACATTGTGGAACTCGCTCTTGCCAATATGGTGCATGCCTCTATTCCCGAACGCTTTTGGGACGATATTTTTGCAAGTGTTGTTTATTTAATTAATAGGCAACCCTCCACCAATGCTTCTTTCTCACCTTTCTTTAAGCTTTTTCGAAAACAACCCGACCTCTCTTTCTTGCGGGTTTTGGGCTGCTTGTGCTTCCCTTATACACGGCCCTATAATGAACACAAACTACAACCTCGGTCTAAGCCTTGCATTTTTCTTGGTTATCCGAGTTCTCAAAAGGGCTATAAATGCTTGCATCGTGACTCTAACAAAATTTTCGTGTCTCGACATGTTATTTTTGATGAATCTTATTTTCCTTTTAAGCATCACAGGTCTGGAAATGATTTGGCCGAAAATTCTCAGCCTCAGCCTCAACAGTGGCTCCCTTTGTTTCTTCCACCTGCTGGTTGTGTACACATGCAGCACAGAGAGCTCCCTTCTTCGGCCTCAAGGGATCTCTATTCCCCTTCAGCGCCCTCTCTTCCTATTGGTTCTCAGCTAATTTCGGGTCCTGCTTTGCCTTCAGCGGATCCGGGCCAATCTGCGCCAACCCTCCTTTCTGCCTCCCAGCATCTTTCGGGTCCGACTACAGCTGCAGCGGATCCAGGACCTTCTGCGCCTACTCTCCTTTCGGGTCCGACTACAGCTGCAGCGGAACCGACGCTCCCTCTCTCTCTCCCTAGGCGGGTCCAGCCCATTGGTTCCTCTCTTCTTTCGGGTCCTCCCCCTCCTGCAGCCGATCCTACCCCCATTCAAACTTATCAGCGGCGCGCCAAAACTTCTGCTCACAGAGAACCCTCTATTTCTATCCCGAATACCATTCTTTCCCCAATTTCTTCACCTCAGCTCCGTAAATCTTCCTCTCTTCACCCTATGATCACTCGTAGCCGTACTACTAAGCCGATACCTGATCAACTTGCCTTATTAACCGAATCTTCTCTAGAAATTGAGCCCAAAACCTTCACTCAAGCTAAATCACATCCCCATTGGATCGAGGCTATGTCAAAGGAACATGATGCTCTTCTCTCTAATCATACCTGGGATTTAGTTGCTCCCTCTCCCTCTCAAAATGTAATTGGTTGCAAGTGGGTTTACAAGATCAAAAGACGTGCCGATGGCTCTCTCGAGCGGTACAAAGCCCGACTTGTAGCTAAAGGCTTTCTTCAAGAAGAAGGGATCGACTACTTTGAGACCTATAGCCCGGTTGTTCGCCCGACTACGATTCGACTCGTTCTAACCATTGCTCTCACACGTGGTTGGCCGCTTCGACAACTTGATGTTCAAAATGCCTTCCTCCATGGCAATCTTCAAGAAACGGTGTTTATGCAACAACCTCCCGGATTTGTTGATCCCTCTAAACCTAATCATGTGTGCCGCCTTTCCAAAGCCATCTATGGTTTAAAACAAAGCCCTAGGGCATGGTTCAATGCTCTTAGCAATGCCCTTCTCAACCACGGTTTCAAGGCTTCTCGATATGACCCTTCTCTCTTTATCTCCTCTTCTCTCTTTGTTCTTGTGTATGTTGACGATATAATCGTTACGGGGTCCTCACTCGAGCTCATTCACTCTCTAGTTCATACACTCCAAAGGCAATTCCCCATTAAAGACCTTGGCCACCTACACTTCTTTCTTGGTATTGAGGTCAACCCGACTTCTAACGGTTTGCATCTTTCTCAAACCAAGTATCTCAAAGATGTTCTAAGTCGTGCCAAGATGCTTCACTCTAACCCCTTACCTTCTCCTATGGTACCTAACACCTCTCTTTCGAAGTTTGATGGTGATCCTTTTGATGATTCACATCTCTATCGCTCCATTGTTGGCGCTCTCCAATACGCCACTCTCACCCGACCCGACATTGCATTCGCGGTTAACAAAGTGTCTCAATTCATGCAATCCCCTCTTACCACTCATTGGGCTGCCGTGAAGCGCATACTCCGCTATCTAAATGGTACCTTGACCCATGGGATTACTCTCCAACCGGCCCCCTCTCTTTCCCTTCATGCCTATTGTGACGCGGATTGGGCCGGTTCCCTTGATGACCGCAAGTCAACTACGGGGTTTTGCGTTTTCTTTGGTGCTAATATTATTTCTTGGAGTTCCAAGAAACAGCCCACCGTTGCCCGATCGAGTACCGAGGCCGAGTACAAGTCACTTGCTATCACTAGTGCCGAAATTGTTTGGCTTCAGTTTTTGTTGGCCGAAATGCACATCACTCTCCCTTCTTCCCCGACCTTGTGGTGTGACAACATCGGTGCGACATTCTTAGCCTCTAACCCTATGGTGCATGCTCGTACGAAGCATGTTGAAATCGATTATCACTTCGTACGGGAACGGGTGGCTAACAACTCTCTTCGTATTCGCTTCATCTCCTCAAAGGATCAACTTGCGGACATTCTTACCAAACCACTTGCCACTCCTCGCTTCAGCCTTCTCTCTTCCAAGCTGACCCTTTGTACCCTCGGTTCAGCTTGTGGGGGGCGTAATAGAGCAATTAGTTAGTTACTGTTGTAATAGGAGTCAGACTAGTCAATGCTGACTGTGTAGTTAGTTAATGGCAGCACTTGTAATTAGATGCAATATTAGGATTTACTGCTGCCTATATAAGAGTAGTCTTCTCTTTGTAAGAAACAATCAAGATAATACAAAAGATCTATTATTCCTCTCTTCTGTTTCTCTCTCGTTTTAAGTACACATTACATAACCAACGCATCTGTAAAACTTTATGATATTATTTATGTTGTTACTCAGGTTGGTTAACATCATACCGGCTGGTTCGTTCCCACGGGTGGCAGCACAGCTTGACAGTTCAATAGAGAACGTGTCATGGCTGCTTAGGATATCTTCTCCAGATAATGATCCAGATGGAGAATCAGATTTGCACGGATTGCCAAACATAGCCCAAAATGAACCGATATTGTTTCTGATATGGGATCATGTTGCCAAGCTTCACACTGGATTGCCAGAAGCACGTGCTGACTCTGCCAGTAAGTAGTCATGTTATTTTTAATATATTACATGTCAGGTAAACCAATAGTTATTTTGTGGACCTGCACCAGTGTGACTGTGCGCCGACTTGTATTTTCTGATTCTGCCATTTCTAAGGCTTCTAGGAGTATCAGCAAATAAATTAAAAGGGAATGGACTTTGTACTTTATCCACTGGTGTTTTGTATTAAATAAGTCATTTTGGCAAGTTAAAAATAGGGCTTCCTTATTAGGTTATCTCTAATTTCCATTTACTTACAAATGGTAAATAGTTAAGTACATGATTAGCTGGCATTGTTTATCATGCATAGTAGTACTATATAGGTTCCTTTAAATGACCCGCCTCTTGGTTGGCACTGAAGTATTATTAACTATTAACAGATCTGTACCAGTACATCTATACAATAACAGCACTTCCGTTAAAATTAGGAAGTTTAATTTCAAGCTGCAGCTATCTAATTCATGACTTTTCGGTTATTTCAACACAGGTACCTTAGCCTCCTTGGCACGTGACAATGACCACTTTGCAAGGAAAATAATTGAGGAGGATGGTGTGGTCCCTCTCCTCCGCCTCCTCAAAGATGGCCGGGATGAAGGACGCGAAGCTGCGGCTCGTGCCCTGGGCTTTCTGGCACGCGACAGGGAATCGGTTGCATGCCTGGTCCAGGCTGGCATCTGCTCTGCTCTGGCCAAATCTCTCAAGGAACCACCCATGAAGGTGCAGACCACTGTGGCATGGGCCATTGGCGAGTTATGCGAAAAGAATCCTGACTGCCAGGATTCCTTTGCACAGAACCACGTGGTTCGACTGCTTGTTGGCCACGTGGCTTTTGAGACTATACAAGAGCATAGCAAGTATTCCGTCCAGGCTGTGCCTTCTAAGGCCTTGTCACTACACTCTGTCGTTCTTGCACATACTAAGAGTGTACGTATAGGTGCTACTGATGCTCAAAATTTCACTCCCGGTAGTAATAATATTAATTATAATAACAATAATGGTACTAGTAATGGGTTGCCAAAATCGAATGCCCCGAAAAGTCACATCCATTCAGTAGTGCAGTCGGCAATAGTGACCAATGGCTCTTTTGGGGTGACACGGGGCCGCTTGTCAGAAGATGCTGAGACGAAAGCGCATTTAAAAGCAATGGCAGCTAAAGCATTGTGGTTACTTGCCAAAGGAAATGACAGCATATGTAAAAGTATCACAGAGTCACGAGCTTTGCTATGTTTCGCAACTTTGTTGGAGAAAGGAACTGGAGATGTCCAGTATTTCTCGGCCATGGCTGTAATGGAGATATCCAAGGTAGCTGAGCATAATCTTGCTCTAAGGCAGTCAGCATTTAAACCTAGTTCACCTGCTGCTAAAGCAGTGGTTGAACAGTTATTACGCATTGTGCGAAACGGGGTGTATGACGAATTATTGTTGCCATGCATCACTTCTCTAGGGTGCCTTTCCCGTACTTTTCAGGCAAGCGAAACCCGAATAGTGGGCCCGCTTGTGCAGTTGCTTGATGATAGAGAACCACCAGTTTCCAAAGAAGCAGTAATTGCACTTACCAAGTTCGCGTGTAACGAAAACCACTTGCATGCAACTCATTGCAAGGCAATTATCGAGGAAGGTGGGGCCCGACATTTAGTGCAGCTGGTGTATTTGGGAGATCAGATACAGATTGAGGCACTGATACTGTTGTGTTATGTAGCATTGCATGTGCCAGATAGCGAGGAATTGGCACAAGCAGGTGTCCTTACGGTGCTTCTTTGGGCCTCCAAACAAGCAAACATGGCTCAAGATCATAGGGTTGAGAATTTATTGCCAGAGGCCAAAGCTAGGGTTGAATTATTTCAGTCAAGGGGCACGAGGTAATTTTACTGTTGCAGTGTAATCTGAATCGTAAATTATTCGTTTTCCAGTTTGTATCAGAAAATTGAATTTTAGTGTATATACTGTTTAGGATTTCATGTGTTGAATCAATGATTTTGCAGAGGTATGTATTGGCATGGTTTTACAGTGATACTTGGGTAATTACCAGTAAAATGACACTAGGGAGTGATGCTTATTTTGAGAATAATACCAACTAAATTATTCACAAATGATTTCACACACTTACACACATTCAAGTTTCAATTTTCTAGATCTGAGCTTTTCAATGTGATCTATAAATTAAAATTATCGTAAATAAATTTTTTATTACTTTTGAACAAAGAGAACCGTTACTATCAAATGATTTGAAATTTTTAAATAAATGAACTTTGTACATAAGAGTAGAGAAAAAAAATGAACAGATATACGGTTGTGATTTGTTTTTGCCCTTAATCAAAACAATATATAAAATATAAGCACACAATCAGTTAAAATATATTTACATCACTTAATGTGTTTCTTTCCAAAATTTTAACTAATTACTGTCAAAGTTTAAGTTATATAATAACAAGTACTCTGTAGAAATGTGTTGCAAATTATAAATTAAAGGCACAAGTTTATTAATAGTTATGTGCTTATGTCACTTTCTAATCTAATACCATTGTTAATAACTTAATATCTAAGTATTAGCGTAGGTTCTAATTAATTTGAAATAAAATTAGAAAGTTTATTTTTAAAAATATGGATGAGTCCGTAAAAATAAAGATCTCTTAACAAAATTTGAAGGTTTTGCCCAGAAAATTAATATGGGTAGATCTCTTAATAAAGATCTCTTAACAAAATTTAAAGGTTTTGCCTAGAAGATCTCTTAACAAAATTAAGCAAAGCTAGAGTGTGATGTGCTCACCAATTCCCACAACTCTAAAAGTATATCGGATCGGCTTCAAACGATGAATCTAAATCGTTGAAATTCATGTACTTCATGAGTGATGCATGTACATGCAAAATTTTGGAAGTGTCGAATTTATTTGCAACAAAGTCAAGCGTTCAAAGAAATGAACATTTTATAAGTTGTTTTATATATTCATTTTTCATCATTTTTTTGACCGCTTGATCTTGTAGCAAATAAATTTGAAACTTTAAAATTTTGCATGTACATGCATCACTCATAAAGTACATTGATTTCAACGATTTGGATTCACCGTTTTGAAAGGTTTGGATTCATCGTTTGAAGCTGATCCGATATACTTTTGAAGTTGTACTTACCAAACTCTCTTGGTGAGCACATCACACCTTACACCTTAGCTTTGCTCAACAAAATTTGAAGGTTCTGCTATAAATTTTGCAGTCCAAGTATGAATCATATCTTTCGTATGCTCATAAATGCTTCTAATATAGTTCACATTCCCTGTATAGTTGCATAAACTAAACCAAAAAAAAGACTTTATTTGGGTTGACTTGAGGTCAAGAGACACTATTTGGGTCCCTGACTTTCTTAACCCAACGGTCACCTAATTTTTCAGTAGTACGTATATATGGCAGCTAATTTTTTCGCCATGTTTCCAATGTGTTTTTTTTTTTGCTAATTAAGTTTGTTATTTGGTAAATATTCATACGAATTACGAAATCCACAAATATCTATAATATTGTATAGAATAATTATTTTAGTACCCGCGCTATAGTACCCGCACTTCCATAACTGTAAGGTTGCGGTCCCACAACTACCGATCTAACTAACAATATTATCGGACCTTCCATTTTGAATTTCAAATGTTCCTTTCTCTCCTTTTTTTCTTTTTCGAAGGCTTTGGTGATTTTAGGTCGATTTTGAGGCGATTTCGAAACTGGAAGCGATTTTGTGTGGTTCTCACAAGTTTAATCGGTGATTTTGAAATGTGATTAGCTAGATTAATATTGTTTCTTTTCGATTTTGTTTTTGTTCTGGTGAATTAATAATGATATATCATTTCGTTTCTATTTCATATAAACAATCGTGTTTCAGTGTTGCTGGATTTTGAGATGTTTGTGATAATTTGATTTGCGAAGATGATGTAATTGTCTATTATGTGTTCAGATATAAATACTTTGTAGTTCAGATATAAATACTTGATAGTTCAGATATAAATACTTGATATGTTCAGATATAAATACTTGGTAGTTTAGATATAAATACTTGATGTGTTCAGAAATAAATACTTGATGTGTTCAGATATAAATACTTGGTAGTTCAGATATAAATACTTGCTGTGTTCAGATATTAATACTTGATGTGTTCAGATATAAATATTTGATCTGTTCAGATACAAAATTCATTTTAATAAAGTGCCAGTTACAATTTAAAGTTAAAAAAAATTAATAACAACCAATTATTAAAAATAACATTATATGGTTTAAATTATTTATTTAAAAAAATATATAATAAACTTCCGATGGGCTGATTATTATATATGAATTCATATAAACCATAGAGAATACTAACATATTACAATTAGTGCAACATATATACATATTGCCTTTTGTACACATGCAATCCCATGTGATCTATAATAACACATACTCCTCAAGCTAATACAATGTTTGTATAAAAGTTATGTCCTTACCACTTAGTAACCATGTGATCAAGGTTTGGCCTAATTTTCGTCAAGTTGGGCTCATGTTGCCAAAACTCTTGGTTATGATCTAGTTTGGACCAAAATTTCATACAAACTAGTTGTATTAGATCCAACATATAAAAAAAAGAGTGCCCGATCCATGACATGATGCCTCTTGGTTAAAGGTCTCCAACATTTCAACTCCAATACTTTTTTAAGATTCTTATTCATCCAACGCAATATAGATATAAATACTTTAGTTCGTAAGTATAAATACCACACCCTTATAGTTATAAATATTTTGTTTCGTAAGTATAAATACCACAAGAATAGAGATATAAATATTACCCGCACATAAGCTAAGTCAACATTTTTTGTTGACAATTTTAGTGGTCCCCAAATGCGGGTACGAAGCGAGGATTTTTCAAAAAAAGGTGCGGGTACGGTTATTTAAGGAAAATTCATATATCATATATATAGTTCATTGTATAGATATAAATACTTGTCTTGTATAGATATAAATACTTCACAATGTTACTATTAATACTTGTAAAACAAAATTACAGTTTTGGAATGCTTGTGTGGTCCCCTAATGCGGGTACGACGCGAGAATTTTTCCAAAAAGGGTGCGGGTACGGTTATTTAAGGAAAATTCATATATTATATATGTAGTTCATTGTATAGATATAAATACTTTACAATGTTACTATTAATACTTGTAAAACAAAATTACAGTTTTAGAACATTGCGGTCCCCACAAACAGTTATGGCAGTTTAGGTGCGGGTACAGTGCGGGTACTCAACTGCGGGTACTCATATCAGCTTCCTATTGTATAATATTGAGTGAGGCTATGGTAATATGCATATTACATAAAATCATATTTCTATTTTTAAAATTCAAATGGTAATATGAACAACTCAATATAATCCTCATGTAAATGTACTTGCAGATCAAATTTTATTTTATTTTTAGAGTTTCTAACTATTTTTAGGTTTTACACTTGATTAAAAATTTTGGACCATCCAAAATTATTGATTTTTTACCTAGTAAATAAATACTAAAAAGATTGTAAAAAAATATAAAATTTAATTTCCAAGTATATTTTTATACAGAGATCATGTTTAATGGTTCGGATCGATTGTAGTACGAATCCGTACACTCCAGTTATATTACCGTTTATGAAATTGAAAGGAAAATGATATTTCATGAAAAGAAAACTGTTAAAACAAAAAATACTCAAAAGCAGAAACATATAAATATAATCAAGAGGTTGACTAAGTCAGTGATCTGACTTTTAATTATATACTCTAAGATAGAAAACAATCCCCAACTATTTTCACTATTCTAACAGAAAAATTTGACTGACTGAACCATCTAGAAACCGACTTTAAAATCCAGTGAAAACAGTGCTTTCAATTGAATTTTTAATTAGTGAATATTCAGCTTTTTATTTATTTTGGGTTTCTTAAGTATAATTAAATACCTGTGGAAGCATTAATTCGGGATTTAGTACATTAATTTGATTTTGTTAAGCTACTTCTTCAGTAGGTATAAGAATTATATTTGACAGATATTATATTCATTTATTCGTTAGGTATAATTACTTTCAATTCACAGATATTACATAACCATCAGGAAATATATTTTTAAAAATGTTGACTAGCCCCATAAAATTATATATTTCTGATCAATTTTTGAAGGATTTCAATAGTTAATTAATATTGATATATTATTATCTTCTCTAAATTTTGTACAGTTTAATTATTTTCCATGTATGGCTGCTAAACTAGACCGGGTTCCGTTGACTTTAGGTCAAGAGGCAATATGATATATTTATTTTTGCTAAGTAGCATTTCATTTTCAAGTTTGTTAAGATTAGGTAAATATTCTCCTATTCCAATTGAAGTTGTTGATGACTTGTCTGATTAGGTTATTTTAGTAAGGCAGCTAGGGCTACCACATTACACCAGTTCCATCCGAGTTGATTTGAAAAATATACTTGTCTTTAGTTGACTTGAAAAGTATACTTTGTATTTAACTTTTTCCTTTTTGACTTGAAAAGTATTATGCTAGAAAGGTTACAAAATGGAAACTCTAGTATATTTGAATATAAAAAGAGGTAGGGAAGTTTCTCATTAAGCAATTTTTTTTGAAAATTATTTCCTTCTCTTTCTCTCTCTTTAGCCGCCGCTGCCTCTTCCTCTCATATTATTAGTCTCTCTAATGAAGAAGGACAAGAATGATTATTAACTAAGTTCTAAGCTTATTTTAGATTAAGACCTCTAGCAAGGTTTTTCTAATTCTTGTTTAAGGTGAACACTAGGAGGCCGTTTCAACAAACGAAGGTATCCAAGAGACCTAGAAGAGAATACGACTTCTCTCTATTTACCAAATTGACATTTAGTAGCGGTAGATCCAAATCTCTTTTAGTAAATAGATTTGCGATAAATGAATGAGTAGATAATTATTCGTGCATATGAATTACTTGAATAGAATTAGCATAATAAAGTAGGTCTATAAATGCTTGTAAAATGATTTAAAATTTTAATTTTTACTGCTTTAACGCATCATGAAATCCTTCAGCATCAACTCAAGGTACTTTAATTCTTGTTTTTACCAATACTTACCATCTCAGATTTTTGTATCAGTT
The DNA here is from genome assembly GCA_028015225.1 of Carex myosuroides. Classification (NCBI taxonomy): domain Eukaryota; kingdom Viridiplantae; phylum Streptophyta; class Magnoliopsida; order Poales; family Cyperaceae; genus Carex; species Carex myosuroides. Next base: position 1,799,516 of record CM051480.1, read on the forward strand.
AATTAATTAATCCTGGCATAATGATGCATTTACGTTGATTACTACTCTGATACCATTTTAACTAAATTTGCTCAAATGATTTTTATAAAAACAAGAATGTGGGCCCACCTGTCAGTGATGCTCTGTAAGTACATTTTCATATGGAAATCATGTTGAACGGTTCAGATCTACTATTTTGACTCTAGAAATGAAAATATTGATCCGTAGTACAGACCAATCTGCGCTATGCATAGTACCATAGCCAGAGGCGGATGTAGTAAGGTAATATGAGAGTCAATTGACCCCCATTTAAAAAAAAAAATGTACTAATGTATAATTTTGTATATAATTTATAATAAAATGTCATAAAATGGTAAAAATGACTCCATTCTTCGCAGAAAATTTTTATATGATTGACCCTCTAGTTCGAAAGTCGGGCTCCGCCCCCGACCATAGCCTCACTTTATTATGTTATTATCATCACTTTATTATGTTATTATCATCGTAACATTATACCTGATTTTTTTTTAATCTTAAAGGGAACAATGAAGCTCATCTTTCAACCTGAAGAGGAAGGCCATGCCGGCGCATACCACATGATAAAAGAAGGCGTTTTGCAAGGCTTGCAAGCCATGTTCGCATTGCATGTGGACCCTCGTACCCCTGTGGGCACCATCAAGTCAAAACCCAGCCCATTTCTAGCGGCTGCCGGGAGGTTTCATGTTACAATTAAGGGAAAAGATGGCCCTGAGGCTATACCCCATCAAACCATTGACCCGATAAATTAGCAACCTCTTTTGTAATTCTTGGTTTGCAGCAACGAATTCACATCACCTCAGGTTACCTGACTCAAGCAAATCATGATCAGACGGTTCTTTTAACATGGCACGAATCTCAAAACAGGCCCCCTACAGTCTCCATAGGCACCGGATTGAGTTTGACCCAGATAGGATTAATCTAGGCCGTCCGTTTCATTTTGCTTGAGTCAGGTACCTGGGAGGATACGGATCCTTGCAGCAACTTATTTCGAGAGAATCTGATCCACTTGAAAGTAGAGTAAGTTTGTTATACTAATCACTTGGTTTATTACAGATATATGGGGCATGTTAAATTTTATCTAGTGGCAACTTGGAAGTATGGTTACATCCAACCGAAATTTTTATTGATAGAAAATAGGAAAAAAAATTGAAAATAGGTAAAACAGGACTATTATGTCCCTGTGTACTGTATGGCCAAAACATAGAAACCCTACATGGAATTCCTTGGCAAGAAAGCTTCCTGTGTCATGCAACCTTTCTATGTGTTGGAGCTGCCTTAGCAATTTGTAACGGCACTGTGAGCCCCGACGCTTTCGAGTTGATGGCGGAAGGATTAGTATGTGCATGGAATGTATTTTCTATGTACACATCTGCCGAGCGAGATAATTTACACAAGAAATTTCACCTCAAGGTACGGTATTCTATTGCAAAGATTATTGGACGAGTACTAATTTAGCATGATTTCTTATTCAGTTATTGTAGCTCAGTGATTTTTTGTAGGGTTAGCGGTGGAGCCGCAAACGATTGTATTGATAATGAAAAAGGTATTTTACAACCCAGGAGTACCTGGTTTAACCTCTCAAATCCTAACTAACTACACTAAATACAAAAAAGAACATATTGTAGCTGAGTGTTATGGTGAAAAAGTTCAAAATGAGAATTATGATGTTATAATGTCAATTAAATCATATGGAAATTTCAGGTATTGCCCGGGTTACTTGTTAGGTACCAGTAGCATTTTACTTATCAATGATGGTCTTATTTTTAGTTTTTTTTCATTTTACTTTGATCAGCTCATAGGTTCATTTGATGTCAGCTGCTGCTTGAGAGACTTTTGAATTCAACATTGATTTAAGTAGATCGACAACAGTACAGATTCCTAAATTTAGGACCAGCAGCAAGCGACACCCAATATTACCCTCCTTTTCTGAACTATGTAGTCGCTTTTATGCGATTTCTTCTTTATTCTCCCTCTGACAATGAACTTTGATACTCTTTTCTTCTTAATCTTTTATCCTTTTTTTTTTCTTTTTCTTAACTGGTATGGGTCAACAATGATTATGCCGACCCAAAAGACCAAACCCAGTTACGGTCAGACATCAATTAAGTGTAATTTGACATCTGGACATACCTACAAACAAGATTGAGTGCTTGTACCAGTAGTTGACACAAGTATGGTATAATGAGTACCCAACTGATACAAGAGCTACCCCAAATGACCAGCAAATGAAACCAGAACAGAAATTATAGTTGGACTGGCCACCTGAGAAAACCAAGACCATAGATGAATAGAGGACACAAAAACAAATAAATTAGACTCAAATTTTACATTTATAGCATTTTCTAGCTATTTATTAGCTATTTTGGAAATTCACATCTTAAGAATACAAAACTACTATTTTTCAGCACTTTACCAGTCTGCCCCTGTATTCCGAACACTGTTAGGAACAGTTAGAAAATTCTAAATATTTTGAAACTTGGCAGGCATTTAGATTAGTCATTCCTCTAAATTTTCATAAAAAGAACAAAATTTTCTGTTTAGCAAATTTCCCAGACTTAATTCTTAAAGATTGACTGACAAAAGGGGTGAACTGCAGGATAGGAAATAAGTTAGAGCTCTAGAATAAATTTAGAGCTCTATATCACTTTTACCAGCAGAATTATGCAAAAAAAGGAAGCTAGATGCTATTTCCAATGGTCTATAAACCTTATCACATTTGTAAACAGGTGGTGCTTTTACATGTTTTGGTCTCGGTTTTTTTTTTTATGTTTTGGTGAACTAACAATTTTATAGGATAGAAATTTCTTTTTTTTTTTGTTATTCTTGATTTGTTTGAAAAAAAAAATGAATTTTTTTTTATTTTTTACCCGGTTTACAGTATTCAAAAAAATTGTTTACATAGTTATGTAATAAGATTTATAGACCATTGGAAATAGCATCTTAAAAAAAAAAATTTTTGAAAAAATTAAATTATGTCTACAGGATTCTTTAATTAGATTTACAAGATTCTGACTTATGTCTACATAATTCGTTTAAAATTTGATGCTCCTAGTTAAACGAAGTTGTGCATTGAGGCCACAGGGATGTAGTACGTGTATAACTCGATTATATTTTTTCTATGTAGATATAATATGCTTATAACTGTAATGGTGTATACCACAGGAGCTGAGGTTCTTTTATTTCATTCTGGCATAAATTGCAACTTGGAGTTTGTGCCTAGTGGTAACTTGAAAGTATGGTTACATCCAAATTCATGCTTTTACTTGAATTCATGCATAAGCTTTACATAATTCTTGCATTAGGTTTACAAAATTATTAACTAAGGTTTACAAAATTTTGACATATTATTTTAGGTTTTAAACACTTGAGATCATCTTAGATTTGTAGAATTCATGCATTAGGTTTACTTTGACTGAGATTTACAGAATTCATGTATTATGGGAACTATTGGATTTTGTAAAATCAATGGGGCAGGAGCAAAAATATACGGTGTTTTCGGATTGTCGGTTGTTGGTGGAAGCGATGTTAAATGATAAGTAGTGTTATGTTAGACTTTTTTATGTTTTCTTTGATTTGTAATAAAGTTATATTTGGTGGAAAATATGTATATTTTTTGTTTGCAATTCATTTTGTTTAAGTTGTTATGAGATTAGTTGTTATATTTAAAGTATATAGAGTGTTACATTATGGAGTTTTACAGTAAGGTTTATAGAATTCAAAAAATAAAATTGTAGTTTTTGGATACAATACATCAAAAAAAGATAAAAATTCACAATTTACCATTTAGTTTATAGAATTTAAAGCTTCGGTTCACAGAGTTATGTAATAAGGTTTACAGAATTCAAAACAATTGGAAGTAGCATCTAGATACAAATTAAAAGAAAATTTGAAAAAAATAAAATTTTGAAAAAAAATAAATTTGAAATTGTTTTACCGGTTTACAGTATTCAACAAAATTGTTTACCGAGTTATGTTATAAGGTTTACATAATTCAAAATAATTGAAAATAGCATCTAGATGCAAATTTAAAAAAAAAATTGAAAAATAAAATAAAATTTTGAAAAAAAATTAAAATTTGAAATATTTTTACCAGTTTACAGTATTCAACGAAACTATCCACAAAGTTATGTCATAAGGTTTATAGAATTTTAAAGTGGTCCCGGTTAGTAACTAGTTTTGAAAAACTGTTAGAGATTTTCTAGATGTGGTCCCAGTAGTCATGGTCAAATGTCTAAAAGTGGTTCCGGTCAAAACAGTTAAAGTTGTGGTTTGGGACCACCAGGTATTGAAAAGTTATGTTAGCAGAATTCGTTGTATTAATTTACAAGATTTAGTATTGAAGTTGATAGAACTGAGGATAATCCGGGAATTAGTGTCCGGAGGCTATTAGCAGCTTCCAAATATAAATGTGGATGCTTATTCATTTCGTAACTCTCTTCATTAATTATCTTAATTTATTTCCCCTCTTTATAATTAGATTAATTTAGATGCTTTTTTCATTTATAATTTGTGCCCTGTAAATAAAAGTATTGTAATCTTGTATTGTACACAGTAAAACACATAAGAAATATATGAATAAAAGATATTCATCTTTTACATGTTCTCTGTATACCTGGCCTTCCAACTCCTTCAAAATTGGAACTTAATTATACCAAGTATTTTACATGTATTTTCATTATTTTACCAAAGTTCCATTTAAACACATTCTCTAATGATATTTTATTTCAACAAATGGTTCCTTTAGATCGACAAACCCAAAGCAACTTGGCAAGTTTCCAATAATTACAGAGATTACAAATGAAAGTTCTCCAAAGCACATCTTATTTTGTTTGCTTCCTGTCTAATTAGATAGCATTAATTAAGGTCACGGGAAGGCAATTTACATGGGATTCCCTTTCTATTCTTCTCTTGTATTATGTAATTTCCAGCTTCCAAAGCAAAGGACGATTTCTAGATGTGTTGTCCCTTGCATTATTGAGTAATGACAAACTCAGCCAGATTGGTGCTTTTTCATGTTTTTTTAGCTAGAATATTTGGTAGAAGGTGCTCAATCTAAAAATATAAGATTATGTTTCTCCCACTATAGTTTTTAAATAGAATAATTATTTTAGTACCCACAGTTTGAGTACCCGCATCGTACCCGCACTTAATTCATTCCCAATTAACTGCCATAACTGTAAGCGGTCCCTACAACTACCAATTAACTAATTTACATACTTTCCAGTTTGAATTTTAAATTTCCATTTCTCTCCGTTTCTTCCTTTTTCGAAGCTTCCGCGATTTTGAGGCGATTTTAGATCGATTTCGAGGCGATTTCAAGGCGATTTGGAGACGATCGTCTAGCGATTTCGAAACTGGAAGCGGAGATTTTTCAAAAAAAAGTGCGGGTACGGTTATTTAAGGAAAATTCATATATCATATATGTAGTTCATTGTATAGATATAAATACTTGTATTGTATAGGTATAAATACTTGTATTGTATAGGTATAAATACTTCACAATGTTTACTATTAATACTTGTTAAATAAAATTACAGTGTTGGAACGGTTGTGTGGTCCCCTAATGCGGGTACGACGCGAGAATTTTTCATATATGTAGTTCATTGTATAGATATAAATACTTGTCTTGTATAGATATAAATACTTCACAATGTTACTATTAATACTTGTAAAATAAAATTATAGTTTTAGAACGGTTGTGTGGTCCCCTAGTGCGGGTACGGTTATTTAAGGAAAATTCATATATCATATATGTAGTTCATTGTATAGATATAAATACTTGTCTTGTATAGGTATAAATACTTCACAATGTTACTATTAATACTTGTAAAACAAAATTACACCTTTGGAACGGTTGTGTGGTCCCCTAATGCGGGTACGACGCGAGAATTTTTCAAAAAAAAGTGCGGGTACAGTTATTTAAGGAAAATTCATATATCATATATGTAGTTCGTTGTATAGATATAAATACTTGTCTTGTATAGATATAAATACTTCACAATGTTACTATTAATACTTGTAAAATAAAATTACAAGTGCCGACAAAAAAAAAATTGGTTTTAAAAAAAATTGGTTTTAAATACTTGATATCTTAAGTATAAATACTTGATGAATTACTATTAATATTTGATATCTTAGGTATGAATACTTTCTATTTTGTAAGAATACTTTTCATATTTGAATATTTGATACTTTGAAAAACGTGTAAAAGTATGTCATCATGGATCTCATTTGAAAGATAAAATTGTGTAGAACGCGTTCGTGGTTTTAAATTTGTAAAATTCCTCATAGATCGTCCCAAAAATTGGTTAGATTGAACGGAGAAAAAAAAACCACTTTGAAAAACGTGTAAAGATGAGTAGGTATTGTGTCCAGTTTTTTTTTAAATACTTGATATCTTAGGTATAAATACTTGATGAATTATATATGAATACTTGATAATTTAGGTATAAATACTTTCCATTTTGTATGTGAATTAATTTAAGTGCGGTCCCCAAAAATAGTTATGACAGTTTAGGTGCGGTCCCCAAAAACAGTTATGACAGTTTAGGTGCGGGTACAATGCGGATACTCAACTGCGGGTACTCATATCAGCTTCCTTTTAAATAACCGCGCTTTTTAATTAGTTGTCACTTGTTGTTTGATCTAAAAGATATATTGCTTTCTATGGATGATTTAATATTGTACTCGACTTTATGGGTGGCAATTTTTTACTTAGTGTCGAGGTGGGTCAAATGGCGACAGGCATCTGGCATTCTATTGGACAAAAAAGTCTCACAAAAGTTCAAAGGCAAGTTCTACAAGACAACGATCAGACCTGCAATGTTGTATGGTGCAGAATATTAGAATACTAAAAGACAACACGTCCAGAAGATAAGTGTAGCAGAGATGCGTATGTTGCGGTAGAGCTGTGGCCATACAAGACGGGACCGCATTAGATCAATGATGATATACGTGACGGACTTGGGGTAGCACTGATTGAAGAGAAGTTCGTCCAACACTGCTTGAAATGGTTTGGACATCTCCAACGGAGGCCTCCCGAGGCACCGGTGCGTACTGGAATTATAAGGCATATTGAAAACACAAGGAGAGACAGAGGTCGGCCAAGATTGACATGGGATGAAGCAGTAAAAAGGAACTTGAAAGAGTGGAATGAATCTAAGGAGTTGGCTTCGGACAAGAGCGCGTGGAAGTTATCTACATACCAGAACCATGACCTAGGAAATATTGGTTAGGGATTGTTTAGGAGTAGTATTATAGGTCTTAGGTCATAGGACTAGTAATTTGAGATCAAAGACATAAGCTTAGGACTTTGACCCCTACGATCTATAGTTTAGGCATAATATAGTTAATATATAGTAGTATTATTACTATTATTATTGATACCATTATTACTATTAGTACTACACTACCACCACTACTACTATTACTATTACTATTATTATTTTTATTACTATTTTATTACCACTTACTTTGACTTTTATGATTGTGATTGGGTTTCATTTCTAACCTACCTCAACTTGTTTGGGACTAAAGGCTTGATTGTATTGTTGATTAAAATTATCAGTTTTAGTGTGCATATATAGTATGCAAAATAATTAAGCTCCCAATTAATATAATTTATCAAATACTTTTGCATGTTGAATATCTGTAAATTTTATTAATTGTTAAAAATCTCAATATTAATGATTGTAAAATGAATATATTCTCAGTTTCATATATATTAGATCAAAGTAAAGTTTAGTTTGAAAATGTTCGCTCTCGTCTTTATGAAAATATAGATTTGACCACTACATATGTAATTTTTTTATATTTTTAGATGAAACCTATATAATATAGAAGAATATATTAAAAATAACTCTAATTATGTGAAAATTAATACAAACAAATCTAGACCAACAACATGTCATTAAACTTATTATTTTCATATTGAAAAAAATAAACTATCACTTAGATTCGAAAAGTATTGCCACAGTTATTATTTATTAAACATTAAACTATTCAATAAATTTCAACCTAGCTTTAACAGAAAATAAAAAAAGTACACAAATTGTTCAATTATTTATTTAAATTTTGTTATCATTAATCAAATCACAACCGATCATGTGGACTGCCCATTTGTAGTTTCTTGCTATCAGAGCGTTATTTTTTTAATTTGCCATATATGTCTTACATCATAAACAAAATACAACAGTACAGTAACAAGATTTTTTTGAATAATACTTAATTATTTTGTTCAACATGTTTTCCGATGATTTGTCCGATACACGTATTATTTGTAGATTTTACGAATCTAGTAATACTCGAGAATTTGTCTTTGGTCTAGTGACAAAAGTACATAACTCCTATGTAAGAGGTCTGGATTCGAAACTTTGTGAGAAAATCCTCTATATTAATATATAGAGATTTAGAATGTGTTAGATAGTTTGACGTCCAACCCATATTTCAAAAAATAATACTCAATTATTCTGACGATGATGTACAAAAATGAAATGCTGAATCCCTAAATTTTTTAGTTGGATTTTATTTTTCCAAGTATTGTAGTTTGTAATGAACAGTTTGAGATAATAAAGTGGGTTTTGTGGGTCTTGTTTTCAAAAGAAAATACTCAGAACTATTCGCCCCAACATATGAATTCTTTTAGTTTAATTACTTTCTAACATTATTAGTACTTTATATATTAATTATGCTATAAACAGAGGAATACTTCTCAAAATATACTTGCATTGTATCCGAATTAAAAAATTTCTAACTTGTTGAAATATTTCGAGTTATGAATTTGTTGCTATGCTTATGCTTATGCTTATGCTTATGCTTATGCTTATGCTTAAGCTTAACGGCCCAATTTATTATTCGTTGTGAACCGAAAGCACTCTGGTTATAGAAGGATGGATGAAGCTTTTACAGTAACCAAGAAATGCCCCAGGTACAAAAGAACCAGAGCAGTAAGTGCATTTTTACTGGAGGAATAAATAAAAAAGAAGGTTGCAACTTGCAAGACAATAAGATGACAAAGTAGGAACCATCTGCAGCACTATCATTCATACATCTTCATCATAGTTTCTCTTTCTCATACACCACCCATTAGTTTCTGAAACCCTGATCAATACATCATTACATCAACATCTTTGCACCAAAGTGAAACTGGGCACAATAGCCCTGGCCCTCACTTTTAGTTTAAACAAAACAAACTCAAAAAAAAAAGAGAAAAAAAAGAAAAAGAATAAGAACAATTGCCTAAGCAAAAGTGCTAATTAACAAGACCTAGATCCATTCTAAGGATTTTCAGACTTGGCAACTAAGAAGTTCCATTCCGATTTGCTGACCGGCTTCATGGTCTCTGATGGTGGTGGTGATGACGTAGAAAAAATGACACGGGTGAAGGAGCAGGTGCCGGGGAAGGTGAAATAAAGAAAGGGCTTGTCAAGTTATGCGCACTGCTTGGAAGGGGCAGAGGTGAATTTGCCAAAGCCGGGGAAGGTGGTGGCGGGCATTGGTAGCACTTTGTGAAGAGACCAAATGTGTCGATTTGATGGACAAAGTTAGTCATGCTGGCCCAGCCACCGAACCCGAACCCAACCACCAGGACCCAGCCAACCACAAATGCGTTGATGACGAATGCACCAACCCACCGGCCCACAAATTTCGGGGGCACCTCCACGGCATTCTGCAATTCAATAGCACAAGTTTTTTTATGAAGAGATTTTTTGCCAGTTAATATGGATAAAAAGGAGGGTTAGTCGATCTAAGGAACTACATTACATGCCAAGTTCATACTGAAATTCAATAGCACAAGTTTTCATTTCAACTGCTATAATTAATATCATTTGTGTGTGCACTTTTGTTAATTTTCAAGGCATATTAGCACGGTCTAATGCATACATGCACTACCAGTAGCTTGGTGGTGCTCTGAACTAGGGAATAATATATCAACAGAACCAATAAAGGCTTTCATTGGACTTCTCATGTTTACTACTTTTGTAGACCAAATTATCAAGTTTTTATTACCAGATGCATCAAATAGAACCCTGTGAAGCCGAAGGGTAATTAAAAAAGTTTCATTGAAGCAGTGCACTTCTTTGATAAAGTAAATTAATTTTTTTTTAACAGTATTTGACCATGTTGACTGAAAGAATATATTCTGTACTAGCTAGCTACTACCAATTTCTCAGTGCCCTTTGCATAAAAAGAATTCCATTTTATTCTCTTGGAATAAGTGCCTTTTTTTTTCTCATAGAAACACCCAATTCTCTGACTACTTTTTCTTACATCTTGTGACGAAAATTAACTCAAAAATCAAGTGTTAAATCAGGTTTTCGGTGCAAATTTCTGTTCTTTTTCCTTCAATTATCTTTCTTTCTTTCTTTTCTGAAAAAATGTAAGTTCATTTAGCATTTTCTGTACTTCCAAAGACACTAGACAGATAATAGTGCAACATGTCACCTTGCCTTTTAGCTTTTATAGCCCCACATAGGACTACATATAACTACTTTTAGACTGGTTGAGTTTGTCTTATTTGCTACTAAAGTCTAAAGCTTACTGCTTAACTACCCACTTGCCTATTATATATACTTATCTAGCTAGGTCGTTAATTAACAAGCAATTTATTCTTCTCAGTATAATAATTCCTCAAGGACAGACTCAAGACTTTTGCTAAATTAAGAGGTGTTTGACTAACATATTTATAAATAAATAAAGTAATACAGTAAAAGGTAAGAGCTATTAATTACCTCGCGGGCTTGAGCGGAGCGGAAAGTGACCATATGAGCCAATGAGGGGATGATATAGACAGTAAAACTCACTAACAGCGATCCAACGGCTGAATTAATTGGCCCAAAAAAGGGAAAAATAATTGCCAAGAACCATATTGGAATAACCACGGGCAGACGAGCAGCTGCCCGTTTGCATAAGCTACGGCAGTCATGCAGTCCAATAAGCTGTTTCAGTGAAATTAATAAAAGTTATTTTCTGTGAACTCACTGTTATTAATTTATAGTAATCAGTTACCTAAGAAAAACATTTAATTTTCAGATACAAGTGTATATTTTTGGGAATTATGAAAACTAGATATAATCAATTTCATAATATTAATTGAAGATTCATGCTATGAATCTTGGACAATTATACAAGCTAGCTGCTAAACATGAACATATATATATATACCTTCTCCCAAACAAAGTAGAGTGGTGTACAGGCGAAACCGAATGTGATGAATTGATGGATAAGCATCAGCACTATGGCCGCGTCGCGTAATGGGGTGCGCGGGAGTAGAGCAAATGCGTTGGAGTGAGTCAGAAGCGCATCGCCAAATGCCCAGTAGACGCTGACGGCCGACGGGAGGGTTAGGGTTAGAACATAGAGCGTAGCTAGTAGGTAGATTGCCTTGAACTTTTGCGGCCTCCACATTGCGTGCATGATCTCTCTGCATAAAAAAATATATATATATATATTCTTATTAGTTCCTTTTATTAACACTCATTAATTTTCAAGTTTTTTTTTAGGTGAAACTGAAAGCCCTTAGGCATTAAATTTCTAACTGCATATATAAGATGCAATGCAACATTTTATCTCACTAAATTTCTAATAGTTTGGTAGATTACTAGATTTTTGGTAATAGTAAGTACACTAATTACCATCCAGAATATGACAAAGGGGGTTCCTATTTGGTGCCTCATAACAGAACCCTTTTGAAAAAGATATCACATGAAAGTATGAAACTATAGCAGACACATGTAAAAAGAGTGCCTCAGTGGCAGGAAACCAATCAGGGCCCTCAAATTGGGGCCTTTCATGCAAGCTTAATAGCTTATGTTTTATTTCTCGTTTTGCGTTTTGGGTAACAACTTGTCAGAGATTACTATTTTCTCCTTCGTTTTCCCTCTCTCTTTTTCTTCTTTTCTTTCTCTCTTTTGGAGTGTTGTGAAAACAGGGATGATATGTCCCACTCGGTGTTAGTGGAACAGAGTGATGCAGTAAGCAAGGGTCGTAATCTGGGAGATTGGTACCAAATCAGAAATTTACAGAGAACAGTGGATGGCATAGTTTTACAAATGCATAACAAGTTAAAAGATGGTGGCGGTTTTGAGATGTATACTTGTTTGACTGCATAAATAATGAATGAAGGCAATAGTGGGAACTGTGAAGTGTTGTCTGGACAATTTGTCAGAGGCCAGGTGGGACATTATCAGACCAGAGAAAGAGAGAGAAAAGTGAAAATTAGAAGGGGTAAGTAAGTTGAACATAAAACACAGAGGATCAAAGAAGCATTCCTAACTGAATGGCTTTAGAGCAATTTGAAATAATTGCTCTTTCTTTATTGGGAACATGGGATATTTATTAGCAAAATAAGAAAGGCATTTTATACAGAGGGAACACAAAACTACGTAGAGAAACCGGCATGTGTTACTCCTCTATATTTCTAAGAGACAAAACGACCATTGTCTCTGCTCAACGAATAGTAGAATTTAAAATTTAAAAACACACTAATAAATAAGTCCATTTGTTCAAGCCTTCAAGGTAGTTATTTTTATAGTGCGCTCTCTGTTTGTACCGGTCAATGTTGCATTAGAAAAAAGGCAAAGAAGAAAGAGGAAAAGAACACAAAAGAGCACCAAACAAGTTTAGTGGGCTCAAGTGTTGGGATTGGGATTGTTTGTTACATTTTTTGAACTTGCTGTGTTATAAAGTCCCTGATTTTCCACTTTCCAGTAATCCTATAGCAGCTACTCTAATAGAGGAATGTAACAGAGAATCTCAATCCGTAATATCAGATCACGCTTACATGAGGGTTTTCTATATTAATTCTTTTGTATTTTTTTAAAGATATGTTATATATGGTTCTTTCATATAAATTTTTTGTTTGCCGATGTGCATGTAGGCAAGTTATTTGATAGAAATTAACTAAGAGAAAGAGTACTTACACAGTGACAGCATGGCCACCAAAGGTGTACAGAATGTTAGTAGCTCCAGTGAAGTATAGAACCATCTTTGCTGGGCCTGTGTGCTTCACTCCTTCAATCTACAAATTTACAACAAGAAAAAGAAATAAAAAACATTAACATAAGAGCCCAAGACAGACTAATAACAAAAAAAAAAAAAAATTAACAAGAATAAAAGTGAGTGTGTGTACCTGGCCATGGAGTAGTGAGGCAACAGTGAGGTACCAGGCAGTGTATGTGGTCATAATAAGGCCTAGAAAAGACCAGATTCTGTAGTTGTGAAATGAAGGGATGAAGACTGTAGTGGCACAGCATGCGCCAAAGATATATGTCCATGTTCTCTTATCCAACTTGTCATTTATGTAGTATATGTTGCTACAAATTTACATTTACAAACGACACACAATAAGACATGAATATATAGAGTTTTCAGACAAAACGAAAAGACATAAATAATAACAATAGATTGAACCCTTAATTAGGAGAGAAAGATGAAAGGTATATACCTAGCGCAAGCGATTAGTTGTATAACAGATCCAAATAGAAGAAAAGTGCAATTAAATGCTAGTCCAACATTTCTCCAGTGCTTGCCTAGCAACCCATCTAGCACCTCAAACCACTGTTTTAATTTACGCGCACAAAAAAAAACTTTGAAAATAAGTGACTAAGAAGTTGTGTGGAAATTAACTCTTAAAGCGAATTAAGTACATTTAAGTGTTTACTAGTTGTTAGTTACCTGAATAACATGGTTTCTGAAATCAACCTTCTCTCTCTCCTTCCTTGTTCTATACTCCACATATAGAATACTAATGAGATAAGCAGTCCAGCTACCCAATAATCCATAAAACAGTTGAAATAAAATCCCACTGGTCATTCCTAACTGAGAGAAGGAATATGGCAATGTAAGAAGCACTTGTGCCACCTAAAATATCACAACAACAAAAATATATATATTAAGGGAAGAACAAATTTTTAGTTGAGTTGAATGAAAGTGGGAAGAAAATAAGTTGTTATAGAGAGAAAAGAAGAAATGTGTACTTGGTTAGAGGCACAGCTGAACCAGGCATCATAGGCCGAGCCGCCATGCCATAAGAAACCCGAGAGACGGGACTTCACGGTCGTCTTTGCGTCCCCGTCCTGCTCCATTTCCAAGTACCTACCTCCTACTAGTGACTCTACTGGCTTATCTTCACTTCCATTTGTGTTAGAAGCCATGACTAGGTTTAGTTGAGATATCTCTTCCTCACACACACAAGAAAACTAGTGTTAGTTGAACTAAGGGTCGAAGGGGAGAGGAGCGCCTATATATAACGAGGGAACTGGGAAGAAGTGATCATTAAAGAGAAATCTATTTCTAATTTGTTTAAGGTTTTTGTTCTTTTGTTCGGAGTTAATTAATAAAGGAGAGAATATTAGAAGAAAAATGAATAAAATAAATAAACAGCTTGGGCTGGAGCGGAGACCATTTTTGTACCGTTGGATTGTTTCATTCAACTCGTGAAAAATAATATTATAATTGCCAGCAGACCTTCGAAAATATAAGAAATTAGTTTTAATGGAGTCAATTATACAAATAGTTTTCCAAGTATCATTTGTATTCCATTATAATTTTTCGAATTTTGGGAAAATTTCATGTATACCCCGCAAAAACCTCAAAATCACGTAGTTACCCCTCTAAAATTCATGATATCATATTTACCCTCCAAATTTTCAAAAACTAAAAAACTTACTAATTTATCCAATTTATTGACTTCTCTATTAAAACTCATTTTTAAATTTATAAAGTACATGTTTTATCCTTATTAAAAAAAATAAAAATATCTAGTCAGTGTAAAAAAAATGTATTATCTTCAAATGATCGGTTTCCAAAAACAAATACCTGATTTCTCTACTTATGATGCATACATGCACAGTGGCATTTACACATATGCTTGTTTGTAGCCGCAAGTAAGCAAATGAATCATTTGCTCTTAAAATTGACCAATTAGAAAACTAAATATTTTCTTTAAACAGATTACATAATTTTTTTCAATAAAGGGTAAAATTGGTATACTTTTATAAAGTTAAAATTAGTTTTAATAGAAAAGTCACTGAAATTAAAAATGGGTACTTTTCAAAGAGTTGGATAAATTTGTGAGGATTTTTGAAATTTAGAAGGGTTAATATGATATTAAGAATTTTAAAGGAAGGAATATGTAATTTTGAGGTTTCAGAGGAATATACATGAAATTCCTCCTAAAATGTTAAAAGTACTATATTGATCCATAAACTTTTCATTTTATATAACATAAATTCTACTTTGAAAAATACTATTTTTTTCTAAAAAAAAAAGAAGAAAAATAATATTATTTTTTTATTAATATTAGTGTTGTTTGGACATTGCACAAACTGTTGATATAGTAACAGTGGCAATACAGATGATGTGGATACTAATTTTATTATTCACAAGTCACAACTCATGTATATATCAGTTTAATAAATGCTCCCGTCGGCATATGTATCATTATAAATTAATTTAAATAAAAAAGTTTATCTTACGCCTCATATTCTACACCACTTATTTATATTTGCAAAATGCTTATATTTAACATTTTAGTTATCCATATCTGAATTAAATTAGTTATTTTTAAGCTAATAAATATCTTGCCCCCAGATTGCTGTCTTTCTTGTTTTATCAAAAATTCTAGGACCTAGGGGTGAAAACGGAGTGGATGGTGGTAAAATCATATTCACATCTCTTTTTAATTTTTCGGATACAGATACAGATTGGATCAGATATTTATTAAAAAATATATAAAAATATTATTACAAAACACTAAAGTTCATAAACGTAAAATCATATATGTATCCATATCCAGACGGATATTTGAATATCAGATATCCACATTTATTTTTCGAATATGGATTGGATATCTACACCATTTTCAACCCTACTGGGACCTGATAAAACTGACTTAATTTCTAAAAATTTAAATTTAAATTTGTTTTGGTACTATTAATGTAGATAAACTAATCTTGCTACTATTTGCTTAATCCTTAGGTCTTAGGGTTAAAGAGGCTAATAATGTTAAACAACTTAAACACTTATATTTGATAAACTTTAATTAATTATAAAATTGTTACTAAAATATATATATTCTTGAGTGAGGCTATAAGGTAATCATTTTACATATAAACTCTTACTATGGACTCGTATTTTTATTTTAAATTCCAAACAATAAAATTAAATAGTTAAACATGATATTCATAATAAAGTATACTTGCAATCTAAATTTTACATATTTCAGAATTTTTTTTACTATTCTTTTAGATAAGTAGAAACTCCCCGTTTTTGGATGGTCCAGAATTTTCAAATCATGTGATTTTCTACTTATTTAAAAAATAATAAAATGTTTCTAAAAAATTAAAATTTGGTCTTCATGTACATTTTCATGTGAAGATTACGGTGAACAGTTCAGATTTACTATTTGAATTTTAAATACGAAAATACGAATCCATAATACAAACCATTGTGTAATATGCACCATAACCTCAATCTATATTCTTACTTAAAAAATTAGCTTTGGTTGTGACTTTCTTTATTTTATAGCTCCCAAAAAGTTTTTATTAAAAACGTATTTATAAAATATAATACGGCACTGTCTTTTCCGAAATTTTTATTAATAACATTTAAAAAAAATAAAGAAAATGACACCACTTTCTACAAAATTTCAAATCAAACATTTCCGCTGAATAATTTGGCGGAATACATGATCAATTCCGCCATATTATTCAGCAGAATTATATTGACCAATTCTGCTGGATAATTCAGCGAAATTACAATTAAGTTCAAATTCAATCGTATATCCTCGTAAATTTTATATTAAAATATAACTTTTATATTAAAAGATGAGAGATCCACTTACAACATTTGTAAGTTACAATATCTTACAATAATTCTGTTTTGTGATTTTCAAAGTCCAAACAATCTATCCAAACCGTTCAACATGATCTCTTTATTAAAATATGTTTGGAGATCAAATTTTATATTCTTTTGAATTTTTTTATTATTTATTAAGTATTTTACAAAACTGTTTTTTTTAGACAATTCTGGACCACTGAAAAACGGCAGTTTTGTAAAATACTTAATAAATAGTAAAAAAATTCAAAAAAATATAAAATATGATCTCCAAGCACATTTTAATATAGATAACATGTTGAACGGTTTGGATCAACTATTTGAACTTTGAAAATTACAAAACCGAATTGTTGTAAGATGTTTCAACTTACAAATGTTAGAAGTGGATACCTTCTTATATTATAATTTTCAATTCAAACT
Organism: Carex myosuroides; assembly: GCA_028015225.1. Lineage (NCBI taxonomy): Eukaryota > Viridiplantae > Streptophyta > Magnoliopsida > Poales > Cyperaceae > Carex > Carex myosuroides. The sequence continues at coordinate 1,816,790 of CM051480.1, forward strand.
TAATTATTCTAATAATTTAATGGGAAAAAAACAAAACGTCATGACGAGTTTTTATATTAGAATATAACTTTTATATTAAAATATTCAATTAATTCAGCGGAATTAGACTCATGCAATTTTGTTAGATAATCCAGCCGAATTGATCATACATTCCATTCGGCTGGACTATCCAGGAAAAATATTACATCTGAAAATTTCTCATAAATCATATTATTTTCTGTAATTTTTTGTAATGTCTTTTTTTTAAACAGTTTGACAGTGCTGTCATATCTTTTTTTCATGTTATTAATAAAAATTTCGGGGCTAATGAGGTATATTGTATATACTGTTAAGTCGAAGAAAATTACTGGTGTCTCTTCAAACTAGATTTTGGAAAAGCGTTTCGATAAAGTTCTATTCTAAGGTCATTTATTAAGTCTCTCCCATTTCAAGTAATTCACAGTTGTGGTGTAATTAAAACGAGCTACCATGTATATACTACAAAAAGTAGGCACTTATTGCGAGGGAACTCCGTCGTGAAAAGTATCGTTGCGAAAAGAAAAAAGCACAGTTATGACGGTACTCCCTCGCAAAAAGTGCCTCGCGATAAGTGTCTACTTTTCGCAACGATACTTTTTGCGACGGAGTTCCCTCGCGATAAGTGCCTACTTTGTTGTAGTATACTTTGTTATTCAAGCGTCGCAAAAAGTAATATTTTGTACGCTTGAATAATTAATAGTGCTTTAGTTTTCATTCATGCAATTACTCTAGCTAGCTTCGGTACTTTCGAAGTTTTAATGTGCTTGCGCAGATGCCCTTGCCAGCATAGTGACAAGACCGCGAGAAATTCATGTTTTATTCGCGTATTATTCGTTCTTTCGACGTTATCGAACCGAACTCCGAATAAAACACAGAAAAACGTATAATATGTTTTATTCGCGAATAAAACGCGTATAAAACGCGAGTTGATGAATTATTCGCGAAAAAAACGCGAAATTTTTTTTTGAATTTTTTTTTTTACGGTTTTTTTGGGTTTTTTTTTGTGCTTCCTTGTTATACCGAATCATTCCCGAATTATACCCGAATCACGAAAATTTGACCTCGTCGAACTGAACCCAAACTTTTGATTTGTCACTATGCTTGCAAGTAGGGGTGGAAACGGATCGGATATGAAACAAGTAGGGGTGGAAACAGGTATTGACAAAATTATATTTGTATATATTTTTATTTTTTGAATCTGAATACAGATTAGATATTATATGGATACGAATATGAATTGGATATTACGTGGATACGAATACAGATATGAATACAGATATAATTAAAATATCTAATTTAAATATTGAAACAAAATTAACATATTATTCAATAAATTATGTTTTCATAAAAAAAAATTAAATAACATAAAATACAGAGATAATTGAACAAAATAATTTTTCTCATATTAAACTTGTTATATTATTACAAAATATATATCTCAATAATATAACCATATTTTTAATTAAAAGATACCACCATACAAAAAATATTCCTCCTTAAATATATATAATTCTTAAACAAACAAATAAAAAAATACGGGTATGGATAATTATTAGTTTATGCACAAACGGATATCTGAAATTTTTTTAAATACGGATACGGACAATTATCTATATCCGTATCAACGGATATCCGAAAAATTAAAATAATACAGATACGGATAATTATCTGAATCTATTTTTTGAAACTGAAACCATATCTGTATATGTATCTGTATTCACATAAATCATATTTGTATTTGTATCCGTATATGTATCTGCAAACTATCTGTATCTGATTCCATAAAAATTAGAATACAGATCCGAATACAGACGGATAATATCCGAGCCGTTTTCACCACTGCTTGCAAGTGGACTCTGTTGTGGGGTAATTCGTTAGGTTAGTTTAGTTTAGTAAGTATTAGCTTTATTTTTGTTTTCTTTTTGTAAACTGTGGTTGTCATATATTAGAAATCGGCGGTCTGTCTTTTTTCCGACATTTTTATTAATATCCAAAGTTTCTTAGAAATTAATTAATATATCCAGATTATGTGAGAAATTATAAAAATGTCCCAGATAATTACTACTTTTGAATATACCCAGATAATTGAAAATCACTACTTTTATTAGAAATTAATTAATATATCCAGATAATTGAAAATCACTACTTTTGAATAGGGGGATTTTTATTAATTTCCAGCGAACCTGGATATATTAATTAATTTTTATTAAACTTTGGATATTAATAAAAATGTTGGCTCTTTTTTTGTGTGTAAATGTAAAATAATATTAACGTGCGTGGTGCCAATTGTGTAAAATGTGACTTCTGTGATCAGTTTTAAAATACCAAATGAAAACATATTGAACAAGAAAAAAAACAAAAATATTGATCCGAATTAAGATTTTTTGTGGACAATAAAATTTGAAAGATCAAATCTCCATTTTTTCTTTCAAAAAAAAAATATTGACCAATAAAGAAAGTCCAAGTGAGCCTAATTAAATGAAGGACGAAAAATGAATCCTAAATCTCAAAACTAATAAAGATTTTGGTAAAGAAGATGAATAAATAGAAGCATACAATCAATCGATCACCTTTCTTTCAAATTGATCAATTACTTATTTTAAAATTTTCCATCATTTGATTTGATTCATAGTAATAATAGATCTCATCATATCAGACACTAATAGCGGCTTGAAAGCTTGCAATCGCCGGAAAGACCGGCTGTTTTGCCAATTATCAATATGCACTATGTACAATTAGTGATATTGATCTAGAGTACGGATCGATATGCACTGTGTACAATTAGTGATATTGATCTAGAGTACGGATCGATATGCACTATGTATAGTACGGTAAGCTTGAAAACCTCGGTGAGTTTCTACTAAAAAAAATTGGTCAATACAAATTAAGAAAGAAAAAAGAGAAAGGTTCTAATGCCTCGTGTCTTTCATACCTCATCATACATCATATTTTATATCTTTATTTTTAAAGACTAAATTGTCAATTTGAACAGTTCAACATGATATCCATACTAAAATATAGTTGGAATGAAATTTTATAATTTTTGGAATTTTTTTACTATTTTTTAAGATGGGTAGAAAATCATTGTTTTTTTAACGGTCCAAAACAGTGATTTTGTATCCATCTTAAAAAAATAGTAAAAAATTTTCAAAAAATTTCATCTTAAAATTTTTGTTTTACTTTACACTTATATCTCTGTTTTCAAAGTCCAAACAGCTGATTCGAACCGCTCAACATGATCTCCATAATGAAATGTTCTTAGATATCAAATTTTTCATTTTCTGGGATTAGAAAATTATTGTTTTTAGATGAATTATGAACCATTAAAAAACACTGATTTAAAAAAAATTTAAACAAATAGTAATAAATTTTCAAAAAATGTAAAATTTGATCTCTTAGTACATTTCAATATGTAGATCATGTTACCATAGTCCAACTCTCTCTATATATATATATATATATATATATATGTGGCGTGATTTACAGGGTAACACGAGTGGGTTAGCAGCATAGGCAGCACAGTTGCCGAGCTAATTCCTTGGTCAAATTTTAGTTCCTTACATGGACCGCTAGTTTTCGTAAGTTGTGTATTTTTTTTTTTTTATGTTCGCATTACATAGTTAATCTTTTTTTAATCTCACTTGGCCTAGATTACCGTTATTATCAGCGCTTGGATATTCCTGTCTTATTCTCGTTACATAGTTAATCCTTTTTAATTACTAGATCTCACTGTTCTATATATTGTTGGCTTGGTGCATTAATTAAAAGTCACTGTTATATTATTCCATGCACTTTGGGTATAGTATAGAACTGTTAGTTTATCATTTCTTTTTTGAAATTGATGAAAGTTGCCTCTTTTATCGGTTCAAAAATTATGGATCAAATGTTCCAATATTAATTTTAGCAATGGAGATAGAATTAAATATATAAAAGCAGTGGTCCATATTGTTATTTTTTATGTAATATTTAAACTCTTTAGGTTAATTTTGTTGACTAAAACTATTCTTGCAAGACTAAAACTAGGGGTGTAAAAAGGTGAGGTGGTGAACTTTAATCATATTCATTAATATATTTTATTAAGAATTATAAAATTTTCAATTCATAACTAACTAATTAATTACGATACAAATCATTCAATTTGAATAGTTGGATTTTGGAAATTCGACAGATTTTATATATGAATGTTCTAATTTCTTAAGAAAAATAATGTCCAACCGTTGGCCGGATTTTACTCGATTTTTTTTTTGCAAAATTCATATCAAAAAATATATTTGGAGAGGGTTCAAATGCCTCCATTAATTATGTTTCTATTTTTAAAACTTTACTAACTTAATTTAAAACTTAAATATCAAAATAAAACCGTTAGTATAATTTATATTATTTTTCTGTATGCGTATAAAAGATCATGGCATCTCAATTTTGTTTTGATTGTTATCAAGAGCTTCCAAAAATACACTAATATAAAGAATTTCCGGACGTTAATTTTTCGACTTATTATTCATACAAGAACAAAAATAAAAAAATGATAATTTTTTGTTTGTGTGTAGTGAAAATAATATAAATCACATCCAATGATTTTATTTTGACATATAAGGTTTCAAACTATTGTTATTAGAAAAAAAAAAAAAAGAGGTACGATAGAGGCGCAAAAAATGAAGGTATTTGAACCCTTCTCATTTATTTGTTAGATTAATCAAAATTAATTCATATTTAACCAATCCAAACTAATTTTATAATTTTTCGAATTTAATTGCTTTTAAGGTACCTATAGTAAGAAAAAAAAAATAATGACAGTTTCTATTATTTTATATAGTTGTGAAATATCCACTCCATAACCTCACTTTTTTAAAATTTATTGCGAGGGAAAATTTGATTATCCAAATTAATCAAAAATCTTAAATAAAACTCTAGACAAATTGGGATAACTGCAATTTTTCTCTTAGTTTATATTGTTTATAACCCCTACTGTACTTCCCAATGATAGGAAGATTCAAGGAATGATACCTGGCGCACTTATACCGGTTTTAAGTGCGAAAAAATAATTTTAAGAAATAGAAAAGGGCAAAAAAGTTTCTTTTTTGAATTAAAAGAAGCAGGAAAAGATGGGATGGGATGGGATGGGATTGGAGGCACAAATTTTGAGCTCTGATTCTCTGTGCTAAACTTCAAATGGCTAACATGGTGTTGCAAGGCACTGACAGTCTTGCATTGTGGCATTCGCATTATAATAGTAAAGTATTCCTCATTAATATTCGTGTTATTTCTGAATTATTCTTTTTTAATATTTTCAAATTTGACAAATTGTACAAACAATATGATATTTGTTCCATATTATTCATAAAATTTATGGACTTCTTTTTAATTATGTGATATATCAATATTTTGATATATTATAGAGTGAGGCTATGAGACTATGCATATTGGTATGTATTGTAGATTAATATTTTCATTTTCAAAGTTCAAATAATTCATCTAAAACTGTTCCCCATATGAAAAAGTACTTGTAGACTAAATTTAAATTTTTGTAGAAACTTCTTACTATTTTTTTGTAGGTAGAAAATCACTACTTTTGAATAGGTGGTCAAGAATCTTTAAATCAAGTGATTTTCTACTTATCTAACAAAATAGTAAAAAAAAAATTGTAAAATTTGATCTACAAACACATTATCATATGGAGATCATGTTGAATGGTTCCTTTGGTCTTTAAAATAAAGATATTGATCCATAGTTCAAATCAATATGCGCTATGCATAGTATCATAGCCTCACTCTATATTATATACATTGTATTACAATAAAGTATTTCTGAGTTATATCCAAATCACAAACTTTTAGATCTTAGAAAATTATTCCTGAATGACGAACATGTTACTACTCTGTGAATTATCACATACATATAAACACACGATGAGTCTGCACAAGCTTGTCACAGAAAATCTAGAGTAGATAGACATAAGGTGAAAGAAGCCGCATAATTATACTCAAGAGTCGAGAGAGAGTGTTACCTTTTCCACATTGTAGGATGTAAATATGTAATAGATTGAATGGGATTATTTTTAGTTTTAGTTTATTCATGTTACCCATTATTGACTAGGCACCCCCACAGTGTGCACATAGCCCGGCCGCAAAGGTGCTTTATTCACCTCATGCGGAGGCAACGAGGCATGCATCTATGGTAAAAAATAATAATTAACCAAGTGACATGGTCCAGGATTTTCAGTGGCGGTTTTTAATGTACAGATTTATAAACCGAGTCACTATTCCTGAGTTCTTTGTTTTTTTTTTCTAAGATAGAAATTTATTATAAGCGAGTCTATGGTACTATGCATAGCACGGATTAGTCCGTACTACGGAGCTATATTTTCATTTTAAAAATTTTAATAGTCGATCCGAACCGTTCAACGTGATCCCCACATGAATATGTACTTGCAGACTAAATTTTATATTTTTTTAATTTTTTTACTCTATTTTAAGATAGGTAGAAAATTACTTGATCTGAAAATTCTGAACCATCCAAAAACAGTGATTTTCTACCTATCTAAAAAATAGTAAAAAAATTCTAAAAAATAGAAAATTTAGCCCACAAGTATATTCTCATATAAAAATCATGTTGAACGGTTCGGATCGACCGTTAGAATTTTGAAAACGAAAATATTGATCCGTAGTACGGACCAATCCGTGCTATGCATAGTACCATAGACTCACTCATTTATTATTTAGATCTTTCTGATTTGTTGTGTTTTTGGTCTTGTGAAGTAGGTTGTGTTTGTGTTTAATTAAGGAGTTGAAACATTCATGGTAACATGATTCGCGAATTATTCGCGTTTTATTCAGATTTTGGTACCCAGCGAACGAATCAGCGTATAATTCGGTAGTTCGCGTATTATTCGTCTAATATCGCGAATTATACACAAATAATATGAACTTTACAAATAATACGTGTTTAATTCACGCTATTTTCTCCGGTTATTTCTTCCTCCGTCTTTCTTGATTGAGTCTATTCTTCATGTTGTCTAATTGGACAAGAAAATTGGGCAGAGGAAGGCATGTCGTATCAGTGTCAGATCGCGCACCTGAAGGTGGAAAATAGACTCAATCCTGAGTTCTTTCTCATCTAATTAAGCTTCTGGTAGAAAAAAGTAAGAAGATGGAAATGTGGTTTCCCTAAGAGTCTCGCTTATTACACTAGGAGAGGGACAGGTTGTTTATTCGATTTAGTTTTTTTAACTTTTTTTTAATTTCTTTTACTTTCAAGCTTCTTAGGTAATATATTTTACATTTATCGCTTAGACCCATATAACAGTTAGACTTTTTATATTAAATATGAAATATACAGATTTCCTCTCACAAAAATACTAGAACCCGCGAAAAAAATATTAATTTTTCTAAAATAAAAAAAATTATATCCGAAAAAAATATTAACTTTAAAAAATAATTCTGAATTATACTCAAATTATTCTCAAATCACGAACTTTTGAATCCGCTGAACCGAACCCGAATAATTCATTTGTCACTATGGAACCATTTGATAATAAATCAAAGGTAGCACCGACAGAGGCTGTACTGCACAATAGCTGCACAAGAGAAGGGAGCACTATCAAAAGGTAAGCGATCTTTTGAATTCATCCAAGGAAGTTAAGAATTTACTTCTTATTAAATATAAGGGGGGAGAGCTTAGAAATCAAATTTAATGATCTAAAAGGGAAAGACAAGAACAATATATTATAAAAGCTAAGAAAAAAAATGAATCTAAATAATAATTATATTATCCATTTATTAAAAAAGTAACTTGTAGTACTTTTTAATTGAACTCAAGAAGATAATGGAATAAAATTAAATATAAATAGTTATAGGGATATATACGAAAATTTGCATAAATAATAAGAGTTTTTGTGGGTCCAGTAGAATGAGGTGGGGTCCAATGGGATTCGAGTGTTCGGGGCATGTGCCCTGGGGAGAAGGCAACCTACTGTGAGACATTCCCTCTTTCCACTCGCACTGTTGTCTCCCTTATTTTAGCTTTCAAATTAAATCTCCATTTTCTAATATATATTTCCAAAATTTTATTTTCAAAATTTTGATATTCCGATGCATAGTGTCTCACGTCTCGCTATTATGTGGAAGCCAATGAATAAGTTCGTCATGTTTTTTACTGTTGCTGTTTCTGGAATCATCTCAAAAATTGGAAACACAAATTAGTATATATATAACAGGAAATTACTAATATGCTATGCATAGCTTAAGGGCCTCCGTGCTACAGCTCAATGTTTGAATTTTTAAAATTTTAACAATCGATCCGAACCGTTCAACATGATCTCCATATGAATATGTACTTGCAAATCAAATTTTATATTTTTTAGAATTTTTTTACTATTTTTTTAAATAGATAGAAAATCACTTGATCTGAAAATTTTGTACCATTTATATCAAGTGTTTTTCTTCCTATCTAAAAAATAACTTCCCTTAACTTAATTAGTAACATTTTTTACAAATATATATATATATATATATATATATATATATATATATATATATATAGAGAGAGAGAGAGAGATGGGCTATGGTGCATTGCAATGCATAGGCACCCGCACCTTTGTGCATTGGACCATAAATCACCGATTCAAAGTTCAAATGACCGATCCAAACCGTTCATCTTGTTCTCCATATTAATATGTACTTGGAGACCAAATTTTATATTTTTTGGAATTTTTTTTCTATTTATTAAGCCACTTTGAAAATCGCCGATTCGGTGGTCTAGAAATTTTTACTGTTTTTTACTGTTCACCCGGATTTTCAGATTTTCAATAAATCTAAAAAAATAGTAAAAAAATTCTAAAAAATGTAAAATTTGATCTCCAAGCACATTAATATGGAGAACAAGATGAACGGTTTGGATCGGTCATTTGGACTTTGAATCGGTGATTTATGGTCCAATGCACAAGGGTGCCTATGCATTGCAATGTATAATAGCCTCTCTCTCTCTCTCTATATATATATATATCTGGAGAGCCATTTGTAAAACAATTTAGCAAGAGTAATAATATGTTTTGACCAGTCATATTACTTTTAAATTTATGGACCCCTACTTAACAAGTATAACATGCCATGTCTTATGCTAGAGCAATATTAGCTCATGCGTGCATGCTTAATGAGATAACTTTATGAACAATATGTCACTTTTAGCTCATAAAATAATAAATTTTGTATCAGGCCCAGGTTATGCTCCCTCTTAAATGAAAATAAGGTCTCAATCATATGGTCCATAGATATTAAACAAACACCACTAGCTATGATGAAACCTCTGTTTTGTTCCCTCTTCGTTTAGGGGTAAAGACAAACTTTTCATCTATTTGGGGTTGCAACTTTGTACAATAAATATATATATTACACAATATATTTATATTTTGGAACAGAGTTAGGTATGGAGCTTGGCATTATAATTAATTGCTACTGAGAATTATGTGGAATATTCTTAAACTGTGTAAATTTGGGTGTTATTTGTCAGTGAATTAAAAAAAGGTACATGTTCCACCTTGTCTATTTTACAAGAGTTCAATTTTAGAGAAGGTACTTATAGTTTTTCATCAAGAGCAATCACCCATCTGATTCTGATCTGACTTTAATTTAATTCAAATCATATGGTTGATACTGCAATTTATCTGAATTGATGTCTCAAATCATTGATCAGAACTGGAACAAGATTAAAGCTGCATCAAAATTAAAGCTGAATAAAAAGATTAAGAAAAGATGAGAATGAGTACATGAAACCTAACTTTAAACGTAGTTGGATTGCTGGAAGTAGAAAGGAGTTCAACTTTAATTCATGTAGAAAAAACACAGAATAGAAATTCATTGCAATTTCTCTCTTTCTAAGCATTGGGCCAGTAATAACTAATAACCCAATAAAGCCCCTTTTATTTTCTTCTCTCTCTGCTCTTTTTCTCTGAGATGGCAATGAATAGCATGAGAGCACGAGCCATTCCCATTCCCATTCCCATGTGCAAATGGATCCGGTCATGTCAATTAAAGATTTTTATCAAACCCGATCCAATAACATTTTCTCTTTATAGGTTGAAGCTCTTGGCTCAATGATGGTTTCAAACTCCATATATATAAAGCACACAAGCTTTGGCTTTAAAGAAATAAAGAGGCCTTTGCCGCATATCGTATGAAGCAATATCATTTCATTCCATCGTCATCCCTCTATACAAACTGCATCATTTTGCCTCCTTCATTAGTCTCCTTTCATTCCCTTTGCCCCCCCCACCTTATATATTCATTTTTATTTTCTCTCTCCTTCTTTTCTTTCTTTCTTTATTATTTTTTCTAAAACCAAGAATCTAGCTTTTGTTTTATGTACCATGAGAGACAGGCTCTTCTATGGTTGTAACATTATGGAGATATGTGTGCTGGTAGTAATGGTCGATCTTCGGTTCATTGTTCAACACATGAGGGCTAAAAGTCATAGGTGATTGTAACATATGGCATAATTTATTTTTATACATTTTATGCAGAGGGTTGAATTATGAATTTTAATGCCATATAATTTCAATATTATGGGAGATATTGAGTTATGGGCAAATATTTAAATAGCGCGAATGGCTAAAAAACGACACTATTGCCATATTGCGCCGCTATAGCGCGCTAAGCGTGTTATAGCGCTAGAGTGGAAAAAACGTGACGTGCCGTGCCGTGACTAACATACCGTGACTTTGGTCTCGTGCCGTAACATACCGTGACTAAGTTAATTTTTCACGTGCCATGCCGTGTCGTGACCAAAATGTCAAGGGATGGTCACGGCACGCGAATGGTCATGCCACGTGAGTCACGCCGTGCCAAAACGTATCGTGACCAAATGTGACTCGTGTGACTATTTGATCATAACTTATGTTATTTTATTCAAGATTCACCATTTGATCAATATCTAATGGTTCTAACTACACGTGACTCGTGTGACCACGTACCGTGCCGTGACTAAATCTTTCACGAGCTGTGCCGTGCCGTGCCAAAGTTTCAAAATATGGTCACAGCACGCGAAAGGTCACGGCACGGGACACGCGAGTCACGGCACGTAACTGACACGCGTGTCGTGCCGTTCCGTACCGTAACCGTGCCGTTTCGTGATGAAGCCGGCTCCGTCGTGCCATTTTTCCCACTCTAGCAGCGCCAATAGCGCCATAGCTTTTATGGTCCGAAAACACTATAGCAGCGCTATAACGCCGCTATGGCGTGTTATTTAGAACTTACTGGTTATGGGGTTGTACCCACATTTTTTTTCCTGTGATTGGCCCTTCGAAGTGCAAATATGACGAATTTGAGGGGTTAAGTCATATATAACCGCATTTTGTACACAAATATTATGCTAATGGCTATAAATGAACTTATATTTAACATCTAATATTTAAAATTAGTATGATATATATCATATATATATAAAGAAGGGTCTTCCATACGGACAAGATTTGATAAAAAAAAATATTATTCTTTATATTTTTTGGAATATAAAGGGGTTTTTCAAATTGAATCAAATTTATTGAGTATCATGTCTACATGAATTTTATTATAGTAGAATTGCAAATATGCAACAATAAATCTAGTTTTGAAACTCCGTTTTTTTATTTTATTTTCCCAAGAAGATTGCCAAGTTGCTGGGACAGTTTATCACAATAGAGTCATGAATGCACAACTAAAGAAGATCAGATGCAGCTGTAACCCATTTTTTATTTAACCAATTTAAAATGTAATCCGATTGTAAACAGTTCCTCTATTAATGACCTCACTATGCATTGTCAAAAAAGAAGAGAGGCTCTAGCAATCCATTTTTTTTTTTTTTTGCTTTAAAAGCTAGCGTTTTGTTGACTTGCACTTGATAAGCTTACATCACTACTGGGGACATCTTGCAAAGCATGAACAAAGGTTTTTTTACTACCTCCATTCCAATGATAAACTGGAGGTGATCTTAAGTGTTTACTATGATTTAATCTTTTGTGCTCCGAAAGCAATTTACTTGACCACATGTAATCATAAATTTCAAAACTACCATTTTCTTCTGTAACTAACATATATGACAGCAATGTATAAATTACAGTAAATGGATATCTCCATTACGGAGAAAATGGAGAAGAGGGTGATTGGTTGGAAAGTGAGTGGGACAAATGTGATGCAAGCTGATCATGAGCTTTAATCACCCATGGAGGAATCTAATGGAGAAAAGGAGATGAAAAAAGGAGAAGAGAAATGGCATGCATTGACATATTGACAGTTTTTCTCTTTAAATCTATTGTATGTATCCTTTAATCATTGCTTACCATATGTTTGGCAAACAGCATGAGAATTCCATGTGAGTGCTTCAGTTCACATTCAAAGAGTGTGCTATCTATCATCTATGCCATGCCTGAATTGTACTCCTTTCATTTTTTTTGCTGGTATTTTATTCATCATTATTTTTATTTATAAGTAAAATTTTGGTTCAGTTAGCCTGCAGAGAAGAAAACAGGAGGAATGTTTTGAATTGGTGTCAGGTAAAAATCAGAGAATGTTAGGAGAATGTTTACTGAATGGAAGGCATGAAGAAGAAAGTGGCATGATTGGCAGCATACCAGTTCATCAGACACGATGTACATTAATTATTCTTAAAAATTTGCCTCGTATATAACTTAGATAGATACGATTTGTATTGTCTTTTAGGCATCTGTGAAATTAAAATTCTACTTGATCATACTACAGTATCATTTCAAATTTGCAAATATATTCTCCCTGTTTCCATAAAGGCCTCAACCTTTTATTCCCAATCAGTACTATTAACTAATGCATTAACTTCAAAAAAATAATAAGGAGATTGGTTAATGCATTGATATATATATTATCTATCAATACAATTGCCTACGGATTTTCCATAAAGGCCTCAACCTTTTATTCCCAATCAGTTAATGCATTAACATATTATTTTATTTTATTTTTTTGTTGAAAACCCGTAGGCAATTGCATTGATAGAAAAAGTTACAAAGTAGTTGTTACATAAAATTAGACAACTAGTGTCTGTGAAAACATACAGCTAAATGTTCACACAAAAGTGTATCACAAAGTTTCAGTACAGCAAGATGTACCTTTTAAACCTTGAATTAACTTCCGACTAAGACTGCAAGTGCACAATCCTATCGTATAGTTTAGTCAGATATCGATCCACATGACGGTACAAATCTAAACTGGACTCTACTTAAATTAATTAAGTACTAGAAGTTGGAAAAGATTGATTTGGTTTATTTAATTTCCTAAGTTCAATAACAATAATTAAAAGGACAGAAAGTAAAATTTGGTTTTTATCAGTTATAAAAAAAGCGTTTCCAGGGTTTTCGATTTCATCTTCAACTCTGCCTCTCGGCACCAGACGCGACCCGCATACTTTCATACGCGGCCCGCGTGAAAGACGCAACCCGCGTACTCTCATACGCGGCCCGCGTCGCCCTCGAGTGAATGCAGCAGCTGTCTGTTTCTGCGTTGTTCTTTAGTGCAAGGTTCCATTGACCGTACCTAATGTTCCTAAACCTCAACTCTCGTTTATTGGCTTAATAAACTTGGTATCGAAATTGCAATTTCGCCTTCTTAGGTTTTCAACCTCAACTCTCGTTTTTGGTATTCTACCTAAGTTATTTGTCCGGTTTACTAAAGGTATCCACCATCTCTCGATAAATGGAAATTTCACTTCTCAGTTACTATTGGGTCTCACCTCACGGCTCGACAACCTACCTCAGATACTTAGTCTGGTTGAAAGAAACATCAAGGCCAAAATACTAGAAAAGATGCTATAGACATCTAACAGTAAACCAAGAATCATTCAAACAATTTCAACAAGCAATTAAAATAATACTCGAGCAAATAATCACAAACATTCAACACATATTCAAACAACATGCATATAAAACAGATTATCCGACTACATCGTAACCCTAGAAACTAAATAAACTACTCAGACATAGTCAAAAAGCAAATAAAACAAATGATAGAAGAAATAGCCATGACAAAACCCGAATAACAAAGAAGATCCGTGAAGAACTTTCGTCTTTCGCTTCTCAACTTCGTCTCCAAGCAAGCCATCAAGTCCAAACCCTAGGAATTGTCCTCTTGCTCTCCAAAATGCAGAATGAATTCATTTGTAGCAAGGAATCCCGTAAGATAGCTATTATGGCCGACCTTTCCTTCATTGAGCCTCTGTTTCCATTTCTGTTCATTTTCCGGAATAGGCTGACGCGACCCGCATCGGATGTGATGCTGCCCGTGTTCCTGTGTCTTTGGCTCAGATTGTAGATCTTCTCGCAAGCTTTCCGAAAAGTGGTCATACACTCAAAACGGAGTTACGAGTCAAAATCTATGACTGTTTTAAGTTCGGGTGCTGAAATTTCAGCATCATATGGATGGTGTCCTGATCGTGTCTGTGGTCAGGCAGAGGGTTGTACAGTCCGCATAAGAAGGTACACGGACCGTGTATAAACCTTCGAATTCTAGATTCTTCCTCGGTTTCGCCTGTTTTCTGCAAAGTAAGAACAAATGCGCAGCAGTACCACATTCTAGAGATATTCAATGAAATAAACACGATTTGACAGTTTTAGGCATAGGTTTTGGTACAGAAATTGGTCGGAATTATAGGTCAAATAACGAGACATCACTAAACAAAACAAAAAAACGTACAGGGGTATGTGCATCATGTGGACACAAATTGATAATTCTTGCTTGATTAGAGTGATAGGAACCTAGTCATGGTTTCCTCTCTACGCATATCACAGTCGAGAAGGCACTAAATCCAAACCAGACCGGGAACTGAATCGACCAGACCAGAACAATCACCCATCAACTGAGAAGGCACTAAATCAAACCAGACTGAGAACTAAATCAACCAGTCTAGGACAGTCACCTCTAAACAGAAAGAGAAGAAGAAAAGCAGAGGAAGAGGCAGAAAGCAGCACAAAACAACACACAACATTATCATCGCAAAAACTAAACACTTATTACATAATTTACATAAATTTAAATAAAAAAATAGTAGTGTTACAGTAGCGCCATCACTTCAAGAGGTCAAGCAGCAGACAAACCGGCGGAGCAAGTGGCAGGGAGGCGGAACCTTGGTGAAACCCTAGGAAGAACCGTAGGCGGTTCCTGTTGGGTATTATTAGTTCAATTAGCTATGAATGGAAATAAAACTAACGAAAGCCCAACTAAGTAAATGCATTTCATTTTCTAGGCTTGGTAAAGGCCTGTGAAGTTCACATAGTAATCTTTTTATGTTTTGGAAAGTTAGTGACCTCAGCTGTCAAGGAGTTCGGTAGTAACCAAGGTTGCGGAACTTATCCAAGGTCCTTTGGACCATCTTTCTCCAAAGAGTTTGATATAGTAATAAATTTTTCCATATTGACATAATGTCGTACACAAACAAGAAATTTAATCGTTTTTCTAAAATCTAAATCTAGCATACAACATGTTATTTGAAATCTCCTTTTTTCTTACAAATGGAGGCATCCATTGTTCTTTCTTTGATAGGCAGTATATAACAATTTAATTTCGTTATTAATAATTTTTTTGTATGATACTAAAGATTTCTTCTATTATAGATAAAGTTAAATTATTAATACTAGTAATTATGAATTACAGAGATTGATTTATTTATAATATAAAAAAATTGTAATATCGTACAAAAAAATCATTAACTCATGAAACTAAAATTGTTATTTACTTCTATTAAACTATGTTATTTTTAATTTTACATTTCTAAACAAACCAATTGATTTCATTATGCTAGTATGAAATATAACATTTAAGAAGATAATGGAGGCTTCCATTTTTAAGTAATGGAGAAAAATTTACAATGGAAAGAAAGACTTTACTCCTTCATCAAAGAGCAATTAATTTGCGGTATGAATTGATTAGCATCATACGGTACTTATCACCCTTTGGACAAAGATGGTTCAAAGGGCTTCGGACAAGTTCCGCACCCAGTAACCAAACCCTAAAAAAAACAAAAAGCCTAAAGAAGAGGCCCAATTAAGTGAATGCATAATTTTTAATTTTCTAATTGAATCAAAAGGAGAGGCCCAATTAAGTGAATGCATAATTTTTAATTTTCTAATTGAATCAAAAGAAGAGGCCCAATTAAAATTGCACATCAATCAAAAACTATTGGCTGCTAATGCGTTTACGCTCGCCAAACAATTAATTATCTCATATTAATCATCTTAATGCTGTGGATATGGATTTCATTTCCCTGGTAAAGGAGATGGAGAGAGAGAGAGAGAGAGAGAAATATGAATTTCATAATTTGTCCGCGCCTTGGTCTTAAAAAGCTTCAAACAGTAAGTTCTACATAAATGATTTTCATAATAAATTACATCAGTCATTCATAGCTTTATACAAAAAAAAAATTAAATTTTTTACCCAATCAATCAAATTTTTTCAAGTGATTAAATCACCAAAATTTATAGTTATACCTCAAATATTATTTAATACTTGTGCAAATAATTAATAGAACAATACCAAAAGGAAATCTTTTTTGCACAAATAAACACAGGAATAATGCATTTGGATTTTGGATAAACATTTCAAGTGATTAAACCACCAAAATTAACAATTATGTTCGTAAATTTTTAAATGATAATTTTGAAAGGATATATCAATAATTACACCAAAAAAACTGTGTAGTGGAGCTTTTACTACAAAATGCATGCATAATATATATTTTATTATTTTTGGAGTCATTTCGAGTGATTAACCATAAAAATGTCAATTATACCTAAATTATTATCTAATATTTGCACAAATAATTATTAAATCAATTTTGTAAGAATACATGATTTTTTTTTTTTGCAAATAAAATATCCAACAATGCAATTCAGCAAATTGCATTTACATTAGATGTCTTCAATTATTCAGGACAAATTTAAAAGTGATTAAATCACCAAAACTGACTATTATACTACAAATAATATTTATAACATAATAAAATTATATTAGAGTTATTTAAATATATATATATATATATATATATATATATATATATACAGAGAGAGAGAGAGTGGCTAATATCAAAACGTTTGTTCCTAGCCCCCGGTGCAACCAAGTTGTTTTCGGGTTTTCAAAGTTCAAACGGTCGATCCAAACCGTTCAACATGTTCTCTATATTGAAATGTGCTTGGAGACTAAATTTTATATTTTTTGGAATTTTTTTGCTATTTATTAAGCCACTTTGAAAATTGCTGATCACATGGTCCAGAATTTAGTTGAACTGTTTTTACTGTTCACTCGGATCAGCAAATTTCAAAGTGGCTTAATAAATAGCAAAAAAATTCCAAAAAATGTAAAATTTGGTCTCCAAGCATATTTTAATATAGATTAAACATCTAACGGTTCGCATCGACCGTTTGAACTCTGAAAACCCGAAAACAACTTGGTTGCACCGGGAGCTAGGAACAAACGTTTTGATATTAGCCACTCTCTCTCTCTCTCTCTCTCTCTATATATATATATATATATATATATATATATATATATATATATAGTAAGGCTACGGTGCTTTGCAAAGTAAACGGCCCTCTTTACTTCGGGCCACTTTTTCAATTTTCAAAACTCAAACAACCGATCCGAATCGTTCAACATGTTCTAAATATTGAAATGTGCTTGGAGACCAAATTTTACATTTTTTGAATTTTTTTTTACTATTTATTAAGCCACTTTGAAAAAGTCTGATCCGGTGGTCCAGAAAATTTTACTGTTTTTACTGTTCACCATTGGATCAGCGATTTTCAATGTGGCTTAATAAATAGTAAAAAAATTCCAAAAAATGTAAAATTTGGTCTCCAAGCACATTTCAATATTTAGAACATGTTGAACGGTTCGGATCGGTTGTTTGAGTTTTGTAAATTGAAAAAGTAGCCCGAAGTAAAGAGGGCTGTTTACTTTGCAAAGCACCGTAGCCTTACTCTATATATATATATATATATATATATATATATATATATATATATATATATATATATAGAGGAGGGTTCAAATGCCTCCATTTTTCATGCCTCCACCATGCCTCCATTTTCAAAAACTTTAATAACTCAAAATTTAAAACTAAAAAGTCAAAATAAAACCGTTGGATATGATCTACATCATTTTATCTATGCACGTGTAAAAAATTATGACATTTCAATTTTGTTTTGGTTGTCATCAAGAGCTTGTAAAAAACGTACTAATGTGGATAATTTCTAGACGTTGATTTTTCAACTTATTGATTCACATAAAAACAAAATCAAAATGTGATAGTTTTTTATGAGCACATAGATAAAATGATGTAGATCATATCCAACGGATTTATTTTGACTTTTTAGTTTTAATTTTGAGTTATTAAAGTTTTTAAAAATGGAGGCATAGTGGAGGCATGAAAAATGGAGGCATTTGAACCCTCCTCATATATATATATGAAATTGCTAATATGCTATGCATAGCATAGAGGGCCTCCGTGCTACGGCTCAATATTTGAGTTTTCAAAATCCTAATGGTCGATCCGAACCGTTCAACATGATCTCCATATGAATATGTACTTGCAAACCAAATTTTACATTTTTTTCGAATTCTTTTACTATTTTTTTAGATAGGTAGAAAATCACTTGATCTGAAGATTCTGTACCATTCAGATCAAGTATTTTTCTACCTATTTAAAAAAATAGTAAAAAAATTCTAAAAAATTGTAAAATTTGGTTTGCATGTACATATTCATATGGAGATCATGTTTAATGGTTCGGATCGACCGTTAGAATTTTGAAAACTCAAATATTGAGCCGTAGCACGGAGGCCCTCTATGCTACGCGTAGCACCGTAGCCAACTCCTATATATATAGAATCTGGCTAATATGCTACGCATAGCATAGAGGGCCTCCGTGCTACGGCTCAATTTTTGAGTTTTCAAAATCCTAACGGTTGATCCGAACCGTTCAACATGATCTCCATACGAATATGTACTTGCAAACCAAATTTTACATTTTTTTTAGAATTTTTTTACTATTTTTTAAGCCACTTTGAAAATTGCTGATTGATCACTCAAAAGAGAGCAATGTTTCTTTTAATATTTATAAACTCGTAAATGCTATCGGTTCGGACTGCAAGCGCACAATCCTTATCGAGTAGTATATGCGAGGTCGATCCACAGGGAATATTGGTTCAGTGCTTCGAGCGATCGAATCACAACCTTTCGAAAGGCTAGATGAAATCTGAAATTTGAGAGATGTTTGTTGATCAATGTAAATTAGGAAACAATTAAAAGTAATTAAAATAAAGATAGAGATGAGAATTCCTAGGGTTTCGGCACACCATTGTCACTCAATCCGCCTTGATAATATATTCCTGTTGCGTCTGATTTCCTGTTGTTGTTTTATGAAAGATAACTACAAAGGTCACTGCGATTTATGTTACGCCAGAATGACAGATCTTTCATCGAGACTCTACTCAGGACAATGCGATTTACCTTACGCAACTATCGGGTCTCTTATCTCCCAAATTACTACACAGATCACTGCGATTTACCTTACGCAAATGATGGAATTTGGTCATGCGTTTTGTTGTTCTGGTTTATGGTTTCCCCGCGAAGGTTTTCTTCACATAAACCTAATATATCTCAACGAGGCTAACTCATCCAAATAGTTTAAAGAGTTATTAAAGCACTGTCACTACTCTAATGAACTCAACTAGATCATTGAAATTAGGTGAAGAGATAATAAATTACAAAAGCATATTCGATACATCAACAAGAAATCATAATCAACAGAAATATATATATCAAAACATCAAGAGTAACAAGGTTTACTGCCTAGCCCTAAGAAAAGGAACTTAGCCGCGGAACGGCATGGTTACAATCACTCCTCTCTTCTCTCTTTAATCAAATCTAACCCTAATTACAAAGATGATGTATTCTTCTGCCCAGGGGCCTTATATAGGAGTGTAGGGACGTGTAGAGGTTGATTGGAGGCTAAGAAATCAATCTGGAAACAGCTGTCGGCAGTTATTCCCCAAGAGATGCCTTCGGATACGGGCCGTATCAGGTGATACGGTCCGTATTAGGACCTTGGCAGTTAGGGTTTAACTGCTTCCAGCGCTATCTCCTGGTCTGTGCTAGGCCTGGTCCGTATTGGTCAATACTGGCCGTAACAGGGGCTTAGTCGATGAGCGTCGCTGATCCGATTGACCTGATTCTAGCTCCATTTGGTGGAAAATATTCCCAAAACCTGTTTTCTACAATAAAACATAAAGAAGGGTGACAGTAGCCTTTTTCTCTAATAAAGTAAACATAAGTGCGAGAAAATATGTAAAACCTAAGCCAAAACCCTACGTAAATCATCGTTATTTTGACTCTGATCACTGATCCAATGGTCCGGAAGATTTTACTGTTGTGTACAAATTACTGTTTTTCAAAGTGGCTTAAAAAATAGAAAAAAAATTCTAAAAAATGTAAAATTTGATTTGCAAGTACATATTCATATGGAGGTCATGTTGAATAGTTCGGATCGACCGTTAGGATTTTGAAAACTCAAAAATTGAGCCGTAGCACGGAGGCCTCTATGCTATGCATAGCACCGTAGACACTTCCTATATATATATATATATATATATATGAGGAGGGTTCCAATGCACCAAAATTTGGTGCACCAAAATGCATCCAAAACTCATATATCTTCATTTTCAAAGTTCAAATAGTCGATTCGATCCTTCCAGCGTGTTCTTCATATTAAAATGTGCTTGGAGACCAAATTTTACATTTTTTGGAAATTTTTTACTATTTTTTCAGAATTTTTGAAAATCACCACTTTGCTGAATTTCAAATTATTGTTTGGTGATTTTCAAAAATTCTGAAAAAATAGTAAAAAATTTCCAAAAAATATAAAATTTGGTCTCCAAGCACATTTTAATATGAAGAACACGCTGAAAGGATCGAATCGACTATTTGAACTTTGAAAATGAAGATTATGAGTTTTTGGTGCATTTTGGTGCACCAAATTTTGGTGCATTGGAACCCTCCTCTATATATATATATATATATATATATATATATATATATATATATATATATATATATAAATTTTAACATAAAAATAGCATATACACTTCTTTTTTTTACTTGAGATAATAGGCATAGTATAGCGTTTACTGCAAATTTCTTGCATTATAGATATTTTAGATGACTTCTAATGTCTTTTTAAGTGATTAAGTCTCAGAAATTGACAGTTACAGTTATACCTCAAGTATTATACTCGCACAATATTAGAACAACTCAAAAAAATACATTTATTTTTCTGTGAACATAAGCTATATATAATAATGCAGTTGGAGCAAATTGCATACATATTAGATTAATTGTTTTAGTTCTGAAAGTATTTCAAGTTATTAAATCACCAAAACTGGTTTTTATACCTCAGATAATATCTAGAACTTAGGCCCTTCTACCAGAGCTTAAGGTCCTGTTCGGCTGCACTCCCGTTTTTACTGTTCACGTGGGAAAAAAAAAATTTACTCAGACTGAATTTTTTTTCCTACGTGAACAGTAAAAATCAATTCAAAATTTTTCTGTTCCTGTGCCCATTCCCCTGCCCATGTGTCCGCCGAACAGGCCCTAAGCTTATAAAATTATGCTTCATTATAAAAAATTGAGGTTTCAAATATAGAGAAATTGAGCCGGGGAGATATAGCTTCCCTTTTCTGGTCTCTTTTTTTGATTTTCTGTGGCGGCTCATATGAAAACTTGTGAAACCAATACCACAGAAAATCCAAAAAGGGGACCGGACCGAAATGATATTTCGGTCCGGAATAAAAAAAAATAACGGACCGAAATGACATTTCAGTTCTTATGATTTTTGTAAAAAAAAAAATAATCATGTTGGTTTCATAAAGAAAAAAAATTTAATTATGGTTTATAAAAAAAAAATCCAATCTAAGCTAGCCTCATACAACAAATCAAATACTCCTTAATTACATCATGCGTATATATGATCACGAGCTATTCTAAGTTTAGGTAGCATGATTGAAAAAATAAATAAATAACAAATGAAAGTAAACACCATGGATGGTTGCTCAAATGTCTTCTTCCATCATAACAAGTCCTTTTCACTAAAAAGTTGTGTATGACATGCCATGATCAATGATATTAATATGTTTGCGGTACTTATTACATAATTAATAATCACACACCTAATTTGGTTAGATGTTATTATTCATCTTTCTTATGCAATTTAGCATTAAAATAATTAATTATTGCTTCTTTTATTAAGTGGGCCGTCAGCTAGTTAGGAGTCTAGTAACAATTACAAAAGCGGTCATTATCCAGCCTTGTAGGCCTCGTAGCCCAAGGAAACATGTGCATTAATTTTAAAATCGTAGGCTCGTAGCACAAATCAATTTTGATACCCAAGGCAACTTTGTCTGCTTTTAAAGTTTTACTTTTGTTTAATATGCATATTACGAAGGGTTGGTGTTAAGGATTCATATTTTTATTATTTATAAAATTTAAATAGTCAATCTCAGTCACTCAATATGATTTTTATATAAAAATATATTTGTTAAACAAATTTTATATTTTAAAAACAAATTATAATTTCTTTAAGAATCCGACTAATTGCTCTCAAACATCAATCTCCAGATTTTTCTCAAAACCAACTGTCGCGACTTTGAAAGTGTATGTAAACATCTTGTTAGAATCATATAAACCTCAATACAATCCTGTAAGCATGTTCACTAAATGCTGTAAAAACGAGCGACTTTTCATTACCATGTGGTTTCCGGTCAAAACTAGCAACTAACTGCTTTGATCGGGACCACTTTAAACTTTGTAAACCGTCTCTTTGAATCATGTAAATCGTTTCGTTAAATACAGTAAACCTGAAAATAATTCAACTTTTTTTTTTTTATCTGCATCTAGATACTACAATTTAATGTTTTGAATTATGTAAACTTTATCACATAATTCTGTAAACTGAAGCTTTGAATTATGTAAACCTAAATTGTAAATTGTAAATTTTATCTTTTATGATGTCTTGCATCAAAAACCTATAAATTTATGTTTTGAATTATGTAAACCTTATCACATAATTCTATAAACTGAAGCTTTGAATTTTGTAAACCTAACAACTTCTTCATATAGAGGTGAAAACGGATCGGATAATATCCTACCGTATCCGGATCCGTATCTGAAAATTAAATATGTATATCCATGCAAATACGGATACATATATGGTTTTGAATTTTAATTACCCGCATATGAATAGGTAGATATATATCATATAATTTAATATATATCATGAAAATATTTATATATATATATCTACGGATATCCGATATCTGATCCATATACGTACATATCCGTCAAATATCTGATCCGGATCTGTATCTGAAAAATAAAAGCGGCTACGGATATGGTTTTACCACTATCCAATCTGTATCCAATATGTTTGCACCCTATCTTCATATTGTATCTCAGTTTCTTTAGTCGTGCGTCACCTCCCAGTGGTGGCGCTTGATGAGCCTCAATTATATATACTTTTAGCACGAGTTTAACCTCAAATACTTGACCAATGTCCTTGCATTTTAGTATAATTTAGTCTAGAATTATGCCAAGAATTAAGTTACTGCCTTTAGTCATATTTAATTGTAGTTTTGGAGCATTTACACCATTTGTGCGGCCTCTGGACACTTTGTGCGGTCGCACAACCAAACTTGGAGTCCTAACCACAATCCTGTAGAAAAACAAAGAGTAAATGCGGCCCCAATCCCATTTCATGCGGCCACCCATAGCCGCACAAACCTCCAGCAAGCCAACAAGAAAAGTAGAAAATTTCCAAAAAAATCCGTGCTACCTCCTGTGCCCACACAAACTCCAGTCTCATTCTGTGCTACCCCCTCTGGTCTCACAGATGGCTACATCACTCAGACAAAAGAAGCACAATTTCAACAGAGGCAAAGTGCAGCCCCAGTCCATTTTGTGCGGCCGCAGAAACTACAAATTCTCAAAGCGACATATTTCGTGCTACCACCTAGGGACGCTCGGAGGCCACACAGTGGGCCACACCAATGGCAATTTCACAGGATTTCATGCCTTAATGACGCAATTCTTGCCCGATTCACTTCCAGATTCTGTTTGATTATTTCCCAAGTCAAGAAAATGACTATAAAATAGGAGATAAGCAGCAGGAGAAAGAACATATCCCCTTTGGGGATTCACATCAAGCCACCTTCCATTACATATCTCTCTTCCATTGACCCTTGCACATCTTCCTTTATCATTCTCATCCTTCTCAAGTGAATTCAAGGCGGCGAAGCGTATGCGGACTTGGCGACTTTCAAGGAGTCTTTACAAAGAAGAACTGAGGCATAACTTGGGAATTGGTGTATTCTATTTCTCTTTGTTATTTACTCATTTTATTTGTGTTGTTTACTTGTTCTTTATCATGGATATTTTTGTTATTGCACCAATGAGAGGCTAGTTTTCTCTCTAGGGGTTTAGAGAGGAACTTGTGGTAGTTTATTTACCATGAACTTGTTCTTTATCATGAACTTGTGGTAGTTTATTTACTTGGATGTTCTCTTTATGATGATTGTTTTGAATTGATGTTTGGTTCTTACTTTATATATTTGAGTTATGCATGATTTGTGTTTTTAAAACCACACCTTGCGGACATTGACAACCTCTTGACTTCAAGGGTGTTATGATATAGATAAGACCAAATTATGTACATGAATAACCATAGGGATAATAGATGCGATGAACCAAGTCAAGTCTACCCCGGACCAATAGAACCAAAGGTTGGACATGGAAAGTTGTGGGAACCAATTTACAAGTACTTCGCAATCGGGAGACTTAAGAGTATATCTAGTTATCGGTACAAAGTAATGGTAGTATTTTTGTCTTCAATTAAATAACCCTATTAGGTAGTGACAACCCTAAGACGAGGTACATTAACATGATAGGCATGAAACACGAAAAGTATTGATTTCTAGGTAGAAATAGGCCAACTTAGTTGGAATTCCCATCAAGGCAAAACATGACTTTAGAGAACATATCGAGTAGTGAATTGGCCAAGTGATTATAGACCAAATGCCCCTAGACTTTGTTTGATTGATCACCACCCTTCTTTTATTTATTTTCTATTTAGCTTTTGTTACAAACCAACTCCTCTCGGATATTGAACCCAACAATTGTTTGATTTGCAACAAAACCCCCTCTTTTTACTTATTTGCACTAGTTTAGAATTAATTACTTTAATAGAAATTATAATTGCCTTAGTCTTTAAATCGACACTCATAATTACTACAAGGATTAATTGTGCGCTTGCAATTCAATCTAACTTTGCGTATTTAGGGTTCTATAAATTTAAAGCAAAAAGTGTACGAAATAGACAATCAAATTCTATACCCAAAATACACATCAGTGCCTGGTGCATGACGAGAAGATCTGGGAGTCGTCTGAAGACGCCACTGAACGACACTCGGTTGTGTTCGCGTCCGATTAAGATCAACGATTGCATCAAGCGGGCGTGCGAGAGAGAGAGAGAGAGAGAGAGAGAGAGAGAGAGAGAACTTGCCGAGTGAAAAGAGATCAATCGGGAGGAGAGAAGAGAAAGAAAGAAACTATATTTAACGGTTTGGAGAATAAGAAAAGAAATTTAGAAAGGAAGGTCAGGTGGTGACTGTTAAAGTTGATAAAAAGTGAGTTGAAATTTTATTTAAAAAAAAAATAGAGAATGAGATTTGAAGGAGAAACCTTTTCTCTTTTTTAAATAGGTAGAAAATCACTTGATTTAAAATTTCTAAACCATCTTAAAGCAATGATGTTTTCCTATCTACAAAAATAATAAGAGAATTCTAAAAGAGGAGGGATCAAGTTACAACAAAGTTACAACAACCATTTTTTTCATTTTCAAAGTCCAAATCGTCAATCCAAACTGTTTAACATGATTATCTAAATAAAATGTGCTTGCTGATCAAATTTTACATTTTTTTGAATTTTTTTTACTATTTATTAAGATGGGTACAAAATTCAATGGTCTGAATATGACTATTTTTTTGTAAAATACTTAATAAATAGTAAAAAAATTCAAAAAAAATGTAAAATTTGATCTGCAAGCACATTTTATTGTGAAGATCATGTTGAATGGTTTGGATCGATGATTTGGACTTTGAAAATAAAAAAAATGATTGTTATAACTCAAATTTGTTGTAACTTGATCCCTCCTCATTCTAAAAATATGTAAAATTTGGATTTCAAGTACATTTTCATATGGAGATCATATTTGACGGTTAAGAATGACTATTTGAAATTTACAAATAGATATATGAATTCATAATTTGAGTCAGCGTATTATATATCATAGCCTCACTCATATTTCTATCCGTCAATAATACATGCAGGGTCCTTGCACATGATCATTAATTAAAAAAAATAAGATAATTGTTATGAATTCTTATTTTATATAAAAAAGTTTCTCCCAATACCAATAGGTTTACTAGAAAAATAGCCTAACCCCATTTCTCTTGTATCAAAGTTCCATCAGTTAATTTGGAAGGTCATTGTGAAAAACTTAGAAGACCTTTGTCATTAGGCGCCGTTAACAATCATCCAAACCTGCCATATATTTGAATATTGCATCCTTTCTATATCGGGATAAGATAGGAAGAAAGTGAGAATTTGCTTTTGACTTTGTAGCAACAAACCAGTATATAAACACCATGCAATAGGTTTCCTAATTCCCTATACAAAGAGGGAAAGAATCTCTTTCATCACAAGTTTTCTTTGTTATCTTTCTTTTTCTTATCTTTAGCAAATGAAGTAAAAGAACTAAAAGGTTTTTTATTTGCCTGGAATATACATACAGAATTTGATACGTAGCTGCCAAAAGTAGGTATAAACTTAGCTAAACCTACAAGCAAATAAAAGACCTTTAATTTGTTGTATTTTACAGGTGTAGCTTCAACGTGGGGCTCATAGTTAGAAGGAAAATGAAATTGAAAGGGATAGGACATGACCAATCATTTGCCTATTTTACAGCGAATTCAAGCAAAATGTTTTTAGTGAAATTATTGATAGAGATGGGTAAATTCCCGTAACCCGTTGCCTTGCGTCGAGCGGAATTGTTTTTTAAAAATAATAACAGTGGTCCCGACGGAGCTCAAACCCGCGACCTTCGGCTCATAAGACCAACGCTCTTATCAACTGAGCTACGGGACCTCGTGGAGGAGAATTGAAACAGGAAAATTAAATAAAAAAAAATGGCGCTATATCAAGAATAAATTTATGCAATTTGTAGGTGAATCTATATATGATAGATGACAACTTAGCATAATATGCATGCTTAAAGGGAAAAATCTTGATACAGTGAAGATGAGAATATAATTTATCATGTTAGCTATATATATATATATATATGCTCCAAGCAACCAGTGTAGCTACAAAGCATTGTACAAAATAGATAGATAGTTAATCGTCACTAAATAATCTAAGATTGGACCTTCTGATAGGTTACAATCAAACAGTTATATATGAAGGCCAGGCCCAGGCCCATTCAAATTAGCCCATGCGTGATTGAGAGCTGGACGGACTGCTGGAGGTGTGATAGCGGAGCGCACACAAATTAACACAATCCTTTGATTGATTCTTTCCCCATCTTTAATTATTTGTTTAGTTTGTATCTTTTTGCCGAAGGGGATAGGACTCATAGGAGACAAAATCAGGTCCCCATCAAACACGGTGTAGAGCTGCGTAGGATGATAGCAAACGAGATGAAGGATACACGCAGCGCCATGTCATTTTTTTACTGACGACATGCTACAAGTCAAAAAATGCATTCTCATTTCCTTTTCTCATTTCCGTATCGTCATATAATACAAGTTCATGATGTCAGTTCAGAAACCTGTTCATAGGAAAAGAAAAAAAAAAAAAAAAAATCAAGCCACAACTTGTGCAACAACAAAGGATATATTAATATCTAGTGGGTAATTTTCATGGGTGTGAAATCTAACTTGACTTAAATTATATGATTTAGAAATTAATCATATAAAATTTTTATGTGAAATATAAAGATTAATATTACAGTATCCATAATATTTATTCTTAAACTATACAGAAAGTCACGTAAAAATATAAATTTTGAAATGAATAGAGATCAATTGACTCTAATCCACTCAATGCAGATTGGCCCCAGATTAAATATATGCTAATGTTTTTTTTATAGAAATGTTTAGTATACTGAAAAATTCAAAAGAATCATCAAAGATTTGTGTAGGAGCGGAATTTCTTTAACAACAATACAGTAAATGAGAAGTCAAATATCTATAAAATAATATACATGAAACTCTAAAAGTCATTAATTCTTTCAAGATGATTTTTAAAAATGAATACTTAACACAATACTTGACCTACTTTAATATTTATTTTAAGCTCCACCACTATCATGGTACATAAATCAAGTATCATAATTAAAGAAAAGAAAAAGTTACATATTACTGGACCAGATAACTTTGTCGGGAGCACGGATTGCAAAGTTAGAATCTGGCAGCAAGAATGAAACGGGTTGACTTGAGTGTCAAAAAAAGAGCCCAAGGACTTTCAACTAAAAAAAAAAAATGTAAAAAAAGGAATAAAAAAATTCACAATACGATTAAATTATCGCAGATAGCATTTCAATTTTGTTTTGGTTGTCATCAAGAACTTGTAAAAAACGTACTAATTTGAATAATTTCTAGACGTTGATTTTTCAACTTATTGATTCACATAAAAACAAAATCGAAATGTGATAATTTTTTATGAGCACATAGAGAAAATAACATAGATCATATCTAACAGTTTTATTTTGACTTTTTAAGTTTTAAATTTTGAGTTATTAAAGTTTTTAAAAATGAAGGCATGGTGGAGGCACAAAAAATGGAGACATTTGAACCCTCTTCATTATTAATATCCAAAATTAATTACAAGACATTAATTATATCAAGCTTAGCTGGGTATTTTTAAGTATGCCCAAACCAATCAGTTTTTGCCGGTTGGATTAAAAATTCAAACATGCCATTTTTTGGCCGGTGAGAAGATTTTCTTTTTTTTGAAATATTTGTTAGATTACTTCTTTTGATGTACAATTAGCATAATCATACTAAAATACGCTAAATTACTTGAAATTATGTTAAATTACGCTAAATTAAGCTAAGAGAGACGATATCTTCACTGAGAAGGCGAAAAACGACGACGAAACTTCAAATGGCCATAAAACGGCGCTCGAGTGTCTGATTTCAGCAAATGACCATTTTTCGGAAAGCTTGTGAAAATATGCATGCGTCGGTGACAGCTTTGCTGTTTTTTTATATTCAAAATTGCCAAAAAATTAAAGGGAAGAGCCTTAAAACTTGAGTTGAAGTTTCCGATTAAGATTTTCATTTCTATTTTTCGATTCAAGTAGCTCAGTAAATTGGTTATATAATGAGCTTGTAGAATGCCAATTTTTACTATTTTTGGATTTTTATTTTTATTGTTTATGATTTATAAAAGATGGCACAAAATCGGCCTAATTTAGCGTAATTTAGCGTTTAAAATTAGCTATATAACTAGCTTAATTTACCGTATTTTAGCGTAGTTTAACATAATTTCAAGTAATTTAGCGTATTTTAGTATAATTATGCTAATTATACATCAAAAGAAGTAATCTAACAAATATTTCAAAAAAAAAAACCTCCTGACTGGACAAAAAATGGTCGGTTCGAATTTTTAATCCAACCGGCCGAAAAATGGCCGGTTTGGGAATTTTTAAAAATTAATTAATATTTCGTAATTAATTTTGGATATTAATAAAAATGTTGGGATATCTGGTGCCGATTTTTTTTTAATATCCATCATTAAAAAAATTAACACAAATGTCCACGTTTTTTTCGAAATTTTAAAAATACTCAAACCGCCAGATTTCTGAGCGGTCTGCTTTTTTTCATAACCGCCATATTTCTAGACGGTTAAGATAGAAAGTGGATCTCTAGGTTTTTGGGCGGCTTGAGTTTTTTTTTATATTCTTATTTTATAAACCTTCATATAGAACTTGTAATTTTGTAGGTGGTTGCAACCTTCGCCTCATTAGAAGAGCTCCTTGGTTGGAATTCGGGTGTAGGCAATTTTCTTTTTTCAAATGAGGTCTCCAATACAAATGTCCAAAATTAATTTTTACTAGAAGCAGGATTCGAACTCAACATATATGATTTTCAACTTTGTCAACTACCACTACACTAGCTATCATTTCGTGTTAGAATATATATCTATTGGTATAATACAAGTATTGAATAAGATAAACTAAAATAACAACACAATTAGTATAATTTTTTTATATTAGTTATTAATTAGTATAATTTGTCCATTATTTAGTATAATTAGTTATAAATTAGTATTCTAATTTTCTAGGTAAACTAAAATAACAAAATTAGGATAAAAATATTTAACTTGCAAATATAATATTTTATAAATTTCTATTTTTTTCCACTTGTTTTTCTGGATTTGAGAACGGTTACGTTTAAAAACATAAATGAAGTTGAAAGGTTAAATAATTGTTCGTATAGTATTTTTGAAAGATATAAAACAAATAAAAATATATTTTTTCCCTCAAATCTCATTTTTCTAGTTTTCTCTCAAACATCTCGGATCCACTTTTTAACGCATTCTCAAATAATTTTTAACGATCCTACAAATAAAAATCTTCATTATCTCTCTCCCGTTCTCTTCTCTCCTCTCTTCCTGATCGATCTCTTTTCTCTCCTCTTTCCCCCCTCTCTCTCCCCCTTGTTCTCTTCTCTCCTCCCAATCGATCTCTTTTCTCTCCTCAAGTTCTCTCTCGCTCGATGCAATCGCTGATCTCAATCAGGCGCGAACAATCGATCGGAATTGGCTAGGGGCGCAGCCGGGTGACGCCAAGTGGTGCAGGTAGACGGATTCCCAGATACTCTCGTCATGTGCCACCACCGAGAGCTGATGCACGACTGAAGAAGTTGTTAGGTTTACAAAATTCAAAACTTCATTATATAGAGCTGTGTGATAAAGTTTACCGAATTCAAAACATAAAATTGTAATTTTTGGATGCATGACATAAAAAAAATAACAATTTACAATTTAGGTTTACAGAATTTCAAACTTATGTTTAAAGTGTTATGTGATATGCTACATAGTTTAAAGCATAAAATTGTAGTTTTTGATTGCATGACATCAAAAAAGATAAAATTCACAATTTAGAATTTAGGTTTATAGAATTCAAAATTTTAGTTTACAGAGTTATGTGATAAGATTTACATAATTCGAAACAATTAGAAATAACATATAGATGCAAATCTAAAAAAAAAAATTGAAATTATTTTCAGGTTTACAGTATTCAAAGAAACGGTTTACAGAGTTAAAGTGGTCATAGGATTAGTTGCTAGTTATGAAAAATTATTAGAGAAATCCTAGAAATTATTCTAGTGGTCCTCATCAAAGTTCTACAAATTATTCAAGTGTTCCGATCAAAGCGTTTAGTTGCTAGTTTTGACCGGGGACCACATGGTAATAAAAAGTCTTTCGTTTTTAGAGCATCTACATCCCTAAAACTCTTAGAGTTTCCAAATAACTGTTAACTACTTTTAAGAAATTATAGACTCTGGAGTTCACATCCCTGAAACTAATTTTAGAGTTTCTAATAAGCCACATCATATGTAAATTAAAATTGATAAGCCACATCAGTAGTAAATTAAACTAATTTTAGCGAATACAGGCCAATCGTTTTGCCACGTCAGAGTTTATAAACGATTTTTTAATAAGAAATTATTGAGCAAAGTTGCTAAATAAGAAACTCATCTACATCCCTGAAACTGGTTTAGCAACTGTCACGTCAGATTAGAAACTCTAATAGTTTCAGAGATGCAGATGCTCTTACAACATTCAATAACATGTTTACATTATTGCGTATTGAAATTTACAAAATTATGAGAAGTAATTTACAACTTTACAAAGACTTGAATAGTCACAATAATTAGTTTGGAGGGGATTGTGAGAATTGGTGTTAGAAGGCAACTAGTCGAATTCTTTTAAAATAATTATTCGTCATATATATATATCAAGGGTTTAGATTGAGGGGAGAAGTCACAAAGTTCATATTAAGGAAAGAAATTATGAATCCTTGACGCAATCCGTGGATTATTTCCGTCTTCGATTTTGTATTGTCAAACATTATTATTTTTTCCGCGTAATCCTTCTTAAAAAACTGTTTTTTTTTCTTAAAGGATTGCACATCATGTCGTTCTCTACCACGTCTGTGTCGGAATATTTTCCGATGACACAAGAAAGAAGGCTTTAAATAAAATATTTGTCATGAAAATTTAGTTATGGCTTTAATTCTAGTACTTGGAGCGATCGAGTTGTATCTGCTCTAGAGATAGAACCATGCACTATTTATCACCAGGGGAGGATCATAGTTATGGCTGGAATGCTAAGCCACCCTAAAATTTAATTTTTTTTATTATCAAGTATATAGAAATTATACTAATTTATTTCTTTACATGTATAAGTTCTTTTCATAATATTATAACAAAGTTAAAGCACAGAAAAAGAAGAGAAAACCCTTTTCAAATTGGAAAGGTAATACATAGAAATAACCGAAATTTTTATTAATATTCAAAAAAATATTAAATTTCAATATCTACACTCCATGCGGAGAATTTCAAAATCTGTCCAAACCGCAAAAGATTTCTCCGGTTCAAAAGTCAAAAACAGCAATTTATTTTATTCCAAAACCTAAAAAAAAATTGCGCTTTTAATTTTGAAATTCCAAAACCAAAATTCATTTTTGCGGTTTGGTTTTGGTTTTAACAAAATTTTTGTTTTATTCGAGACCAACATCAGTTTTCATCAAAAAAAAGAGACCAACATTAGTGACTCTTGTCAGATGTCAGATATTTTTTTTTGTTTTTTAGAAAGATCACAATATTTTCTGTATTTATCTAGAAGTGACTTTTGAACCGGGATCAATAACTTAGATTCAAAACGTTTTTATTTTTTTTCCAATAACACAAAGAAATATTTCAATTTTTCTTACAACCGCGAAAAATCCGGCTTGAAAAATGTTGATCCAGGTTATTTGTGGCAGTTTTTCTAATAAATCAAATTATATAGTATTCCATCTATTTTCAAAGAAATATATAAAGTATTTCTAATATTTCAATACAAAAAATAAATAAATGATAATATTTTCTGTTAAAAAAAACTTAAAACCGGAAATTTAAGGTTTTGAAATTCCAAAACAAAAACTGGAAATTTATTTTCCGGTTCTGGAATTCCAAAACCAAAATCGCAAATTTTTTTTTTTGCGGTTTCAAAATTCCAAAACCGGAAAATAACCTTACCTACATTTGCTTATTACTTGTGATGTTGCTTGCCCCACAACTACTACATATTTTTACTCTTAACTACTATCTTTATTTTACAACGGTAAAAGAGGGTCTTTAATTCGACTTTCTTAAGAAGCCTTGATACATTCCGTCTAAAAAATTCAGCAATTTCAAAAGTATGGAATTCAAAGACATTTTCCATCTTCTTCAAACGTGAAATCTTTTGAAGTAGAGTGAATTGAAAGGACTTTTTGATTCTAGATTCTTTTGCGGGACTAGAATCTACTTTGCTCAAACAATAAACATGAGAATAAAGATTCTCGAATCCACCATATAATGAATATATATCGTTTGCAGATAAGTAGATTTTGATCGACTGATTGGACTTCAAAAACAAAAATATTGACCAATCAGCACTGTATTATCATACTCTTGTTTCTTTCTCCCTTTCAAGTGGGATATCTTTTTTTCTTCTTCTTGATAACGTCTGGAAGCAAGCATTCAATGTTAATTTCAAACATTAATTATATTAACAACGATGTACTTTTTTTTTTTTTTACAACGATGTACTCTTTTGATGAAAATAACAGTAGTATTATCTTGACTGTGTTCAATTGTTTGGCACTTTATGTAGTTAGTGACAAATGAATTATTCAGATTTGATTCAGCAAGTTAAAAAAATCGTGATTTGAAAATAATTCGGATATAATTTGAAAATGATTTGGAATTATCCGAATCAGAGATCTCAATCCTCTAAGAAAGAAAGAAAAACCAATAACAAATGTTC
The DNA here is from genome assembly GCA_028015225.1 of Carex myosuroides. Taxonomy (NCBI): domain Eukaryota; kingdom Viridiplantae; phylum Streptophyta; class Magnoliopsida; order Poales; family Cyperaceae; genus Carex; species Carex myosuroides. Next base: position 1,850,978 of record CM051480.1, read on the forward strand.
TGAGAAAAATTCGGAAAATAAATCGCCAATAATTCGTAAAATTCGGAAAAAGTTCGTAAAATTCGCGAATTATTCATAAATAATTCGATCAAAGTTCGGTCAACCAAATAATTCGGCGTTCGGTTCGTCATAAATAAACGAATTATTCGTGAATCTTGTGACTCTATACTAGGGCTACAAACGAACCGAACCGAATCGAACTTACTCCCAGTTTGAGTTTGGTTTGAATTAATTTCGAACGAACTCAATTTCGAACAAACTCAATTTCGAATCGAATTTTTACGAACTCAATTTCGAACTTTTACGAACTTTGTTACGACTTACGAGTTATGACTTATGGCTGAACTATAGTTCGAAATTACAGTACTTCAATAAAAATTCAGACATTTTGAATTCTAATTACAAAGTACACCAAAGTTTATATCAAAGTTCATTACAAATATCAAAATTTATATCAAACACCAAAGTTTAGTACAATCAATCAAAGTTCAGTACAATCTCAGAATCCAAAGTTTTCCAAATAGTTAACATAGCAACATCACCAAAGTTTTCAAATATCCAAAGTATTCAAAGTACAATTTAAATATCAATAGAAGTACAAAACAATCACCAAAGTCTTAGAATTATTACAAACCAAATATTATCCTAAATAAAACATTAAAGTTCATTATCTGCGGACTAAGTTTGGTTCACAGTTTGAGTTAATTTCGAACAAAGTTTGGTTTGCGAAACTATTTCGAACGAACTAGGTCCAGTTTGAATTTAGTTTGAATTAATTTCGAACAAACTCAATTTCAAATCAAAATTTTTAGGAACTTTTTCAAATCAAGCATGAATAGAATTACGAACTAAGAATTTTTTGTGGAGCCCTACTCTATACTAGTCACATGTCAATAAACGGATGCAAAATTAATTTAAAAGTAATTTGTAATATGAAAATATCAGCTCGCTTTCTATTCAAAATATCTTCCTCAGCTATACTATTCCCTCTATATTCTAACTGGTCCCAATAAAATAAATGAATTTAATCACCGATATACCTAGACCCAATATAAAATTAAAGAAAGAAAAAAAAAATATATATATTACATTAAAAGAAGATACGGGTAGCATTGATATCTGTCTGTTCCTTTGTCAGAGCATTTGGTCCCAACTCCCAACCCACTCTCCAATGTCTCTTTTACAAAACCACAGAGAAAAGACTGACAAAGACAAGACCAGACGGGCCCCACTTTAGACGAAGACGCATCACCGCCTCAACGGCTATCATTTGTCTGGGGACCGTTTCGGGCGTACGTCTGGAGACGCGAATCAGGGCTCAGAAGAAGGGGAGTAAGAAGAAAACGGCAAGAGGAAGAACCCAGGCAAGAGATTTGGGGAAGGAAACGGGAGATGCGAAGCTGATCTGGTCTCCGCCTTGATATACCATCGTATCGGTGTTGTTTGTCAAGGGAACTCCAGCTGCTTGTGGGTTTTCTCCTGACGCTGCTTTCTGGCTGTCAATGAGTAAAGAAAACAACCACATATAAATTACCCATAAGAAATATCATGCACTTTTCAGAGACTTGGAATTCACTTTTTTCCCTAATGCAAATCTAATTCCTCAGCTACCGATTAATTAATTTACCGACCCTATTGATTTTGACTAGATATGCTATAATGGGAAAACCAAAATAACTAGATTTACACGATGCAATACAAATCGCTATCAACTATCAACAGATAAACTACCCACACCAAACACGGTCAAAATAACTAGATTTTCCTGCTTTTCTACACTTGCCAAACTTAGACGCAACAAATTCTTCTATGTACAGCTCTCCTACGTTCCTACTACAAACCAACAACAACACAAGAAAAGTTGCTATATATATATATATACACGTACCTGGTTGTGCTGGGGCAAAATGTGATGATGTAATTTGCCGATGCACAAGTAAATGTCGAAGTGGCATCGTCATAGGCGTAGCTGTATGCTCTCGGGCATGCGTTCTTGAAGAATTGCGAGTACCCCGACGGCTTACATGTGTTAGGATTTCCATATGCGCCGCTGCAGCAGTACTCAGCGGAGCCGAATGCTTCGCACGCGCTCTTGCATGCCACATTCTCACTACCACCGCCTTCTGTTTGTAAAACCACCTGAAAATTGGATTAATTGTTTGTAAAATTTAGTTGCACAATTATAATAAGAACTAAAGTCAGTTATAACATGGAAAAGAATTGATGGACTTACTTTAAGGTCCATCGGGCATGCCGAATTAAGATCGACCAAGCAACCCGTAGCAGTACAATTGCCACCTCCCGACCCGCTTTGTGGTACGACAAGCATTGGTACATTGTAACCATCCACCAAGCTCACATCATAGAAATCCATCCCACCGGAACCGTCGAGGGTGAACTCAGCCAGTGTGGCCGGTGGTGCAGCACCTCCACCTAAGCATTCCATCTTACCAGACCCACAATCGCCAGTACCACAAGTGAATTTACCAGTGGTATCGGTAGTACAGAGCGTGCGTCCCCACATGCGACCCGACCAATTGGTCGGTGCGTCGAGGGTTTTGCTCTCGCCTTGTGAGAGAGAGAAGCCAGTTGTGCCAAGAGCAGCCGTACCAGCACCGGAGAGAATACCAGGCCATACCGTGTATCCACAATTGTTTGTTATGGTGAATGAAGCAGATAATACAACTGTTAACAGAATTGGAAGTTAGAAACAGAGGAAATAGAAACAGGGGAATAAGGAGGGAAACAGAGGCACGGAAGGCTTGTACATTATATTTTTTTTTTCATCGGTACAAGATTTTCACACACATATACATTCAGAGACACAATATCACTCGTGTTCTTACAGTATAATAAAAATGGGTGATTGTAATTGCAAGATGTGTAATTTTACTTGCCTGGTGCAAATAGCAACAGAAGCACGCCTTGTAGAGAGAAAATATCAATAGATGAGGCCATCACAATTCCCAAAAAAGAAACCGCCTTAGATTTTGATGTAAGAAGTTCAACGATTAGCTGATGGAAGAGTTCACAATATGGGACGATGGTTGCATATTTATAGATAGAGAAGAAGTGTTCAGCAATGGCTCTTTCTATTCGTCTTCTAGTTAATACGGGACCCACTGGTCAGATTTTTTCCCAATAGAAATTTAATGTCGGCAACGGCTCTCTCTCTCTGTTTCTCACTCGGTAGAGCCGTAGAGGCTTGGGTTTTGTGCCTGCATGCTCTGTGACAACTGACCACAGAGGAAAACAGAGTATCTATTTATTTATTAATATTTTAGTACAAGCAAAAGGGCGTGTAAAAATTGAAGTTTACTTGTGAGTTCCAATGTATTATTTTTATAGGGACAAAGGAGCATTTATTAATTTGGTTTTTGTGATTGCCGTGTCCAACTTCGGTTTTTGGTAGTTTGCTAATTTTTCAGCATATTTGAGAGGTGAATTTTAAATTTGTTTTGGTGACATTTCACGAGAGTATGATTCAAGGTTTGAAATTTCTTCATTTACTTTCTGCTATGTCGACCAATTGTTTTAGAAAACAATAGTTGACTGTTTGTGAGGAAAAGCGTAAAACAAGGGTATGAGGTCAAAAGGGTACCAGGGGGGGGTCAAGAGGGAATGAATAACCAAAAAAAATAAAAGACGGAATAAATAAAGATCTTTTTGGTCACGAACATAGATATTTTAGAAAAGACGAATAACAATTAATATTTTTTTTAGTTCAAAAATAAATCATAATAACATAATGTGTTATATTCTTGATACAAATGATCAATTTGCGAAGAAAAGACTTCTTCGTACGGGTGCAAACGGGTCAGATATTATATGTCCGTATCAGAATTTAAAAATTAGATATGAATATCTGATATCTGAATATCTGTACGAATACGGATATAGATACAGTTTTAAAGTTTAATTATTTGTATCTGAATAATAAAATATATACCATATAGTTTAATATATATTATTATGAGGAGGGATCTAGTTACATCAAAGTTATCATAATCATTTTCTACATTTTCAAAGTCCAAATCGTCGATCCAAACCGTTCAACATGATCTCCACAATAAAATGTGCTTGCAGATCAAATTTTACATTTTTTTGAATTGTTTTACTATTTATTAAGTATTTTACAAAAACTAGTCAAATTCAGACCATTGAATTTTGTACCCATCTTAATAAATAGTAAAAAAATTCAAAAAAATGTAAAATTTGATCTGGAAGCACATTTTATTGTGGAGATCATGTTGAACGGTTTGGATCGACAATTTGGACTTTGAAAATGTAGAAAATGATTATGGTAACATTGTTGTAACTAGATCCCTCCTCTATTATCATATAGTTTAATATATATTATGAAAAAAAATTATGTTATTCACAATTATCAAAAGTAGATATCCGTATCCATATCCGTCTAATATCCGATCCGTATCTGTATCTGTCTAATATCCGATCCGTATCCGTATTTAAAAAATAAAAACGGATACATATATAATTTTACTACTGTGTGATCCGTATGCAATCCGTTTGCACCCGTACTTCCTCAGTTCCAAACTCGCTACATAGTTTAGAATTCGGTATCAGCCACAAATGAATATATGAAGAAAGGACGTCCGTGGGGAACCTCCGTTACAACTAACAGGCTTTTAAGTAGTTCCGTTACTTTCTCTCAAGTACATACTCCGTTAGAAGATGTCCGTTCCAACAATTACGTAGTACATTTGTTAAATGGATATCTCCGTTTAGTGGACAATGTTGAGGATATGACGGGTACACTGGCGAAGGGTCTCGTCGCGACTGACAGCGCCTTAAATTCGGGTCGCATGCTCACGGACACGTGTCGGTTGCAGTTTGGTTTATAGGGAACTATAAGACAGTTTTGGAATAGCGGTCAAGTAACCGTTGAAGAACCGGTCTACGGTCTACCGTTAGAGAAACTAGGGAAATCTAATAAATATAAGCAGGAAAAAATTGCCATTTCTACGCTATATTTTCTTTTCTTAGTCAATGTAACAGAGAATCAAGACATTAAAGAAATGGTGCAAATGGAGAATATTTATTGAAATTATGAAAGGTCAGAATAAGCTTTAATGGCCCTTCTTATCATGCGCAGCCCGTTTTTGTCCCAAGATAATTGGAAATTGACAGGAGAAGTTTCGCTCAGGATAGGAGCCGTTTATTTATTTAATAATTAATTAGTGCCTCTAATCACTTTTAATTTTAAAGGGCATGTATTTGGACAATTAAGCTTGCGTATGATGACCATTTTGTCACTATAATAGCCCACTAGTATTTAATTGGTCAATTTGAGCATAATTCAATTTGGATAATTTTGTTGTTGTTGTTGAACTAGGTCAAATATGGTGCCCCAGTGGTAAAAACCAGAGTTGCATTTAGTTGAGCGTTCATACTTCGCGTTCAAATATGCTGAAATTTCACACTCCGGTTTCAGGATCTTGAAATCCCTTCTCTCTTCCTATCTCTCTCCTCTCTCTTCTTTCTCTCTCCTAAAAGATTTGAGGAGAGAGAAAGAAGAAAGAAGAGAGAGGAGAGAGGAGAGATTTCAGAATCTTGAAATCGGAGTGTGGGATTTCAGCTGATCTCAATTCTCATACTTCATAGCTTTTGTTTGTGCAAACCACCAGAGCAATCTGAAGTTGATTTGACGAATCATGGAAGTCTAATAGGTCGCTTTAATTGTCAAAGTTATATGAAATATTAAAATATTTTGTGATTATAGGACTTCATTTTCCCTCAAGCACCTAATTATTTCAGATATTATTCGGATTGATAATTTCAAATCTAAAAAGAGAATTAATTTCCTAAAAATTTACGTCTGCGTTGATCAAACATTTCGAATGTTGTCCTGTGTAGTCAAGTAGGGTGGCGGTAAAAATTCACTGAAACTCGTAACTTGTTCATAACTCACTTGCTAATTGCTCGTTTTAACTCGCTCATTTACAATTCGAGTCAGTTCTAACTTGAATTGACTGACTCGTTTAATTAATGAGCTAATTTTGAGTATACCTCAACTTACTCATTAACAACTCAAGATACTCAAAATTTGTCACAATAATAGTTTTGTTAATTATGTTGGAATTGTTTAGATTTAGATAAATTCTTACTATACCAGTTGAATTGGATTGACTGGTGTCTGGAGCAGATAAGAGATAACAACCGATCATATATATTCTGATACTGTCACAATTATGAGCAGTTACCCCAACTATACCAAGTCTAGAAAGTTTGGTTTCTAGTTTTATGACCATCAAAGGTTGGTCTCCGGTGCTTAATTTGTACCAGTTAAAGTGGCACTAAGGAGGATTGCAAAAGAGAATATTGCTGTTTTGGCTATTCTTCGGCCGTTGAGATCAAATCAGAATAAAAAAAATCATCTCGGAACATTAATCTTTTGAACTAATATATATGTCATTTTTTTAACCGCTTAGATATGTTCATATTAGAATATGCCTAATTTCCAATAAGTTTGTGAGTTCATACTTCATACACTATATTCTATATATTGATGCTGATTTTACCTTTGAATTCAACTTAAAACATTGCAATGATCGTTTTTTTATATATTTTGTTAAACAGTAGTCTTAATTTTGAATATATGTTTAAACATTTATCACGTTAGGATAAATACTAAAAAAAGAAAATATAATCAAGCAATGCGTGTTTCAACTAGCTACAAGGCATGCTTTGCACATGGAGGGTTTGTAGGTTGTAGCTGTCCCACAATCCACAAATTCTTGTCTAATGCCCTGGCAAGTGGCAACTAGCAAGAGAGTCAATTTCACCTTCTTATCATCTCCTACTAGGCTTTTGAAAAAAACCGGACGGTCCAGGACCGGATCGGCCCACCCGTGGTCCGTATCAGGACCGGTCCGTGCCCGCGTCAACTCGTGGACCGGACAGCCAAAATGGATGGACCAGGTTTAGTAAGGTGGGGAACCGGTTTTTTAGAGAAAAACGGTGATTACCCGACCCGTTTGAACATGCGGGACCGTTCCAGACCGGACCGGACCGGATCCAACCTGTGCTAACCAGGGTTAACTCGTACCCGAACCATCTGAACCCGACCCGAACCGTTGAAAATTCAAATTTTTTTAAAAAAAGGCCAAATTTTCCTCCGGACCTAGTTCAGACTAACCGGACCGGACCCGGACGGAACCGTGGTCCCGGACCCGTGGAACCGTGAACCCGTGGAACTGGGGAGTTGAGAACGGATTTGGATTGACCGAACCAAACTCAACCTGTGAAATCCGACCCGTCTAATCCGTGCCCGTGTCAACCCGTGGACCAGGCGGGTACCAAACCGAGCCGGACCGGACCGTTTTCAAACCTCTATCTCCTACGCAGGAAATTTCCAACGCAGGAGATCTCACCGATATTTTTATTAAAACCCCCAAAAAAATAAAAATTATCAAATCTGCTCCCACTTCAAAATTATAATTATTTCTACCCTAACCGCCCGTACACTGGGCGGTCCACTTTTCCCACCAGACCGCCCAGTCACTGGGCGGTTCACTTTTGAAACTTGACCGCCCAGCGTTCGGGCGGTCCACTCTGAAAACCTGACCGCCCAGAGGCTGGGCGGTCCACTATGAATTTTTTTTTTTTTTAAAAGCGGTCTGCTGGGAGCAGACCGCTCCCCAGCCTCTGCCTCTCTTTCGCCTCTGCCTCCACGCCGAGTCGCCGCCCCGCCGAGTCGCCGCCCGAACCTGGTCCACCCCAGCCCATTTCGCCTCTCTCCCTCTCTTCCTCTCTCTCTAGAGCTCTCTCTCTCTCTCTCTCTCTCTCTTCCTCTCCCTCTCTTCCTCTCTCTCTCCCTCTCTTCCTCTCTCTCTCTTCCTCTCTCTCTCCCTCTCTTCCTCTTTCTCTCTACTGCCATTCTCTCCCTCTTCCCCTCTCTCTCTCTCTCTTCCTCTCTCTTTCTCTCTCTCTCACCCGAACCCTAATTTCGGCCATCTCGGCGACGGTCCGATTTTTTTCGGGTAAGTTTCTAAATAATTTTTTTTAATTTATATTTTGTATCTTGTATTGGCATTGGAACGATAGGTAGAATTGAATTGTTAATTATCGTGTCCGGGTTGTTGATTTTCCCGAAACGATTGAATTGTTCAAAATTAGGGTTGTTGATTTTCCCGAAACGATTGAATTGTTCAAAATTAGGGTTGAATTGTTAAATTAGGATTTAGGGTTGAATTGTTTAAATTATGTTGAATTGTTAATTTAAGGTTGAATTGTTAAATTAGGGTTTAGTGTTGAATTGTTAATTTAGGGTTAGGGTTAATTTAGGGTTTAGCGGTTAAATTAGGGTTTAGGGATCAAATTAGGGTTTATGGTTGAATTGTTAAATTAGGATGTAGGGTTGAATTGTTTAAATTTTGTTGAATTGTTAAATTAGGGTTGAATTGTTAATTTAGGGTTTAGGGGTTAAATTAGGATTTAGGGGTTAAATTAGGGTTTAAGGATCAAATTAGGGTTTAGGGTTGAATTGCTAGATTATGGTTGAATTCCTAAATTAGGGTTTAGGGTTGACATAATTAGAGTTTATAAGTTAGGGTTTATAAATCAGGATTTGTAAGATAAAATCTTCTGTTTATTGAAATGTAGTATGGTCAGAACTAGACGGGGACGTAAATGGGATGCCCCTCTGGAGACGGGGGAGAGTTCACATGATCACGATGCTGAGGCATCCGGTGCAGCGGCATCCGGTGCACCGGCATCCAGTGCAGAGGCATCCGGTGCAGAGGCATCCGGTGCAGAGGCATCCGGTGCAGATGCTCCCTTTGGAGATTATCCCCCTCACCATCCTGACACGTTTAGTCCTCTTCTGTGGATCCCACATGTCAGGCACCGTGTCTCACTTGCATCTATGGAGGTACGTTGGTGTTGTATTCCTAATTTAAATAGCATTAGTCTTGCGGCGCTCCGCAGTCACTTCCACCGGCGTAGGATCACCCCTCAGACACGTGACGAGCAGGCTGTTCTGAGGTAATCACAAACAGTTGCAAATTAAAATATGTTATGGATTGAACAAAAAATGTAGTTATTTATGTTTCTAATTTATATTGCAGGTACGTGAGGGCGTTTGTCTTGGATTTATGTGGCAGCGTCATGTTTGTCGATTCCAGCGGTGACGCAGTCCCGATTATGTTCCTCTCTCTGCTGAGGGACATTCAGCGGCCGTCGAGGTGGAATTGGGGTGGAGCCGTGCTCGCTCACTTATACCGGGGCTTGTGTCATGCTTGTCTGGTAAGTTTGTACAAATATTTTAATTTTTTTATTACATATATTATGGTTCCATATTTACCAGAAATGAATCGCATGTCCAAAATTTAGGCGACGAACAGGCAGATTGCCGGACCACTTCTTCTACTCCAGCAGTGGTCCTGGTCACATCTACCGGTGTGTCGGCCTGTTCCTCCAGCTCAGGAGGGGCTATGGATGGGAGATGACCCCGAGAGACGTCCGGGGTACGGTGCCATATGGAGTACTCCCCTCACGTACGAGGACACGGGCAGAGGGAGGACCGAGGGGATTTCGTATGTCCGGGGCCAGCTCCAGATGCTTCACGAGGCGAGCGTCACCTGGTACCCCTATCGTGTGTTCTACGATCGGGGCCTTCTGTGCCCGATGACATTAGAGCAGAGACACCTCTCGTTTTATCGGGGGCCGTGCGTATGCTTCTGGATAGTTGAGTATCACTATCCTGACCGAGTGCCCCGTCAGTTTGGCTTAGATGCCTTTGTCCCTGATTTTCCAGAGTTGGGCGAGCAGCAGACCACCCAGCTGCACAGGTAACTACCCACTGCCTTATCCTTTGTCTATTTTATTACTTATTCAGCCATACACGTTACTAATTAATTTATATTGCAGCACCAAACACAACAAGCCCAAAGTCGACTGGAGCACGCGTTTCTGGGAGCATTACCAGCGTGCTGCATCTCCCCAGTTGCACTTATGGACCCCGCCTCCAGCAGGAGATGCCCCTATGCCGGTCGGGCCTTGGAGATTGCGATATATCGTCTGGTACCAGAGATGGGGCATGCCGACGGTTTATCTACAGGGGGACTACGGTGATGCTCTTCGACGGAGACTCACGGGTGAGGGATCTAGGACTTACTTGCCTTTCGGCCCGATCCATGCTCGTTCGGTATGTTTAAATGAAAATGACATGCTTAAAAAATTGTATTTATTTATTCATCTTCTAATAATAATAATGAAAATACATTGTGTGCAGATTTTGACGGGTATTAGAGGAGTGGCACACAGCTTGGTGTGCATGGCGAGAAGAAGTTGGAGAGCGATAGGATGTCAAATGCTCCAACACAGTGCACCGATCGTTGAGGACTCTGGCTGGGACGGGCGCCTCATTGGTATGTTGCACGATGCCGGGGAGGACATCAATTGGCGCGAGATAAAGGCCCCACCACCAGATCCGGAGCAGCCTGTCGCCCCTATCTACGCTGCGGAGATGCCGCCACCTCCTGCAGGTAATAATATGGAATACAAATGATCATTATTAAGTTTTATCTCTAAAAGATCATTCTTATTAATTTATCTTCATTTATGCAGATGATGACCCAGCTTGGGCGTTCCACCAATGGGTATTGAACAACAACGCGTGGAGCGCGTACTACAACGAGTATGGAGTTCCAGTGCAGCATACCGAGGTAGCAAAAGTTCATTATTTACCAGATTTACTCGTTACTTCTATGTCCCTAATTTAACATTGTTTACATGCAGGATGGAGCTGCCACCGCGGACGATGCCGTTTTCTCATTGGATGACCTAGCTCCCACCGATGGAGATGAGGGCGGATGGGAGCCAGCTAGCTCCCACAGACCGCAGTATATGGAGCCCAGACAGCACGACGGCGAGGCCAGTGGGAGTGGGGCACAGACTGCGGATGGCTTTGCCGCTGCTATATTTGGCACACCGCCTCCGGCCACGTATCCTCCTACTTGGGAGGCCGATCCGTGGGTGTTGCGTACACAGGCGGGGATCCATGGGGAGCATGCATTACACCTGGGGGAGGACCCATGGGCGCGTGAGGACGTACACGATGACATGCAGGTGGATGAGGTTCACCAGAGGCGTCCGCCGTCGCAGAGAGAGCACCGTGCACCTGAGAGGTTGGACCTCTCCGGACCTCGCCCTCGTCGTCGCCGTTAGGGTTTTTATATTTTTTTTAGTTTGATAGGTTTCTAGTATTTTAGTTTGGATTATTATATTTCATGTTTGGACTGTTATGTTTCATGTTTAGACTTACCATTTAGATTACCTACTTTTATTGTTTATGCTTACTATTTAGATTACCATTTAGAAACATTTAAACATTAACAAACTTAATATAAAACTAATCAATTATATTAAAACTACGCAATTACATAACATATAAAAATAATCGTCAACAAATAATAAATATATATCATACAATTTAATATAAAACATTCAAACAAATCATTACAACAATTTAATATAAAACATTCAAAAATCATTACAACAATTTAATATAAAACATTCAAACAAATCATTACAAAAATTTAATATAAAAAAAAATTAATAGTGGACCGCCCAGCCCCTGGGCGGTCAGATTGTAATAGTGGACCGCCCAGCCTGTGGGCGGTCAAGTTGAAAAGTGAACCGCCCAGTTGCTGGGCGGTCTGGTGGGAAAAGTGGACCGCCCAGTTTACGGGCGGTTAGGGTAGAAATAATTATAATTTTGAAGTGGGAGCAGATTTGATAATTTGTTTTTTTTTGGGGGTTTTAATAAAAATATCGGGAGATCTCAGCCGGTCGTCGAATCTAATGGCAGATGTTTATTCCCTTTTCTACCTTTCACTTTCCTATTTTATTTCTCACGTGCGAGCTGAATTCTTGTCTATTTTTCTAGTTTCGCCAAGTTCTCTTCCCGGCCAGTTCTACGAATGTCGAAGCAATGAAATCGAAGACCGTACACCTAACTTTTTTTTTTTGTGTTGAGAAAAACCCGTAGGCTGCCTTAATTAATAGCTGTATTAAAATCAATGAGGTATTGCAGTATATCTGAACTTGATGACAGTACGTGTCATAGCTGTTTTAACTTTCAACATAGAATAATATTGCATGGATAGAAAAATGCTGAGCTGTTTGCCGGTTTCTTTAGGAATATCATGGTTCCTAATCAACATAAAAAATAATGCACATACATTTTATATTTGTTTAATATTTAGTGTTCATTTTATGATTTCTGAGGAGAAAATATTTATTGGACATAAAGTTTTTTTTTACAATAATTTTAGTCTCTATTTATACAAGTATTCTAACGGTTCTTTTTATTGTACCGTTGGTACTCTACCTACTCTTACTATATTGTTGGTACTTTAAGTACTGTCTAATGCTACTCTTCTTGATTTAATCTGAGCCACTTGATCAATGATGATCAATGACTGAGATCGATTCTATGACTCCATTATTTTTAACACCCCCTCAAGCTAGGAAGGTATATGTCATGCAATCCTAGCTTGCTAGTGATATCCTCAAAGTGTGTCGAATCCAACTCTTTGGTAAAAACATCCGCTAATTGATCTTTGCTTCTCACAAACGGTGTTTCTATTTCTTTGGCTTTGAACTTCTCTCTAATAAAGTGACAATCTACTTCTATGTGCTTTGTTCTTTCATGAAACACCGGATTTGATGCGATATGTCGAGCGGAATTATTATCGCAATACATCTTCATAGGTTGATCAAATTCGATGCTCATGTCTCTAAGTAGTTGTTTGATCCATATATATTAGTTCACTTGCGGTGGATGGCATGGCTCGGTACTCCGCTTCCGCGCTTGATCGAGCCACGACATTTTGTTTCTTGCTTTTCTATGTGACTAGATTTCCGCATACAAATGTGGAAAAGCCAGTGGTAAATTTTCTATCAAAGCTACCGGCCCAATCTGCATCAGAATAGCTACATATTGCATTAGAATTATTGTTCACCATTTTTATGCCTTTTCAGGGATTTCCTTTTAAATATCTCAATATTCTATTTACGGCCTTCAAATGAGGCGTTCTTGGTGAATGCATAAATTTACTAATTTGACTTACGGAGAATGGAATATCCGGGCGTGTTACCGTGAGATAAATTAATTTTCCTACAAGTCTTTGAAATTGGTTTATGTCTTCTAAATGTTCACCATCATCGGTATTTAATTTATATTTGGTATCAATTGGTGTAGACCGGATTACAACCTAGTTTACCGGTTTCTTTTAGCAAGTCTAAAGTATATTTTTATTGTGAGATGAAGAGACCCTTATTTGAAAAAGCTACTTCTATTCCTAAAAAATATTTTAAGTATCCTAGATCTTTAATGTCAAATTTGTCTTTTAATTGAGATTTAATTTTTCTAATTTTCTCTAAATTAATTCTGTCATTATTAAGTCATCTACATATACCAACACAAGGGTTATATTTTTTTCTTCATTTTTGGTAAACAATGAGTGGTCGGCACTACTAATGTTAAAATTACATAAATTTAAATATGAGCTAAGTTTGCCATACCATACCCGAGGAGATTGCTTCAATCTATAGATTGATTTATTTAACCTACAAACTATATTAGAATTGTTTTTCATTTTATGGCCCGGTGGAAGTGTTATATACACCTCATCTTCAAGTATTCCTCAAAGAAAAATATTTTTTACATTCATTTGGTATAGGTTCCAACCATTGTTTACCGCAATAGAAAATAAAATTCTAACGGTATTCATTTTTGCCACCGGTGCAAAGGTTTCTTTATAATCTATACCATAGGTTTGAGTATATCCTTTGGCCACTAATCTCGCTTTGTACTGTTCTATGGAACCATCACTATTGAACTTGGTTTTATATACCCATTTACATCCAACGAGTTTTTTTATTTTTAGGTAATGGAACAATTACCCAAGTTTCATTTTTCTCAAGGGCTTTTAATTATTCTTCCATGACCTTGCACCATATCGAGTTGATTATTGCCTCTTGGTAATTATTTGGTTCAATTACTTTTTCAATAGAAGTAAGAAATGCATTGTATTCGGATGAAATATTTTCATATGATACAAATTCTTGTATCGGATATTCTTCCTCACTATTATTGTTATCCTCATCATTATTTATTTCTTCTTTATGGTTACCGGATTCAATTTCATAATCCTCATTTGGTATGAAATCTAAATCATCCAAGAGAGGTGATATTTGCCTAACTTGGTCATCATTTTCAGGTGATTTATCATCTATCTTATCTTTTTTAAAGTATGGTTCATCTTCACAAAATATCACATCTCTAGATATAAACACTTTTTTATTAATCGGGTATAGCACTTGTAGCCTTTTTTATATGGTGAATATCCTAAAAAAATAGCTTTTGTTGACATAAAATCAAATTTATCTTTTCTTTTAATATGAACAAAACATACACAACCGAAAACCCTTAAATGATCGAGATTATTTTTTTGTTGATAAAGAATTTCGGTTGGACTCTTGTTTTCTAAAGTAACACTAGGTAGTCTATTAATTAGATGTGTAGCACAAATGATGGCATCCGACCAATATATTTTTAGAACATTATTTCGAAATAATAATGCACGTGTCATTTCTAATAAATATCGATTTTTCCTTTTCGACACTCCATTTTGTTCGGAAATGTTTATACAAGTTGTTTGGTGTATAATTCATTTTTTTTTAAATATTAGTAAAATTTTTATTTACAAATTCCGTTCCATTATCCGACCTAAAAATTTTAAGTTTAGTGTTGAATTGAGTTTCTACAAGACATAGAAATTCTTTAAAACACGTAAATACCTCATCTTTTGATTTAAGTAAATATAACCATATAGCTTTAGAAAAGTCATTAATAAATATCACAAAATACTTAAATCCATTATAAGAATTAATTGGGGCCGGACCCCATACATCGAAGTGGACTAAATCAAGCGAGGCCTCACTTCTACTAGTGGAAAGTGAGAAGGGAAGTCTTGTTTGCTTTGCCAATTTACATATATCACAATTAATACAACTAGATTTTGAAAAACTTAAAACACTATTTAAAATCTTGTTGGAGGGATGCCCAAGTCTCTTGTGCCATCTATTGAGCTTGTCGAAGCACAAAATTTCAATTTTTCTAGGTCCAAAAGATAATGTTCATTTTTAAGAAACCCTTCACTAATCTTGTCTCCGGTTACCCGGTCCTGAAATATTATATTTTCACATGGGAAAATTACATTAGAATTAAATTCTTGCGTTAATTTTTTAATCGAAAGTAAATTAATAGGAAAGGTTTTTAAAACTAACACATTATTATTTTTTTGTTACTCAAAACAATTTTACCTATACAATGAATTTTTTCTTTCATACCATTTGCTACGGTCACATATTGGTCATTTTCGGATAATTTCAAATTCTCAAGGAAATTTTTATTTCCAAACATGTGATCGGTTGCACCACTGTCAACAATTATTTGGTTAAACAAATTAAAATTATTTGAGTGAGATACAATACCACATGAGCTAGCATAATTTTGAGCAAGCAACGCGGTTAGCTGCTGGAGAATCTGCTGCATTTGATCCCCTGACCCGCCAGACCTGCCAGCGCCCAACTTTGACCAGCCAGCACCTAAACCCGGTTCAACCGAACTGGTTGGGTTATAATTATTATTTTTTCGATTTGTGCAGAGAAGCCCCCCCCACACAATATTTCTTTTTCCTTCTTCTTCTCCTCATTCCATACGCCGCCTCCCCTTTCCTTGAATCCACCTCCTTCCACCACTTTGGCCTAAGGTTCGGAAGCAGAAAATAACACTTCTCGACCTTGTGACCCTCTTTCTTGCAGTGAGAGCATTTCTCACTTCTCGAATTCGGCCAATTTTGATGATTTTGAGAACTAGGATTTTGGGGAAATCTTACGGCGTGGTCGTGAGGCTCGTGTCCCTCGCCATGGCTGGCTTATGGAGCTCCCATGGCCTCTCGCAGTGAGTCTTCTCGCTGAATTTGGTTAACTATCTCGGAGAAGGAGGAAAGGTCGGGTGATTGAATGATTTGTGACCGAATGACCTTATAGCTTGCATCAAAGCCCGCAAGGTACGAGAAAATTCGATCCTCTTCTTTTCTTTTTTTGAGTTCTTTTGGGACTGTTGTGAATGGTTGATAAACATCGAGTTCATCATATTTCTTTTTGAGAGAGGCAAGATATTCTAAATGGATTCTGGTTCCCTTTTTCTCTTGCTGGATTTCTAGTTGGAGGCGATAGACATGAGAATGATTTTTTTTGTTACCAGTAAAATGATTGAATTTCTTCCCATAATTCTTGTGATGTCTCATAGCTTTGGAGAAACAAGTCAGTGACTTGTTGCTCCATAGACCCGTATAACCACGACATAACAGTGTGATCTTCTTTTTGCCATTTTCGAATTAGCAATTTTTCGGCATCACTTGGTTTATTTGGATCTGCTGGTTCTGGTTTTTCTTTATCTCCTGTGATGAAAACAATTTTGTCTCTACCACTAAGTGTAATTGAAACTGATTTTTGCCCATGATATGTAATTTGTACCATTTAGGAATTGTGGAGATAATTTCGATGGGTTGGTAGCCTCATGAGATTGCTGCCCCCATTGATCCATTCTTGCACTGCTTGTGGAGAAATTCTGCTGATGGGTTTGATTGAGAGTTTATCGGAAGCTTGGAGCTTTATTGAGTTATTGGATATTTTATCGGATTATCAAAATCGAGCTTTAAGCTCTCATACCATGTTGATTTTTTATTTCCGAGGAGAAAATATTTATTGAATAACATAAAGTTTTTTTTCAATAGCCCTAGTCTCTATTTATATAAGTATTCTAACGGTTCTTTTTATTGTACCGTTGGAACTCTACCTACTCTTACAGTCTAATACTACTCTTCTTGATTTAATCTGAGCCCCTCGATCAATGATGATCAATGACTGAGATTGATTCTATGACTCCATTATTTTTAACAGTTAGTTTTATATCTCAAGGGTTTATCTAATTTTTGCTTCCTCTAGCTCCATTTCATCGGCGCTAAAATTAAATTATTTCTCCTTTTCCCCCGCTTTTAAGATATACTTCATAGTTTGCTTTCCTCGGAAAGCTTTGGGCCTAATTACTAAAGACCTCTTGTGAAATATTCTTTTCGGCTTGTCTGTCTCTTTCTCTCTCTCTCCCTCTCTAAAACTAACAAAAGCCCATTAAATCATGTAAAGGAGAAATACATGCCACATTGCCACATTGGTTTGTTGAAGAGAAAAAATGTGTCCGTGAAGATTTTGCATATTTTTAAAAATAACATCATCTGTTTGCATATTGAAACGTAGGACTCAGGAGAACCTCTTTGAATTAATTTCTCATGTCAAAATTTTAATGAGACCATAATAGATCCATATATGTTTGGATTTTATAAGAGGCTATATTGATACAGCTGACAGGTGTGACATGGATTGTGCCTTATTTTAGTGCTTATGTGAGTCATATTGTACTACGTAGATGATTATGAGTTTCATAGGAAGGAAATGGAATTGTCATATTTATCGAGTCAAAAGGAATAGAAAGTATGTAACTAACTTTAGTTGAGAACCTTCTCGCTGCATGCTTTAAAATTAGATAATTCCAAGTTAATCAATCATTATATATATACAAGAAGTAACTGCATGCACCTATAATTCTAAATATAAACATATATAAATATATAATTGATTTTCTTTTAATTCATCAGCATCTAATTTAACAATTATTCTCAACACAAACAACTGCATGCACATGCATAGATACATTTCACAGTATAGATACTGCTACGTACTGGTAAAGTCATAATAGGAAGTACAATCAATTATGATATGGCTAGAAATTTTATTTTTCTTAGCGTAGCTAGGGGTGTCAATGGGTACGGTATGGGTCGGATGGAGGCATTTTCATACCCATACCCATTAAAATTGACTTTATCCATACCTTACCTATACTTATTAAAAATTGATCTTACCCTACTCTACCCTTACCCGTTAATATTATCGGGTAACGAAACGGTAGCGGATGAATAACGGATATTACTAATATAATAATTAGTTTTATTATATTTTACAAATTAAATATAAAAAACTCATTCATTTCACACAGATGTAATTACATTTCCAATAAAAAATAAAAATGAATGTGCAATCAATTCCAACTAAATTGTTTTTTATAAAGGAAGAAAATTCAAAAACACGAATACATATTTAGGTGGGTTGGAAATTGAATTGTCATATATATTTAGATTTTATAATTACCCTATAGGGTAACGGGTACGAAATAGTCATTACTCATATCCTTATTCATTTGGTTAACGAAAAAAATTCTTATCCATACTCATACCCAATAAGCTAACGGAAAAAAAAACCTTACCCATACCCGCCTTATCGAATAAGATACGGGTCGGGTAAATGGCTAAAAAGGTACCATTGACACCTCTAAGCTAGCGTAGCTGATCTACAAAGATTTTTGGAAATAAATAACTAATAATGCATGCATGGCTTCTAATTAAGCAAACCTAGATAAGCACTACGAGGAAAAAAACTACAAAAGGATAACAGTCATTCTTCTCTTTTGTCTCTCAAAAGTTCTCTAGATTTGTTGCGCAATGACATGTGCTAAACCTTCCAACAATTGAACATGTAATTAAAATCTAAAGTGAGATAAGATATAAAAGTTCCATATCGACATGTCTTATCCAAATGCTTTGAAACCTTATATGCAAAGAGAGTGAGTGCATTGTTGGCTTTTTTCCGAGTTGTTCCATCAAAAAAGAAACAAGATATGGTATTCTTCATATCTACGTACCGGTACATATATGAATTTCATTCACATATATATCTTATTACCGTTACAAAAAGAAATGGTACATAAGTGTAATACATCATGCATAAGTTGTATTGTATGTGGAAATTAAGCTAGAGATGTGACCATGAGAGCAACTGTATATCAATATAGTTTCATATATTGTATATGTCAACAAAAAACTGAAAGCCCTTGTATATATTGTATATATCAGTATAGTTTCATATATTTCATATATTGCATATATGAGAGCAACTGGCATATCGTTGAAGGACATATATCCTCCCAGGTACCTGACTCAAGCAAATTACAACGGCCAGCTCAGATTAATTCTATCTGGGCCAAACTCAATCTGGTGCCTATTGAGACTGTAGGGGGGTATGTTTTGAGATTCGTGTCATGTTAAATGGGCCGTCCGATCGTAATTTGCTTGTGTCAGGTAACCTGAGGTGATGTGAATTCATCGTTGAAGGCCCTTGTATTTCCTCCATATTTCCGCATATCACATTTCAAGCATGCATACTTCAGCTAATTGAGATGCCACTTTCTTCTTTTAATGACACGTTAGTCATACTGCATTAGAATAAAACCTGTACAAGCTAGCTTGGTTTTCACTTTTCAGTGGATTGATACAGCGAAAAAAACGAATAACAATACCTTAATGAACAGAGAATTAATAAAATAATAGAACAGAAAACCCGGAAAAATATATGGTCCCTCTAATGGGAAATGACGTAATTAGAAAAGCAAGTCTTTCATGGAAAAGCAAAGCAACAAATGGTCGAAAAACCATGGTGCTAGGTTGAAGAGAAAACCTTTCTACTTCATGCATAGTTGTACACCTTATCCACAACACTTTACACGAGAGAAAAAAAAGTGCCACCTCTCAAGTGTCAGTGTAGGATTAAAGAGCTATTCTGCTATGAGGACCTGTGCCTCTAGAAAGTCACAAGGATAAGATGGTACTCTTACCAGTTCACTAGAATAAAGACTACTGTACTGGTTTTTTTACTTGAGTATTTGCTAGTGTGAAGTGTGAACTCAACTGCCTACGGTGTTAATTAATCCACTTATCACCTTATCACAATGTCATAAAAGATATTACGTGATAATCTAATGGAGCAATAGTGGGGATAAAAAGGGGAGATCAATACCTCATAAAAGATAGTGAGTGAGGCTATGGTGCTATGCATAGCACGGATGGAGTCCGTGCTACGGTCAAAAATTTGACTTTTTAAAAACCTAATGGTCGATCCAACCGTTCAATGTGATAACCATATGAATATGTACTTGCAAACTAAATTTTATATTTTTTCGAATTCTTTTACTATTTTTTTAGATAGGTAGAATTTTGATGGTCCAGAATTTTCAGAAAACACTGATTTTTCTACCTATCTAAAAAAATAGTAAAAAAATTCGAAAAAATATAAAATTTAGTTTGCAAGTACATATTCATATGATTATCACATTGAACGGTTGGATCGACCGTTAGAATTTTAAAAAGTCAAATTTTTGACCGTAGCACGGACCCCATCCGTGCTATGCATAGCACCATAGGCTCACTCAAAGATAGTATGCAATAAATGAATCCATTTTTAATTTTATTTTACCATTGTATTAATTTAGCACCGCGGAACTTTGCTATTAAAGATGGCAATCAAAATAAGATGGTACCAATTCATCATACAAAGTTGAGATTCCAATAGGATGGCCTATTCTTGTATGGGGATTATACAAATGGCTCTCAAACTTTAATTTGTTTTGTGACTAATTGATTTTTGAATTTTAGTTTTGAATATTACCTCTTTTTTCCAACTAGGCAATTAGTGGTAATGACTAATTAATGCTCAATTTAAGTGCTAATTGATCATAATACTCTTATGTTTATAGTGTTTAACATATTTATGAGTTATATATTTTTAAGAGTGAGTCTATGATACTATGCATATCACGGATTGGTTCGTACTACGGATCAATATTTTCGTTTTCAAAATCCTAACGGTCGATCCGAACCGTTCAACATGATTTTCATATGAGAATATACTTGTGGGCTAAATTTTTTATTTTTTAGATTTTTTTTTACTATTTTTTAGATAGGTAGAAAATCACTGTTTTTGGATGGTCCAGAATTTTCAGATCAAGTGATTTTCTACCTATCTTAAAATATAATAAAAAAATTCGAAAAAATATATAATTTAGTCTGCCAGTACATATTCATGTGGAGATCACGTTGAACGGTTCGGATCGACCATTAGCATTTTCAAAATGAAAATATAACTCCGTAGTACGGAATAATCCGTGCTATGCATAGTAACATAGACTCACTCTATTTTTAATTTGTAGATAGTGTAATTTTTTAAAAAGTGAACACTTGATTAAATATTCATTATACATTAATCGTCTGTTATTTTATTTTTTACTTTTGGTTTTGCATTCTTTATTATTATAAAAACTATATAGTTTTATTAATAATAAATATCAATAAAACTATATTTTGTACATGAAAAAAAGCAAAAATTATGGAGTAAGAAATTATTTTTAATTTAAGATTAATTTTGAAAATTATAAAGTATTATGATTCAAAAATAATTTAAAAAAGGATTAATTTATCAAGAATATTTTGATTATTTTGTACTTAAATTTTAAAATTAAATAGTAAGTTAACTGTTGGAGGTCAGTGTCGCTGATTGCATAATTCAAAAGATGATTGTCAAAATTAAAAATCTGAGGACCAATTTGTCACAAACCAAAAAGTTAAGGACCTTCCATAATATTATCTCTTCATGTATACAGTATACTAAGACTTTTGTTTTTTTTTTATGCTATCATTGTATATATCATAATATGAAATCAGCTTTCTGAAAAATTAAATTAATTGGCAAAAGCCCCCAGAGAACAGTTGTACATTATTAGATTAATATAAGCCCCATATTTGTTAGGCCCCAAAACCGAAAGTATTGTGACTCAAATATTTTGGGCAACCAAATAGAATAAATTGAGACTTACCTTTAGCGACAATTAATCTAAAATGGGCCAAAACACGCACTATATATATTGTTTAATTTGAAGACCATGATCAGAAAATTCTCCTATGAAGTACTTCAATTTTATCCCTGTAAATCATGGATATTGGATACTGATGATCAAGTGCTTCCTATGCAATGCAAAGATTCAACTTTAACGGCGCAAATGAGCAGATAAGAAAATTAGTCATGTTGTTACTAATTTTGTCACGTCACGGCATGCTATGTCTCTTGGATTGATCATATGACGACACTCGCATATCACATGATGTAGCTTTTTGTGTGACGTGACTGTCCTTTACTATCTTAATCACGTCAGTGACGTCATGTCATACAAATTGACTGATTCACGTCACATCACGTCACGTGACATTACGTGATCAATTTTTTTTTCAGCATTATTTCTTAATTACAATTTATTTTTGATATATTTTCTTATTATTTTTTCACTAACTTAGAATTTGAAAACAATAATTAAATGCGATCAGTCACGTCACGTGTAGTCACAACGTAACCATATGTGTCGTAATTGTCCTTATAAAATATTTTTTTATGACATACTGTGACGTGATGTGACTAAGTTATGGCGTGACAATATATATGCACGAACTTTGCACACTACGTACAAACGTGAATGCACTAGCACTTTATCTATTTTGCAGATGAAATATTTCCCGTCGGTGACATTTTATCATTTTAATCTCATAAGAAACTCAATATTATATATAATTTTATAAAATAAGCACTAATTAAGTTCAGTAATACTAATTATTAACAAACTAACTAATTAATGCAAGGGTATAACTACCAGCATTTCATGAATCACCTCTCTCCTTAGCACAAAGTTTGATGTGCGAAATTCATAAAAAAATGTACAACCTATCAGTGTTGTAAAAAACAGCTGTTTAGGCTGATTAATCGACTGATTAGTCGTTGGAGACGATCAAACCGTCACGGTTTTTCCGATTAATCGCTTGGCGTCACGGCACGGCACGTTACGTCTCTTGGGTTAATCATATGACGACACTCGCGTATCACATGATGTAGCTTTTTGCGTGACGTGACTGTCCTTTACTATCTTAATCACGTCAGTCACGTCACGTCATACAAATTGACTCATTCACGTCACGTCACGTCACGTCACGTCACGTGATCAAATTTTTTTTCAGCATTATTTCTTAATTACAATTTATTTTTGATATATTTTCTTATCATTTTTTTCAATAACTTAGAATTTTAAAACAATAATTAAATGCAATCAGTCACGTCACGTGTAGTCGTAATAATTTAAACTTTTACATCTTTCACACATAAAAAATATACAAAATTACCACTTTATTTGTTAAAAGAAAAATCTACAATCTTTCTTATATATCACAATCTTCGATTTCATATTAAAATCCTAATCAACAATTTGTGGGAGAGAAGGTCAAACACATGCACCAACCCTGGTGGCATTGTCGCCTCTTGAGCAAAACAGTGTAGTCACACCCCACAGTCTATATATAATAGTATAACACAAATGTCATTAATCATCAAAGATTATCATTATCATAAAAAAATAAATAAAAGGAGCTTTAGCCTTTAGGCGCATGACGACGCCTCAAGAACAGGATTTGGTTAAAAAAAACGACCTGGCAACCGAAGCTTTGGACGTCAGATGTGGGCCCACCCCGTCAATTCTGACTTGGATTATGTGTTGATAACTTGACTGTATTAGTACTAATACACCACACCACGTCACCTTCTGACCTTCTTCTAATCCTCTTTCTTTGTTTCTCTGCTTGCTGATTGCAACCTCACACCTAGTCATCAATGAAAAAGAAGCCTAAAAGACTTGAAATTCTGTGGTAATTATACATGTGGCTCCTCGTGTGTTGGGTCGACATCCAATGTCTTTAACAATACTTTAGGTACAAGTTGAAAATACTAGTTCATGTGTTACCGGTACTATCAGTGATAAGTTCAGAGAAATACTGTTGATTACACAATTCGTGCTGTGACGAGAAAGAGGGACAAAAATATTCAGAGACTTGAACAAAGAGGTGACATAACTGGCACAAGAAGTCCAAAACCAGTTGAGATATATGGAGATGAAGAAATTCAGATAGCACGATAATAGAACACCAACTTTACGTTTCATATGGTCTTTTTACGTTTTTAGCCTTAATTTGTGTTTAATTTCCTTTTCATGCTTTACTTTCAAACTTTAAAAGAGCTCAAATGTTTGAGCCCCTTCTCTTTTTATTTCAAATGGTGGTTACTATTCTCTTGTAACTGAATCTTAATATCAATACAAATGGAGGCTAGACCCACATTTTTATTCAAAAAAAACTAGTTCATGTGTTGTATCCGAACCTGAAAGAAGGTAATAAGAATGTCTATTTCACAATCTATGACATGGCTCTCCAACCAATTTGGCACCAACAATATGACAATAACTTAGACCAAAACGATATGAATTAAATTGAAAAACAAATATAATCTCATCGGCGTGCTCGAAGTTGGTACAATTAACATACATGAATTGATTAATTATGTAGTGGTTTGTTTTTGGGTTACAAAAACTTAAACATTTCAGCTAACATGCTTTTATATATAACTACATTCAGTTATCAACTTTTATCAATAATTTCTTAGTATAGAGCTTGTAATTTAGTACCAGAGATTAAGTAAAGAGTTGGTAAAGTTATACTTTTCTTGAATTAAAATCTGAACACATGATGCCATCACACTTTTTCTATGCATTTTTCCTAATTTGTTGACTTTCTTTTTAAAATTTGAAGTAACTTAATTAAATTGTTGACTTTTAGGCTCTGTTTGGCGCTTTAATGTGCACGTGAGAAAAAAAAAATTCACTCTGACTTCGTGAAAAAAACCCCACGCGCACAGTACTGTTCCAGTTCAAATTGGACCCGAGCTCATTCCCGTTCCCGTTCCCGTTTCTGTTCCCAAGGCGGAGCCGAACAAGCCCTTAGTTTGCTTTAGTTAGAATGCACGGATTGTAATAATTCAGAGAGTGAGTGCATAATTTTCCAAAAAATATTAATCAGCAACCCTCTTCATATGTTCAACTGTTCATGAGTGAATTGGTGGTTTCAGTGCGGCTTCAAACGAGAGAACCAGTCTTTAGTCTAGTGGTAAAGGTAATAATCTCCTGACAGGTTTCAATGCGACAGCTGACAGGTGTCAATTAAATTTGTATAAAGTATAAATTAGCGATAATGATTATGATCATGTTTGATGATAACAGTACAATAGTGAGAGATAATTATTAACTACAGTTAATTTATTACGTAACCAAAGAGGCAAGCTGAAGGCTTCATTATATTTTTTTTGTGGTCACACAACCAAAGCACTTAATTTTTGGTTCTTTTCTAGATATTTTCCGATGCGAAATTTTCATCCCTAGATACCTTGTCCGTACTTCTCCAATCTGGTCCGTCCACCTCAATCAAACGGTCCTGAACATTTTTTCTGGGAATTTTTTTTTTTTTTTTTTTTTGCGTTAACTGGGAAATGAGAATGTAGATTAGATGGTGATAGTAGGACCTGCTTTATTTTTAAGCGTACAAACACATTATATGAAATCAATTACTATTCTTGTATTTACATCTGAGTCGGAAAAAAAAAAACAAATATATCGTTTTTGTTATGATGTGTCAGCCCAACCACCTGATGTAAACAAGCAATGCATATTTGGCATGTTTTTGTGTGATCGTGTGTGGAGGTGGGAGGGGTGACAGGTCCATGTGCCAATGCACTTGAGAGTCGGTTCGATGGGCATCGGACCTACTCTGGTTCGATGGGTTTAATCACCGTCGATTAACTTTGAGATTCTTGCGGAACGCTTTAAACATCGTGCGTGTCTGTTTCAATTTTCGTGCTCACAAATTTCAAAATTAGATCGGACGGTCATCATGCTCGTTGAACCTAAAAGTAGGTCTGATGCCCATCGGACCTACTCCGTTCTCGTGCCAATGATCCTTAATGAACTTGAACTCGGTTCACAGGTGACTCGGGATTCGGACCTTGACCCTTTTTTCTATGCAAACTCTCCTAACCATTCTGACAACGCGTATTAACGGTTAGGGGGGACCTATTTAAGGCAAAGAGTTTCTTTAAATACATGTCACAATTTTTCTAAGACAAAGTATTATAGAAAATAGAGCACTAATATCTTCAAATCTTCTCTCTTCTCTTAGTCTCAACCCGTCGATTCGAGACGAAATGAGCATAATTTCTTAACTCTCTTCCCATACAGCTTACTCCTCCAGAATAGGACATATCAGGGGGTGACTGATCCGTTGAATCTCGCACAGTAAACTCGTGATTTAATATTTAATATAGGTTACGATACACAATTAATTAACTTGTAACAAAATATCGTAGTGCTAATAATCATCGTTTTCACCAAACTCTTGATCCGTCATGAGTAATCTTTGACTAATTAATAACAACCACCAGTGCGTGAGACAGCATTCAGAAATTTTATGCAAGGCGGTGGTTTAACATTAAATTAAAATTTCTTTAATAGCCTCAAATATAATTTCCATAATTTTATATATCCAAATAAGTTGCTATTGCTATGTACAATTTGTTATGAGTTGAGCAACACTCAGAATGGACATGGATGGAACTAGAGCAGGAAAAATGGCACGGCGGAGCCGGCTCCGTCACGAAACAGCACGGTTACGGTATGGCACGCGTGTCAGTTACGTGTCGTGACTCGTGTATTTCGTGTCGTGACCATTCGCGTGCCGTGCTTATTTTTGAAAACTTCAGGACGACACGTGAAAGATTTAGTCACGGTACGGCACGACATGTAGTCACGCGAGTCACGTGTAATTAGAACCATTAGATATTAATTTAATGGTGAATCTTGAATAAACTAATCTAAATTATGATTAAATGATCATGCGAGTCACGTATAGTCACGGTACATTTAGGCACGGCGTGACTCACATGGCGTGACCATTCGTGTGCCGTGACCACCCCTTGATATTTTGATCACAGCATGACACGGCACGTGAAAAATTAACTTGGTCACGGCACGGCACGTTTTTCCCACTCTAAATAGAACAATCACACAAACCTCTTATTTTCTTCTACTTATCAACAAAAATTATTAAATTCTATATAACACATTAATTAAGTCATCATTATCCACCTAATATTAGTTAGACTTAGCCAATCATTAGCTGAGTATATTTTTCTGTATCTGATGAGGCAGAAAGCCACATTGCCACATCATTTTTGCACCGAAAATGCTAATTGTGCTGGATTTGTAGGCCTAACCAAAAAATAACAATTTGCTAAATGTAAAAAAAAAAAAAAATCTCAGCCCATCAAGTTTGCTTTTACTTTTAGGCCTCATAGCCCATGTACTATCCAACATGTTCCCCCAAATTTTTTTTTCCTTTTCACAGATACCCACAAAAATATGAGATTTGTACATATTTTATTTCTTGAAATGATATTATCAAACACCTCCTCCTCTCTAATTGATAGGCTAGAGTCATTTATTTACTTCATTTATTGCGGACTTTACTTCCGTGTTGTCAAATTATAATCATATTAATTTCACATGATTTTGTTTCCATTACTCATTGGCTACAGCTTTTATATAGCATTCATTTTTGTTTTTTTATGAATGAAAAACTTACGTAGCATTCATTTGCATGTACTATTTTACTCACAAAAGCAACACTCAGAACGGTCATCTATATTCACTTTTTTACCAGGATATCAGTTGAATAATACACAATAAAATGTTGATCCGCAGGGGCAATAACAGAAGAAAAGGATATGCTGAGAAAAATGAAACTTTCGAGGGCAATAAAGCAAAAGGGAGAACACATGGATGGAATGGAACACTGGGAAGTTCTCAGTAACCGCAAGATTTTGCACTACTCACGAAGGAATTAATAATTAAAAAGGAGCCATAGTAAACAAACGGTAAACCGAGAGCAGTTCTTCTATAAGTAGATTGTTATAGTCTCTGGTAAGATTCCCCCCTTCTCTCTCTCCTCTCTCTCTCTCTCTCTCTCTCTCTCTCTCTCTCTTTCTCTAGTTGTGAACTTGTGAGTACGAACCGCTATCCTTCTCTAAGAACTCTCTCTCTCTAGTCTCTAGTGTGCCAACTAATCTAACCCCATTTGTATTATTTCCCTGTTAAACCCGAATCTTACATTCGTTGTATTTAATTGGATTAGTGTATTCATTTAATACAAATCTAAGAAAAGAGGAAATACAAAACCAGAATTTGTTTTAGAATGGAGCAATTACGGCTTCTTTCTGTCAGCATTCTGCTCTTCTTTTTTCTTAGAGGTATTGCTTCAAACATGTCCCAATGCTGGTTTGTACTTTGTTTAGTGGTGGAAATTGGGAAGGGGAAAAGGGGGAGATGTGGATATTCATTCAGGCACTATCTCTTATTTACACTGTAGAAAAATGCCCCAATTTTTTTTTTTCCCTCCATGTTACTGTATTTTCAGGAGAGAAGTT
The DNA here is from genome assembly GCA_028015225.1 of Carex myosuroides. Classification (NCBI taxonomy): domain Eukaryota; kingdom Viridiplantae; phylum Streptophyta; class Magnoliopsida; order Poales; family Cyperaceae; genus Carex; species Carex myosuroides. The sequence goes on from CM051480.1 coordinate 1,879,355, forward strand.
TTGTTCTGGATAAAGATATATTACAAAAGAGAGATCCACAGTTTAAGCCATATTTTGTGGCTTTCCTCCCACATGAAATAAAATCTAGAAAAATGGAGAGATTGTTTATCACTGAAAGACCCCAGAGCAATTTTCCCTTTTAATAATTAGCTTTTATTTTCATAATTGTTCAACTATAAATTCGCTCACCCAATTTTTTTGAAATTTCACAGATTGCGGATTAGTGGAGAGTGCTACATTCAACTTTGTTAACAATTGTGGGGGCCCAGTTTGGCCTGGGATTCTCTCCAATGCCGGCACCGCGAAACTCGAGACAACAGGGTTTCAGCTCGCACCTGGTGGTTCACGATCAATTCAGGCTCCAACAGGCTGGTCGGGTCGGTTCTGGGGCCGAACCGGTTGCTCCTTTGACTCGTCAGGTCATGGCTCCTGTTCAACAGGTGATTGTGGTTCGAACCAAGTCGAGTGCAATGGTGCCGGTGCTGCTCCACCAGCCACACTGGCCGAGTTCACGCTCGCATCAGCAGCTTCAACCCAGGATTTTTATGATGTCAGCTTGGTTGATGGGTACTGTAATTATTTAACAATCTATACTCTATTGGTTGATTTTAAAAAGTTTAGTGCTTGTAATTTTGGTTGTGGTGACGGTAGCAAGGCTAAATTTGGAACTAAAATACCTTTTATAAATTTCCCAAGTTGAATCGCGTCCTGTTTTAAAATATACTTTTTTGATCTGGACAGAACTTCTAACAAATTTGAAACTGAACAATCTTTTAGAAACCTTAGTGACCTTGTATTTTCACAAAATATATTTGCAAACTTCTTTAGGGAAAATCATCTTTCTAAATGCTTTTTATATAGTGATAGAGACTGAACTGAACTTCTCTTGAACTGGTAGCAAGGCCACAATCTAGCAATTGAATTTTAACTATTTATTGCACATAAAAGGACCATTTTGCCCTCTATGAAGATGTCATGTCAACTACTGATAATATATTTAGGTAAAATCAACAAAAAGAGGAAAATTTTTATTGGTAGTAATTAATAGAAAAGAAGAGAGACAAACAGTAGGAGTACAGTCATATTTATATTGGTAGTAATTTGGATCGGTAGGAATTTTACCGATCTAAACCAGTTTTTTTTTTTCCTTTTAATTTTTTCTAGTAAAATATTTTTTTTACAAAAATAGACAAAGTACCTTAAAATTTAGATATATCAAAACATTCCATCTATTTTTTGAAAAACTTTTCATATTTTACTAGAAATCAAATATAAGAATTCTGTCCATCTATACATCAAATTAAAAGAAAGAGTTAAGATCGGTAGAATTGCTACCGATCTTACTACCAATATAAATATCACTATACTCTTACTGTTTGTCTCTCTTCTTTTCTATTAATTACTACCGATAAAAAATTTCCACAAAAGAAGTCTCTGTTTTCATATAACTGATGTAGCAACCCTTGCAAAATTCTGATTCTATGTTCGGTACAGGTACAACCTTCCAATAATGGTACAACCAAGTGGAAGTTGCATGGCAACTGGGTGCACAGTTGATCTAAACCAAAAGTGTCCGCCCGAGTTGCGTGTTGCAAATGGAGATGCATGCAAGAGTGCTTGCGAGGCTTTTAACAAGCCGGAGTACTGTTGTAGTGGTAATTATGGAAACCCAAATACATGCAAACCTACAGTGTATTCTCAAATGTTCAAGTCGGCATGCCCAAGGTCATATAGCTATGCATATGATGACCCGACAAGTACGTTTACATGCACTGGTGGGGCCAACTATGTAGTTACCTTCTGCCCTGGATCTACTTCTCCAAGGTAAATTTTTGTGCAATTTTTTCACGAATTAATGTTGGTTCAAGTAAAGTTAAATTCTAGCAGCTGGGTTGATATCTAGTGGCTGGGTCCTAATTGCTAGTATTGATTTTAAAAAAGTTTATTTAAATGTATAATTTGTACTTAATGGAATTGTAAATCACTGAAAACTAGGAGTAATAAAACCGATCGTCATTTAACCAATTATTTCTGAAAACATAATTTTTTAACATGTCATACTGAAATTAAGGGCCCTGGCCTTGGGTTTTCCTATGATTAGATGTACTTCTTTTGAATTTAGTAAGAATGGTACAAAAGAAGAAATGTATCATTTGTACCTAAAATATTACAAAGTACAAAGAATTTGTTGGAATACATTTGGTTGTTTGTCAAAAGCAATTTATTATTTAAAAATATAAGGGTCTAACTTGTATTTTTCTCCACCCATTTCGTTGTCATTCACCAAAAAGTTGTGAGGATAGCACACCAGTGGCTGATTATGCTTTCAACTTGGTTAGGCTGAACAGACCACTAAATTTTTTGAATATATGCCTAGAACCAATACTGGAAGGATTCCCTATTGTTGATCTTTCTCCTTTGTTTGGCTAATAGAACAAAAACTTTCTTTGATGTGTTTAGTTATTGATTTGGAAGGGTCTGAGTATAGTTGGTGGATTACTAGTTTGTCATTTTACTTTTCTGGTGCTATTGGTTTTAGATTTCTGAATATTACAAAGGTTTCTTGTGCAAAATAGAGACTCCAGTTTCCAAATTAGACTTTGGAGGTTTTTTTAGTCAAATAGGTACAAACAAGATAGATAACACATGAGATAAGCTAAATTGCAAAACAATAGAAGAGAAAGGATGTATAGCAGCTTTTTTCTTTACTTATATTCTTACCCCTTTTAATTTACTGAACCTTGTACTTTGTTATATTCTTTACCATCCTTCTGAGGTTTCTATCCAGTGGGTTTAACTGTTCATTAAGAGTCCAACTGCCACCATTTTATTGCTCCTTTTATTAGTTGCCTCTTAAAATTTGATGTGACTCTACCTAAAAGAATCTCAAAAAAAAGTTCTTAATTTTTTCAACGATTGTTAACTCAACTTTCTATCTTATAACTGTGACAACTGTTATTTGCTTGAATACTAATGTCAATTTTGTTTTGTGAATTTGCAGTAGCAGTAAAAAATCATCAACCGATTCAGGCACATCAACCCCACAATTATCAGGCGGTATAACCACCACTGGTACCGGCAATAATTATGATGATAGCAATAACCAAAACAACAATGGTGTAATGTTGCAAAATAATTCTTGGCTAGCAAGTTTAGCAACTGGCGACTCGGCGCCTACAAAAAGACCAAAATTGCCCTTCTTACTTGCCTTCTCATTTTCTCTGGTCCTCCTGCTATAGTCCCACTTTGGAAAAAAAAAAAAAAAAAGAGGTCGGATAGAAGTGGGCTCCTTTCTCTAACCCTAAAGGATACAAGGCATTAAAGTGGGGATGAAGAGATTCCAATGGTGGCCTTAAATTGAGGCAATTTGCACCATTCTCAAAAGGAATTTTATTGGGGGGCGAGTTTGACTAAGATTGCAACAAATTGGTTGGAAAATTAAATCATGGGTTTTTGTGTATTTTGTGAAATTGTAATATAGATTTTAATATTTGATTCCATCCATGCTTCTTGATTGTTGGTAAGGAGTGGGGTATATAATAGTGATGTATGTACATTGTACACTCCTACGGTAGTGACGGCCACATGGGGTTGTAGGGTTTTAAGCACGCTCATTGTAGGGTTGTAGCATGTGAAAGATGGAATTAGGGATTTTTTTTTTTCTCCATTTTCCCCTATACTGTAGATATCCATTTCATGTTGTTGGCATCAAGCGCATCAGTGAAGAAAATATGGAGTCAATGTTTAAAACATAATTAATTTTTCAAATGTTTCTAGTTATCACCTGTAACTATATTATGGGACTGTGCTGTATGCCCGTATATTATTAGTCTGTTGTAAATTTTCGTAATGAAGAATATACGAGTGGTGAGTACCAAAATGTTTGTTGATTAATATAAAGGCAATTGATGCATCCATTGCCTTGTAAAACGGAGAGGAGGCAATCTGGGCATTATGGGCAGGGGATTAGGGTTAGGTTACGGGTTAATTTCTTTTTCGGAAAGGAAAGGGAGGATGGCAGTTAAGTGGGCCCCATACTTGATGATTTCTGAAGCATTGGGCAAACTGCTGATATTGTGCCCCATGTTTTACATAGAATACTTGATTGTTTCAAGCATGTTTTAATTTTCACCAAAAAAGATTGTCCACTAACAAGCTTAATTTTTATCGATGAGTAAAAATAATCCCAGAATGATGAGTGAAAAATTTCCTTACTAGTGTATAAAACTGCCAACTCAGCTAGATCTTGGAAGCATTGTTGGAGCAATCCAACAGTATCTGTTGGTACCCCTCTCATCTCATGTGGGCCACTTGGAAGTTAATTTTCTTTAATCTCTTCTTTTCAGGTCACTTTTACCTCTTTGGTTTTTGCTCTTTTTCATTTTTTTTTTCTCAAGATCAATTAGAACCAGAATAATTGTATCATAGATCTGCCTTTTAAGGCCTAAACGGAGATGGATATTTTCCATCAAATTCGGATGACAATAAATTCAGATCCTCCCCGGTACCGTAATAGGGAATCTTTTACAATTACTTGATCTGGAACGTTTTTTTAACTTGGCACGAATCTCAAAGCCTACTATTCCTGTGCTAGCCCGAATCTAAAAGCAGTTGGGAGTAAATCTCAAGCCGTAAAGTGAGGGGAATCTTTTACAATACCTCGAAAGATACTTGTCCGATAACAACCATGTTATCGCCCTTGTACCAAAATAGAACTATTAATCACTTTTAGGGCCTATTGGGCGCCAACTCGGGAATGTGCGTGGGCATAGAGAAAAAAAAAATTTTGAACCAAATTTTACTGTGCGCGTGGAGAAAAAAAATTCACTCTGAGTAAATTTTTTTTTTTCTCACGGCAACAGAAGTTGGCCAAACAGGTCCTTAATGTTCTCCAACTATTTTTGGTGCCAATATCTCAATATTTGGTCAAGGAAATTATTTAACCGCTGCAATTAATGAGAACTCTTACATTTCCATTAGCTTGAAAATTGAACTTCAAAATTCCTTTTGACACTTTCAAAATTTTTGTTGGCATTTTTAATTTCACTCTCACTAATACAGTACGATTGCTAATTTTAAAAGATTTCACTAAATGAAATCATTTCACATATCCACACTAACAAAATATTCAATTCCTATTGGCTGTCTCTCTCTCCTCTCTTTTCCCTTCCTTTGTAATAGTAATTGCATGAATGCATGGATTGTAAAATTAATTTTAAGTGTTAATTTCAAACTTTATAACAGTTGTTATAATTTCACTCTTATTTTACAAATATAGATGCTTTGAAAAATTTATTTTATGGAAAAGTATTCTCCCCGGTACCGTAAAAGATTATCCTCACTTTATGGTTTGAGATTAACTCCCATATGTTTTGAGATTCGTGCCATCACGGGAGGTAGTATTATTGAGATTTGAGATTCGTATTAAGTTAAAAAGAACGATCCAGATCTATTAATTCTAAAAGATTTTCTATTACGGTACAGGGGAGGATCTGAATTCACATTTTATTAGTGATGCTCCATATTACTTACAGTTTTTCTTTCAAATTAATGGCCATAAACCCAAATAATGGATTTTTCTTTCATAATAAATTTTTTTTGATATAATTGAGGAACTCCCACCGATTTTTTTTATTGAAAATCACTAATGTTTGGAGACTGATACCAAATTTCTTTCATAATAATTGAGAACAGATACCTGCCAGTTCATGGAATATGGATCATATCAAACGAAGAAAAAAAATTATTCATAGAAATTATTAAATACAGACGTAGGAAAATAGAAAGAATGTCTTGTTTTCAACAAATATAGAAAGATCTGACTCATGAGTTCGATCCAAATATATGGATCGGACTCATTGGTTCCGACCATTGATATTTTTTGTTTTTTAAAAAAAATTAGGCGTTGATGGGGAAAAAAGTTATATATATCAATGAATCGGGATCATTGAGTCCGATTCATATTTTTAGATTGGACTCATTGAATCAGATCTTTTTATATTTGTTAAAAACAAAATATTCTTTCTATTTTTATACGTCTACATTTAATAATTTCTACACAAAAAATTTCCTCAAACGAGAAGGAGAGAACCACGCAACAATTATGTGATTTGATGATGACTATTGTCGTCTAGTCTTAGCCCATCCAAAACAAAGTGGTGCATGGTACAATATCGGCATATATAGAAGGACATTTTTTATTAACAGTAATTAATAGAAAAGAAGAGAGACAAACAGTAAGAGTACAGTAATATTTATATTGATAGTAATATCGGTAGGAATTATACCGATCTTAACTTTTGTTTCTAATCTGATGTATAGATGGAGAGAATTCTTATATTTAATTTCTAGTAAAATATGAAAAGTTTTTCAAAAAATAGATGGAATGTTTTTATATATCTAAATTTTAGGTACTTTATCTATTTTTGTAAAAAGAAAATATTTTACTACAAAAAATTAAAAGGAAAAAAAACAAACTGGTTTAGATCGGTAAAATTTCTACTGATCTAAACCTTTTTTTATTTTTAAAATCAGTAAAATTGCTACCGATCTTACTACCAATATAAATATTACCGTACTCTTACTGTTTGTCTCTCTTTTTTTCTAATAATTACTACCGATCTCAAGTTTCTGTGGTGGTTTCCATGTTGTAGCTTGCGAATGTGGTCTCAGAATTTTGTTACACAATCGAGATTTGATGCCACTTACCGAGGATTTATTAAAAATGTGAAGAAAATACCACTAAATACTTGGTAAGAAGATTAATCATAAGAAAATTGCTTTAGTATATTGTGTTTTTGTTCAAATGTCCATATTCGTTTAATGGGATGGTTATACTATATTATTGAATGATTCTTAAAATTACATGATAAGGATATAAATGCAATTTTGTTAGTACATACTTCACTTTCTTACTAAAAATTATGATTTAGTCTTAAAAATAAAGCAAACATTTCCTCCTTAAATTTGTTTGACAAAATGATCAAAATCAATTATCAATTAAATTTCTCTCAAAATAAAACTGCAGTCAGGACCAACTCTTTTTTTTTTTTTTAATAAAAGTTAGATGTCAAGCCAGAACTAACTCTTAAACATAAATACTTGCGTAATACGCCATTAAATGGACTTGGATAACAGTTGAAATTAAGATTCTACATAGCTAGCTATAGCTGCGTTATAATTTTTTCGGACTTCAAAAGCTATAACGCTATTAACTGTTTTTCTTTTATAATAATTTTAAGTAGCTATGGTTGCGCTGTAGCTAAGCTATAGCTTTTTTTTCGGACTATTTGGTTGAAATTGTGAAAGATTTGCACTTAAATAAATACTGACGTACAAAGAGCTACAAGGACTTAGCTGTAGGCTGTAGGATAGGTTATGTTAAATATATTATATAAGAGCTAATATAAATGCTAGGGAAAATAAAGGTGCTCGCCATAGCTAAAAGGGTATCCTTGTGATGATTCTTTCTGTCTTCTTGTGCTTTTGCAGTGGTTCCTTCTATCCTGCCGACATTATTTCCTTGAAGATATTCTATCAGCTTCTTTTTTTTGAAGGTATTCTATCAGCTATCTACCAACTGCTGAGTTCTAAAATTTATATACTTTTTACTTTTTATATCTTTGAAAGAACTTATGTAATATTTTATTATGCTTACGAATTAGTACATAGTAGAGGAAGAAAAAAATTGCTTAATTTCGGCCTCTACTCGATCCAAATCCAAAACAATATGCATTGAATTCAAGGTTTTCCAGTGCAGATGTATTTTTTTTAGAGGAGGGTTCAAATGTCTTCATTTTTTGTGTCTCCATCATGCCTCTATTTTTAAAAACTTTAATAACTCAAAGTTTAAAACTTAAACGTCAAAATAAAACCGTTAGATGTGATCTATGTTATTTTCTCTATGTGCTCATAAAAAAATTATCACATTTCAATTTTGCTTTTATGTAAATCAATAAGTTGAAAAATCAACGTCTAGAAATTATCCACATTACTATACATTTTTACAAGCTCAAGATGACAACCAAAACAAAGTTGAAATGCCATAATTTTTTACACGTGCATAGATAAAATGATGTAGTTCATATCCAACGGTTTTATTTTGAATTTTAAGTTTTAAATTTTGAGTTATTAAAGTTTTAAAGAATGGAGGCATGATGGAGGCACAAAAAATGAAGGCATTTGAACTCTTCTCATTTTTTTAAGCCAAACATAAAGTAATGTTTGCTCATGTTCGCTAAAAAATTTTGCACCTGCATATCGGGTTATATCCTATCAGACCGGATAACAACTAGTAATACCTTTTCAAAATCATGAGTTGAGATCAATCCATCTAACACACATTCAAACTCCTATATATATTACAGACGATTTTTTCACTTTGTGGGTTTCAAATCAGTACTATTTGTAGTGGGTTCAGCTGCCCATGACATTGTTTAATCTCTTGATTCCTCTTTTTTCTTGGAATTGATCACTTAATTTAATACTCGATCCCAGCAGTGCAATACCAGCACAATCGACCTTTCCAACACAGATTTTTATCATCTCCAGCATTATAGAAAGATCACAACTAAATGGAAGAATTAATTGAGTATTCAGAGAGTACTGTTTTTAATTAAAGAATGATGCTACTGGTATATTCTGCACACGGCTGAGATTAATGAAGGACGATACAAATGGCAAAGTAGCTTGCTTAATTTGATTTGATTAATGCCAGTCTATCTTGGCTGCTATATATGGAGGAAAGTTCAAACCAAATCATGGGACCAACTAATTAATAATGTGTAGATTGATATTAGTGGATCTTAATTAAACTAACCTAATTTGCCTTCATCATTGCATATAACATGTCCCAATGTTGATTTCTTGAAATGTGCACACAGACTGTTTTCTTAAATGAATATATTCCTTCATTCCTGCTGTCAAGGATGAAAAAAAAAAAAATGAAGACACCCTCTTGCTTTTTTGTTGGACATAGATATACTCTGCCAAAAATGACATTTTTGCCCCAAGAATCTTGATTGAGGTTTTATACTAATAATATGCCTCTGATCTAAATAATAATCCATTGATGAAGCCACACACAACAAGCACAAGTTGATGATTTTTGTTAGCACCTATGTGTTATCAGTGTTTTCTGCCCAATAAAATTCATCTGTAGCTAACAAAACACCTAACTAATAATCATTTTTATAATAGCCTTCTACTCGCACTAACACAGATAGAATGAACTGACACAGGACAAAAGATTCATCTTCAAAAGAAAAAAAGTTAATAGAATGCATGCACACACCTAGCCTTTCTCCTTTTGAATGTTTTGGCTGGAACTTCTGAGAAAAGAGAGGGAACTTTCATCAGGTTCCAATTTACAAACAGTGTCCAGAGAATATGTTCTTACTGGCACGTGGCTTTTATAATGAGGATTGAGCTTTACAAAAGCAACATTAGCAAAATCGACCGCAGTTTGTCAACTGATTTATGAAATGCAACAAATAATTTTGCAATTTGTACACATCTAATGTAATATGTTCTTTCCTTTTGGAATACAAGATCCCAAAACTCAATAGTATTCACAGCTTGATAGCTTGATATGAGTGAGGTTATGGTGCTATGCATAGCGTATATTGGCCGGTGCTATAGACTCAAAACTTTGGTTTGAAAGTCTTAATGGTTGATCTGAACCGTTCAGCATGGTCTTCATATGAATATGTACATGTAAACTAAATTTTACATTTTTTCGAATTTTTTTACTATTTTTTAGGTGGGTAGAAAATCACTTGATTTGAAAATTCTAAACCATCCAAAAACAGTGATTTTCTACCCACCTAAAAAAATAGTAAAAAAATTCTAAAATTGTAAAATTTAGTTTACATGTATACATATTTATATGGAGACTATGTTGAACGGTTCGGATCGATCATTAGAATTTTGAAAACAAAAATATTGGCATGTAGTACGGATCAATCCGCGCTATGTATATTACCATAGCCTGGCTCTCTTGATATTGTTAAATTTGTATTATGTGCAGTAATTTTGGGTTTGTCCGCTGAAATCCAAACATTCGTTACGAATCTTAAAACTGTCCGCTCTCTATTAATCTGCCCTGTGAATTTTTAAATTTATTCGAGTTCTTATAATTAGTCTGATTATGAACAAACTTAAATTTTGAATTAGATCGATTTTGTGGACAGTGTTTTTAGTTTAGTATGCTCAAGTCTGTGCTTAGGATTTTAAAAATTAAAGGCATGAAGCCTTTAAAAACTTGAGATTGTATTTTTTTTTTTTTCTGTAATATGTTGGTAAGAGTTTACCAGCTATATCTGGCAGTATCTGCCATGAAATTTCCCAAAAAAAAAAAAAAAAAAGTTTACCAGCTATGTCTATTGTTTTCCAGAAACTGTTTTATAATGTGCATAACCACATGAGGACGGTTCCAATACCGCTCTTCATACCTCATATTTTATATCTTCGTTTTCAAAGTCCAAACTGTTGATCCGAACCGCTTAATATGATATCCATACTAAAATATGTTTGGGATGAAATTTTATAATTTTTGAAACTTTTTTACTAATTTTTTAAGATAGATACAAAATCACTGTTTTTGGACCGTTCAAAAAAACAGTGATTTTCTACCCATCTTAAAAATAGTAAAAAATTTCCAAAAATTATAAAATTTCATCCCCAACCATATTTTAGTATAGATATCATGTTGAATTGTTCGGATCGACAATTTAGACTTTGAAAATAAAGATATAAAATATGAAGTATAATGAGGTATGAAAGACATGAGGCATTGAAACCCTCCTCTAGCCACGTACATCATAAAACAAATTGGGCTTATATTGTGTATTACGTTTAAGTTATAAATTGGGTTAAATTGGATTAAATTGGGCTTAAATTGTGTCTTACATCTGAAGTTATAAAATGGCTTAAATGAAGCCGAAAGCCTGACGCCATATTCTTTTTTGAACACAGTGAATGTGATGACGGGAAACAGACACTATTAAATCCATTCAATTAAGCTCCGAGACTCATATCTTGTTACCTACTTAACTCCCAAATCGGTATTGTAAAATAATTGAAATAATAAAGAGATGAAAAGAATCGTAACTTCCATTTCATTCCGTTACATCGATTTTGTAGACTCCCTCCCGTTCACCTCTTGATTACCAACTATGTTAGTAATACTTGCGTATATTTCATTACATAACAAACTCCAAAATTCAACATCAGTGATTACCAATGTTGTTAAATGCAGTTTTGTTCATGCATGCAGAAGGCCACCGCATACTGTATATGCGGTATGCGACCGCATATGTGAATTTTCATGCGGACTTAAATATACCGATTTTAAAATGAAAATTCAAATATATATTCATATGCACGTATTTTATACTACTTGTATATGTAGCATATGAGAAACTTCACTTAAACATATATAGCCAATAGCCAATAATAGGCCATAAATTTAGTTGCTCAAATCCTTCGACCCAAATTAGTAATAAAATAATATAAACACTAAATTCACGTGAATTTCACCCAGAGCGTTCGACTCCAGTATAATAGCACTTCATTAGTTCCAACTCTTAAAAACAAAATAAAGAAACTTTTTGAGAGCCTATAATGGAAAGTTTCACTTTACTGGACTTGTGTCCGGACAAATATAAAGAATTAGGTCCGGATTTTACTGCATAACCGATCTTTTTTTCATTAATAAATGTTTGATCAGAATTTGAAATTTTTTTAATTAATTAAAATAAATATTTGTATGGACTGCATAATACTATGCAGTCTGTATACAATCAGTATGAACTGCATATGCGGTTGTATATGCAAAACCGTATATATTGGACTGCATGAAGATTTACATGCAGATTCCAACTGTATACGCATATGCAGCCACATTTAACAACACTGGTGATTACATCAGCCTACTTTCACCAAAATTTGTGCATATTTAAATTCAAATTATGAAAATCGTGCTTAATTTAATATGAAAATGTTACCTCTTGACCTAAATTACCATAATATGACTAATTTAGGCATAAGTTAGTTACATCAACTGAAACTTAAATAACAAAAGCATTCATCTTTTGAGCGGAAAAAAAGATGTTCACCAATTCTAAATCACTCCAGCAAAAAATACTCAAAAATTAAAGACACTATAATCTTAACTTTGCAAAATTTAATTCCCATCAACACTTCTATGCTTTCCCCTAAAAAAATGTAGAATACATATCAAATGAAGAAACTTTATTAATTCTAATAGCAGAAAATTGACAAAAAAAACATAAATGTCCGGGTTGTACAACTGTTTGAGATAGTTTCTGGCTTTCTTCTCACTTAAAGGAGATTCCTAGTTTAACCAGACATTACAGTACAACAAATGCATACACAAAGTACCACTATGTTGCATCTAATTACTGTTAAGGTTGATAGTACAACCAATTGAATGCAGAAAGAAGCAAGTTTAATTGTGTACCTTGGATTTGTTGGACTTCTTGGTGCTTGGTTTGACTTCTGGTGCGGGTTTCTTTTTGAAAGGGAGGAAGTCAACACCCCCCATGTATGGACGTAACACTTCTGGTACCTCAAATCCATCTTCTCTCTGATAATTTTCAATAATGCAGCATATGGTTCTCTCTGTCGCTGTCAAGGTCGAGTTCAGCATGTGCACAAACTGCTTTGCTTGCTCGTCATTCTGTACCAATTCAAAACTCGAATATCTAAATACTGATCACAAAGACAATAATGGTGATGAATGACAAGGATGGTGATAACTCTGGCCCGTTTTCTTCAACTAGTCATGTTACAGTCATCTAAGTAATGACTTTAAAAGTGAGACCTGACAAATCTAGTTTATGAGTGAGGCTATGGTACTATGCATAGCGCACACCGGTCCGTACTATGGCTTTATATCTCCGTTTTCAAAATTCAAATAGTCAATCCGAATCGCTCAACATAATCTCTATATGAAAATGTACTTGGAGATCAAATCTTATATTTTTCAGAATTTTTTACTATATTTTTACATATATAAAAATCACTCGATCTAAAGATTCTGGACCATTCAAAATTAGTGATTTTCTACCTACCCAAAAATATAGTAAAAAAATTCTAAAAAAATGTAAAATTTAGTCTCCAAGTACATTTTCATATGGAAATTATGTTGAGCAGTTTCGATCGACCGTTTGGACATTGAAAACGGAGATATGAAGCCATAGTACGGACCGATCTGCGCTATGCATAGTACCGTAGCATCACTCAAAAAATATTGCATGGAATTCTCATACAAGGATAAGTCTCATACCGATGGGTATAGCAGTATGTGATACAATGACCAGACTTTCACCAACAACTAAAGTGTCAAAGTACCTAGTATTAATTATTTTCTTATCTGAATTCAAGGCATCAAAACAAAATATTAAAAAAAAAAACAGAAAGAGAGGGGAAAAGGGAGCTTGCCTTCTTCTGGCCAAAGCCAATTCCTAGTCTCCGAGACTGGAAGTCTGTACAGTTTGAGCAGGAGACAAGCTCTCTGTACGTCTTTGAACCTGGAAACCATGCTTCCAGATCATATTTCTTTGCCGCGGCATCATTCAGAGCACCTGATACGATTGCAACCACTTGGTATGGTAACTTCAGCTGAAAATTAAAAATACTTGTGTGATTCACAGTAAGCTCAACATACCAAAAAAAAAACTCAGGGTGGTTAAACTGGGAGAATAATTTAATGGGGGTTCTTCATTCACAATTGGCTTGAGAAGGAAAAACTGTGCAAATACAACTAGACAAAACTAAAAGGAGCATATTAGTATGATAATGGAACTCTCTACTGGTACAATGCTTACAGATTTGTAGAAATCCTCAGAATTCTTCAGCATTTCCTCGAGCATCTCCCAGGAATCATTATCATTAGGGCTGGTAATGCAGAACTGCTCCACCTTTTCAAATTGATGCACTCTGAATATTCCTAATGTGTCTCTCCCATGTGACCCCACTTCTTTCCTGAAGCAAGTTGAGTAGCCTGCATACCTATTTTGAGGATCACCAAAAAGCGAACCAATTTCCAGTTTATAAATCATTATCATTATTTACTACTAATCACTCCTAATGTTAGTGTTTTATTCTTTAATTTCATTCCCAAAACAGAATGCCAAGCTAGCTAATAACCAAGACAAATTTACATCACACGGCTCTTAACAGGAAAGTGTTAGAATGTCAATGAATGCTTTTGTAACCCTTCAAACTCTCCACTACACAATCCTTAACTAAATTGTTGGTTCGTGTTAATTATAAATTTACTGACCGATAAGAGGGGCAATATGGCCAAAAGGAAACCAACACTATAGTATAAGAAAACAATAATATAAAATATACACCATAAAAAGCATCGACTAGGAATATTACTTTATTGGGACGTCAGTAGGATAGATACGATCGCCAAAATGATATGCACATAAAGGTTGCTCAGCTGTAGCAATTAAATATTTGTCATCCCCCTCACCTGTCACCTGTCAAAAGTACACAATTATAACATACTCAACTGGGTAAAGAAAAAAAATGTGATAGAGAAAAGGAATATTACCTTGTATAGTTCCTCGTCAAATTGAGCAAGCTGAGCACACTTTCCCATGACATCCTTTCTCATGAAAAATGGGGTTTGCATGGGACTGTAACCCCTGGCCATTAAAAATGAAAGCCCGTAGTTTATAAGTGCTTGATTCAAGAGGACTCCATAGCCCTTCAGAAAATATCCTCTGCCACCAGCCACATCAGCACCTAAAAGCAATAATATCATCAACTTGTTCACATACAAATAGATGGCCATCGGGATATTTACATACTGGTAATAAAGATATGTAAACCTTTTTCCAAATTTACAAAATCAAGCAGTTCAACAAGATCGACGTGGCTTTTCAAATTATCCTCCATCCTTCTTTCTCCCACTGTTCTTATCACCGCATTGTTCGCCTACATATTTCATGCAAGCAGCAACTTTTGAAATTATCTCTGAAAGTCTCAATAAACAATCAATGCCTACCATTGTTCATTTGATCCACTCCGAATAAAAAATATTAGTACCATAAAAGAAATGATATGGATAAAGCCGACATCAATCACCTCTTACTACTGCCCTGACCATGCCCACACTTATTTTAGTTCTCTATGGGTTGTTTGTTGCTATAGTCATTTTCAATTTGGACTTTTTACTTTGGTTTGTGTATTTTGTCTCTGTTCTTCTTTTAGGTGGGGCTTTCTGTGCCGCAACCATTTTCAATTTGAACTGTTACTTTGGTTTGTGTATTTTGTCTTTGTTCTTCTTTTGGGTTAAATATACAAACAATAGTAAAAAAATTCTACCAAATGGGATGGATATCTATCATACCAACTTGCAAAGATTGCAATTTCAGAACTCAAACTGCCATTAATCTGTACAAAGCGGTAAATGTATATACAATCAATTGCGGAGAGACATGAGCTTTGTTTTCGTTTTTTTTTAAGTCAGATGGTGCAGAGCACCTGAGCTTAGTTACTGGTACAGGCACCGGGGTAAGTACAGAAGGGCAATTTTAGTAATTATATTTGAGCATATATAATTTTACTTTTCGAGTTATTTAAAAAAAAAAAACCTCGTCATTGCTGATTGGCACTGAGTCATGGATGAGGTTGCCAATGGTATCCAGCTTGGCATCAAGGGCTGCCTTGGCTGCTTGCACCTCTTCCTCTTTCTCTGTCGTTTGCTTCTTGTTCTCATTGGTGCTGTTTATCACCTCTGTTGCATCCAGCTTCAACTACACAAACCCCACAAGTAATTACTAGAAAAGTTAATCGTGGGTTATAACCACCAAAGATAGAAAATATAATCTCAATAGGTAAATGTGAGTGTCCAGTAACAATACATCTGCATTTCTTCATTTTAAATTTTAGCCCGAATTTAATCATAGAGCGCTGATACACACCGTTTCAGCTAAGTGTAAGTCATAAACCAATCAAAATGACAAAAATGAGGTTTAAAATTGGCTGACCACATATCAGTGCTGAACAGCTAACAACAATATCAAGTGCCTGGTGACTACAGTACAAAGCAGCCAAGATTGGAATTGCTAATTGATCGTACCAGCACTAGGCGTTCAAGTACCAATAGTATACTGCAACTGCAATGTTATTACAAAAAGAGTACATTTCTTTCTCTTGATCTTGTGAGTCTCCACTATGCATACACATGAAAACAGACACCTTGCAAGAAATTGAAAAGGAACGTTCTATAGGCTATGAACGGTGTTATACCACTTTGAGCCGGGCAACCTCTTTGTTTATCTTGTTGAAATCCTTCCTCAGCGACTCCAGTTCAAATTGTCCTGAAATTTCAATAGCAGTTTGATTGATACAAAAAAAACAGCAACCAGTTATTCACAGCAACACCTTGTGAAATGTAAAGATAGAGTTGCACTGCACTTAAAGAGATTAGGTACACAACATTAACTAAGCCATTATTTGGAATCCGAAATGTTTGCAAGTTCACTATTCAAAAGAAAACTCCCAATTTGGTTTTTTATACTACAAAAGCTGGAGTGTGCTGCCCTGCTTCAAACACAATTCCAAATATAGAAATGGCCTGATGCTACAATTGGACATAAGTGAAAAAAAAAAAAATCATAGCTTGTAGATCTCAAGCCCCTCTACTAGCATATTTCTTTCTGAAACTCCGATCTTCTCCTCCAGCAATGAAATTTCGGGATTTTAGAGAGCAACAAATAGTAAACAGATTTAATAAAAAAAGTACGCTGGCGCCATTCCTTGTCGAGATTGATGATTTCATCTACAATCTCGACGCTAGCGAAGCGCCGCCGCTGAGACTCGCGCACGATTTCCGGATCGAACCCTTTCTCTGCTCTGAATAGATTAATATCCAACATTTTCTTTGTAGTTTTTCCTGCAGCTTCTCTCTCTGTTCCTCTTGAAAGATAGCTTCTCTTTTCTCGTGGTTAGCTAATAAATCCTGCACGGAATGATATAATGGACTCGTTAGAGGTTTTAGGGAGAAAGTCTGGTAACGGCAAGAGTCAAAACCAATTCGACTCTTACTAGGGTTTCTGAAATCCAGATGCGCTGTGGCGAAAGTCATATAGTGCGCTACACCATATGGCACACTATGTGGGGACTGGGAGAAATTTGGATCCGATAGGCATCGGACTCAAATTGAGTTCAACGTGTTTGTTCACCGTCTGATCTGCTTAGGTTCGCGCCCGTAACTTTCGCGTCTGCTTTAAAATTGTGTGCACGAATCTTAAAGTAGATCGGACGGTCCCGAAACCGAATCCATATCCTCCCAGGTACCTGAAAAGGGAATCTTTTACAGTGAGCTATTTACGGTTTGAGATTAACTCTCAGCCGGTTTGGGATTCGGGCTAATGCACGGGGCAGTATTGTTGGGCTTTGAGATGCGTGCCAAGTTAAAAAGAACGGTCCAGATCTAGTAAATGTAAAAGATTCCCTTTTCAGGTACCTGGGAGGATGTGAATTCCCCGAAACCCATCGGACCCAAGCCTTTCTCGTGGGGACGGGGGAGGATTGAGTGGGACTGGTTTGACTAATTAATTGAAGGAAGAGTTGGGCTCAAGTTTGGATCAATGAATTTCTTGGGGCACGGGTTTGCGATTCTATGGTCTGGTTTCTTAGTTTGGCGCGTTTTCTATTTGCCAATTGCATGTCTCACATGTCTAATTCATGATTTAATTAGTTGATGCAATTAAGGGTAGGGCTGCACAAAAAATTAGTAGATCGTAATTCGATTCGAGTTTGATTTGAAAAGTTAGTAAAAAATTCGATTTGAAATTGAGTTCGTTTGAAATTAATTTAAACTAAACTTAATTTGAAATTAATTCAAACCAAACTCAAACTGAACCTAGTTCGTTCGAAATAGGTTCGCAAACCAAACTTAGTTCGAAATTAACTCAAACGTGAACCGTTGATTTCCGCTGATAATGAACTTTAATGTTTTATTTAGGATAATATTTGAGTTTGTAATAATTCTAAAACTTTGTTGATTGTTCTGTACTTCTATTGATATTTAAATTATACTTTAAATACTTTGGATATTTGAAAACTTTGGCGATGTTGCTCCTCTTGTCTATTTGGAAAACTTTGGATTCTGTGATTGTACTGAACTTTGATTGCCGAAATTTTTATTTATAACATTTTTCAAGAAAAAAATAAACCAAATAATCGTTTCTGTGAATTTCAATTTTCACCACGGCCGCACCGGCATTCTGCGGACCAACTGCTGGGAACCACACAGGCGTTCTGCGGACTCACTTTTTGTTTTTGTTGTTTTATGGTTTATGAATGTGTGCCACCAGCGAGATATCTAAAATCTTTTGATTTTTTAATATTTTTTGGTTTTCTAGGAATGTGTGCCACATAATGTGAGATCTCTAAAAGTTTGAAAAAAAAAATGGAGTTCGCATCGGCATTTTGCGGCCTCGCTGAAATGGGTCCGCATAATGCCGGTGCGGTCGTGGTGAAAATCGAAATTCCCATTAACGATGGTTATTTGATTTTTTTTGTTTTTTAAACTATGTTAGAAATAAAAATTTCGGTTTTGATTGATTGTACTAAACTTTGGTGTTTGATATAAATTTTGATATTTGTAATGAACTTTGATATAAACTTTGGTGTACTGTGTAATTAGAATTCAGAATGCCTGAGTTTTTATTGAAGTGTTGTAATTTCGAACTATAGCTCAGCCATAAGTCATAACTCGTAAGTCGTAACAAAGTTCGTAAATGTTCGAAATTGAGTTCGTAAAAAATTTGATTCGAAATTGAGTTTGTTCGAAATTAATTCAAACCAAACTCAAACTGGAGATAAGTTCGATTCAGTTCGGTTCGTTTGCAGCCCTAATTTACGGATAAGTAACTAATGCCAAACTCCACCAACGTAAGTACTTAATGTCTCAAAGTTATAAAATTTATCTTCAGATAGTGTGATACTATATTTTAAAGAATTCTTTTAATAGATAGTTTCTGTGTTTATTTCAATTAAAATGGCTATAGAATATAGAATTCTAGTATCAGTAATGATCTTTTATATTTTAAAGATTTTTTATGTATAAAATAGTATTAGACTATTAGTCCTTGAGGATCTGCACCAGAATTCAATCATTCCGGTTCTGTTTGGCATCAATTCGGGAATGGACGTGGGTGTAGGATCAGAAAATTTTTGAACCAAATTTTACTATGCGTGTGGGGAAAAAAAATTCACTCTGTGTGAATTTTTTTTTTCCCACGGCAACAGGAGTGCGCCGAACAGGCCCTCAAGAAAAAAGAAGGGAATTAATAGAGGGGAGAAGCGATCAGACCGGATCTGACCGAGATTGTTCACCTGCTTCATAATAGAAAAATCGGAAAGGAAAGGGGCAAATAGAAGTTTATTCTCCTGAGCCCTTCTTCTGAGCCCTTCTTCTGAGCCCTTCTTCGCCTCTCCCTCTCCAGCCCTTCTCCGCCTACCCCTCTCCAGCCCTTTTCCGTCTCATCACCCTTCTTCTCCTCCTCCGCTCTTCAGCCCTTCTCCGCCTCTTTTTATTGCGAAGCCCTTCTCTGCCTCTTCAGCCTTCTCACCTCCGCTCACCTCCGCTCTCATCCGCTTCTCTCCACCCCGTCACTTCTATTCCCCTCTCCCACAATCATCGCCTCCACCCAATCACTTACCCCCACCTTCTATCTATCAAAATCAGAAACAAATTTCTGCATTCTCCCTCCCCCAAATTGCTGTCTTTCAAACCAGCAACAAATTAATGGATCCAGAGTACCCTCCTCCCACTCAAATTCTCACTCAATATTGCTTCCTTTCCCCACTTGAAGGTCATGAGAGAGCTGTTCAAGACCTCAATTCATCAGTTCTTCTTTACTCTACTCAACAGCACCCAACTCTTAATCATAACCAAGTCCTGCATATCCTCTCTACAAGATATGGTGGTAACCCAGCACTTTGGAAAATTCGTACTGTTCCGAGAGGATATCTCATCTACATCCCAAATTGGCAGTACCGTGATGAGCTATACCTCGATTCTCATTTTTGGGCAGGGCAAAATTTTATTCCTCATCCATGGCAAGCCCTAAATGCCTCTGAGCCTCTCCCCCCCTTGCACAGGGTCAATATCACTATCCTCGACTTTCCAATTGACTTGTGGCATCCATACTATATCAGACAGGCCATAGCCTCTATGGGGATTGTAACCAGCATCCAAAGAGATTGTATCAGCGGAGCAGACTCCACAGCAGTAAGATTATGGTTGGATACACCAGACCTGAACTTGGTTCCATTTTGGCTAATGGTGGCCCATCTAGACAGGATATCAGCATGCCCGGTATTCTTGGAAGGCCGTCAAAACCCGCCTAACTTCCCCCACCTACCGCCACCTTATGAACCACCAGAACTTGATGGCCCCGAAAATTATCAAACCCAGCATCAGGAACCACCGACCTTTTACAACGGTTCTTACACCCCACCATGGAGAAGGAGAACACTATCTTTCCAAATACCAACAAGAGATCCATCAAGGAGTGGTGCTCCGGCGGCTGACACATCTTCTCAAGGGTTTTGGTCCATCAACATCGTCAATACTCCAGGTCCATTCCTAAACCTGTACAAAGGACCAACGGTCAGCAAGTCAGAGCAGCTGCGATTGTCAGTTTATTCTCCCAATAATGAGACAAAAATGAATGAACCTCTACAGCAAAAATCCCCTTATCATACCCAAAACCCATCCATACCGTACACGTGTCTCTCCCCTTTTGACCCTCATGCCCTCCCCCAAACAAAAGACACCTTACCTGGATCAGACATGACTCAAACAACCCACCCCCACTACTTGCCAAACTACAGAACTCTCCATCCTTACCACAACTTATCCCTAACCTACACGTGTCTCTTCAATCAAAAACAACAAACCCAACATAAAGCATTCACAACTTTATTCCCTCATACTCCTCCTTCTATTGCCTCTTCTCCAACTAATTCATCGCACCACCTTCACATCTCTAGACTGAACCTCTTACACTGCTTCTCTCTCTCTAAAATCCAAATGTCTTCCCTCACGGAAGAGGACGAAGCACTCATCCAGCGTTTCATTGGGCTTCACACAGAGGACAGGCAAGGGCCGCCAATCAGACTTCCATCTCACGCAACCACAAGCACTGATTGGTTGAAATGTCTCCTGGCTCGGGTCATCTCTGATCGTACAGCGATAGAATCTCAATTTCAAGTTGCAATGATGAAGGCCTGGAGTGCTGACCCAAGGACTCTAATTCGACCCGTGTCAAAGAATTCCTTCCTTCTTGAATTCCAAGACCCGGATGATCTCCACACAGCTTTGCATAAAGGTCCGTGGACTTTCAAAGGAGATCTCGTTGCTTTCAAGCAACTAACCTCACATCAGGATATCAACCCGGAAGACATCAGGTACGCTCAGCTTTGGGTGCAGCTCTTTAACATTCCTATGAATGCCTTCACTGAGGAAGGACTACTGATAGTGGGGCAAGCAGTGGGTGAACCGATTTCTCGACCGATTGAAGGGTATGTGGGTGGAAAGAGATTCTACAAGATTAAGATTACCATTGATCTACAGAAACCAATGAAAGACAAAGTTCGGGTAACTCATCCTGAGTTCGGAGATCTGATTATTCACTGCGTTTATGAGAAGGTAAGTCGAATCTGCATTTTTTGCGGTTTACTGGGCCACGACTTGAGCTCATGTGCTGATCACTATAGGCTTTCCACGGTTCTGCAAAACAAAGATGGCCAAAACCGGTTTCCAACCCAACAACTCCTATCCCCAACAAAAGGAGCATGGATCACAAATGCTACCTTAGTCCCAAAACACCAAAAGCCAGAACAGAAAATGGGCCTCAAGAGAACCTTCAACCAGACGGATTTATTATGAGTCTTCTAGCTTGGAACTGTCGAGGGAGTGGAGGCTCGACAGTCCCGACGCTTAACCGGTACCTCCAATGTACGACCGCCCAATTTGCTTTTATCTCTGAAACCAGATGTGGAATCCCAAGAGCCAAACAGCGCATCAGCCAGTTGCCACTTGAAAATTCCATAATCGTACCTTCTCGGGGTAAGTCAGGGGGCTTATGGTTTTTGTGGGGGAATGATTCTCAAGTTGACCTGATTCGAAAAAGCTTTCATATGATCGTAGTTCGGGTCAAAGGAAAAGGGCAGCACACTGATTGGATCCTAATATCGGTCTACGGTGACTCGTCTCGGGTTACAAATCCGATAATTTGGGAAGATATCGATAATCTGGCAAAGGAAGAGAGCTTGCCGGTTCTGGTAATTGGCGACTTCAACGCTATCTCATCAATGGACGAAAAATGGGGGGGGTCGGATGTATTTAAATCGGGGAACATGGCTTTCAGAAATTGGATGCATGAGTCGGGTCTAATTGACTTAGGTCATAAAGGACCTGCTTACACTTGGTCAAACAAAAAGCCGGGTCGTTCAAATATAAGTGAAAGGTTGGATCGTGCTTTGGGAAATCTGCCTTGGACAATGCAATACCCTCACTCATCAGTCTACCATCTACCCAGATTTAATTCTGACCATCTCCCAATTCTGCTTAGGCCGAACCCAATCAAAAAGTCTCAAAAACCGACTTTTAAGTGTGAAAACTGGTGGATTTTGGCACCCGATTTTAAAGCAGTTTGTGAAAAGTCGGTTCAGGGACCGGGTACTTCCTGGTCAGCCATGCAACACAAGTTCAGATCTGAAGCTCTAACTTGGTTTAAGAAGACAAAATCTCCAAACCAGATGTTGAAGGAGGTGGAGACACAAATGTTACATTTGAACTCTTCTCAGCCAGATTTAGTTTCCAAAGAGGAAGAAACCCGGTTACAGTATGAGCATGAGAGATGCTTGTTAATGAAGGAATTCTATTGGCATCAACGATCGAGAATCAAGTGGGCCATGTTTGGGGACCGCAACTCTTCTTTCTTCCACGCCTCAGCAACTATCCGAAAGAGAAGAAACTCAATCGGTTCCATTTTTGTGCCCGACTCGGGTTGGATAACAGCAGAAGGGGACATTAAAAAGGTCTTCATCTCCCACTTTAAAAAGATTTATTCAAAAGGGGACAGGGCCAAGGTACTGGAGGTTTACAGTGCAGATTTGCTCCTAAACCTGCCTAAAATTCCAAATTTTACTTGGGCAAGTTTAGAATCAATTCCAACAGATGATGAGATAAAAAAGATAACCATGCAATTGGGCCCCCACAAGGCTGCAGGCCCAGATGGGTTCAATGCAAACCTGCTTCAGCAACATTGGGAGATATTTGGACCGATTGTAATTGATGAAGTAAGAAATTTCTTCACTACAGGGACTATGCCTACCTATATCTCCAGAACCAACTTGGTTTTAATTCCAAAGGTGGCTGACCCGTGTCAGGTGGGGGATTTCAGGCCTATTTCGGTATGCAACGTAATTTACAAAGTCATATCGAAGATTCTCACATCTAGACTGAAACCATACCTAGCGGGGTGCATCTCAATCTCTCAATCAGCCTTCATTCCGGGCCGCGAAATTTCTGAAAATGTCATTTTAATTAGAGAGGTTTTGCACTCATTTAAATCAACCTCTTATTCTCATTCAGATTTTTGCCTCAAGGTGGATCTCTCGAAGGCTTTTGACCGGATGGATTGGTCTTATTTAGAATCGATCCTTCCCCTCTATGGAATCCCCAGTAAAATGAGGAATTGGATTATGGCTTGTGTTCGGTCACCGGAATTCTCAATTGTGCTGAATGGAGATCAAGGTGGGGGTTTCTTCAAACCAGAATGTGGCCTCCGACAAGGTTGCTCCCTTTCACCGTATTTGTTCATCCTGGGCATGGATTTATTCTCTAGAAATCTGTCGGAACTTGTGCAAAAAGGTATGCTGAGAGGGGTTAAATTGGCTCCTGCATGTCAGCCAATAACTAATATCCTATATGCTGATGATCTTCTTCTTTTGGGAAAGGCCCAACCCCAAGAAGCTATGGTTCTATTACATGCTCTCCAGGCTTTCTCTTCAGTATCGGGCCAAACTATAGGCCCCTCTAAAAGCTCGATCTGGTTTAGCTCAAAAACTGGTCCAAATGAAAGAGATCAGGTTTCTGACATTTTCTCAGTCAAGCAGGAAGCTATTTCCACTTCATACCTGGGCGCTCCAATTGCCACTAAGGCTCAGGCTTTTGACTTTTTGGTGGAATCATTCTCTTCTAGGTTGAATTCTTGGAAAGGCCGCCTCCTTTCACAGGCAGGCAGAGTGGTGCTAATTAAAACGGTGCTACAAGCGGTACCAATTTACTTTATGGCTACAACATTAATACCTCAAAAAATCCTAATCAAGCTCACCTCCTTAATTAGGAAATTTTATTGGGGAAAGATGGATAAATCGAGATACTTAGCACTACTGGCTTGGGATAAGGTGGTACTGCCAATTGAAATGGGGGGTCTAGGCTTTAGAGATCTCTATCTCATGAACAAAGCCATGCTCATGAAGATGCTGTTTAGAATTGCAGCTGGTTCACAAGCTCTATGGGTGCAGCAGCTCAAAGGTAAATACCTACCCCGAAGTGATTTATGGCATAGCAAAAGAGGGTCAAGGTGCACTGCCTTCTGGAGAGGGGTTCTGGCACTTAGGCCGGCTTTACTGCCTTTAGTGACCTGGAGTTTAGGGGATGGATCTACCTGTACTACTTTTGCGCAACCATGGTTCCCCAATTCTCTAAACCATTTGCCTCAGAATCAGCAAGAGAGACAAAACACAGTGAATCAGCTAGTTGATGAAAATTCTGGAAATTGGAGTGTCGAGTTGCTATCAGGTAGATTTGGCTACCTATCGGCAATGCAAATTGTATCCGATATAAGACCCCCGGCCATCAATAGGGGTCCCGACAAACTGATTTTTACTCCTACCAAGTCCGGCCAATTTGCTGTCAAAAAGGCATATGCTTCACTGTTGAACCAACAGATCATGGACCAAGGGGGATTGCAAGAGGCGGCAAACCAAAACTTAGTAAAACTATGGAAACATATCTGGCGGCAGGGAGAAGTGCCACCTAGAATACGACATTTCATTTGGAAGTTGGCTCATGGCGCCCTACCCCTAGGAAAAACTATGAAATCTAGACTTCGAAGAGGTTGTGCACTTTGTCAGGTGTGTGGGAACGCTGAGGAGGATGAAACCCACCTGTTTTTCCATTGCCCGTTTTCTAGAGCTTGCTGGTTTGCGGGGTCGTTGTCGATCAAATCTGAGGTTTTTAATTCGCCAATAAGAGACTCTCTGATCCAGCTCATGAACATGTTACCGGGGGAGCTATGGCAAGAGGCCGCTATGACCATCTGGTCCATTTGGCGGTGCAGAAATGACTTAGCTTTCCAGGCAGTTCATCCATCTTTCAAAGCCTTCTCCACTTACTGTTCCCTCATCCGAACTGAGAACCTGCTGGCGGCTACAAGAAATTCGGTCTCAAACTCGGACTCAAGTCATGGTACGGTACCTCTAAACCAATTAGAACACCAAAACTCAATAGTTTGCAAAATTGATGGATCTTGGGTTAATGGTTGGAGAGGGGGAACCGGATTTGTGTTAAAAAGGTACGGCAATCTGATGGCCTACAATTCGGCGGGTGCCCAGGTCTGTTGCCCACTCCAAGCAGAGGCTACTGCTATGCTGAGGGGAATTGATTATGTCATTTCCAAAGGAATCTCGGATTGTTGTTTTCTCACGGATTGCTTGGCTTTGGCTGAATCGGCCATGTCCCATTGTGTGCCGCTGGAGATTGATTGGAGAGCTTATCAAGAGGTGTTCCAGATTTGGAAGAAGATGAAGCAGCATAATGGATTCTCTTGCTGCCATGTGGGAAGGGAACACAATGCTTTGGCTGATTTTCTGGCAAAGAGAGGCACTGCAACAGGAGAGTTTTTAACGGGTTTCACATACCCAATTTGCTCTACAGCTCCGAATGAATAGTGGCAGGTTAATAGTTAGTTTTCGTAGACAAAGGAAGGAAAAAAAGGATGTTTAATTTCTCCTATCATATATATTGTAATAGGGAGTGACTGCCAGTTTGGTTTTATAGCTCTGTACTTCATGCCTAAGGGCTTTAATGATCAAAAAAAAAAAAAAAAAAAAAAAAAAAAAGAAAAATCGGAAAGGGACAAGAGGGGATTGGAGGGGAGAAAAAATGAAGCCGTTACACAAAATTGCTGAATTTTGTCACCTTCAAATCAAAGTGCAGAGAGATTAAATTATCTGTCGACTCCTTCCTTTTCTCTCTGTGGTGTTTTAAAAATTAATACCGTACATTGTGGTGTTTTAAATACATAATTTAATACGTACTAGTGTGAGGAATTTACTAATTAAATACCATCAAAAGTGTTTTAATTTTATATTCTTCAAAATTTAACAAATATTGTTGGGATAATATAATTTAAATGATAACATCATTATTCATGAACTTGTGAAGAGAAGTTCTATAAATTAAATCGTGGCCGTCAAAAAACTTAATCGGACGATTCACATCAGAGAATGACTTGGCTGCTTAAAATTGGGACACTTCAAGCATTACTATATAATTTAATGAGTGAGGCTACGGTACTATGCATAGCACGGATTGGTCCGTGCTACGGCTCAATATTTGAGTTTTCAAAATCCTAACGGTCGATCCAAACCGTTCAACATGATTATAAAATGAATATGTACTTGCAAACCAAATTTTACATTTTTTCGATTTTTTTTACTATTTTTTCAGATAGGTAGAAAATCACTGTTTTTGGATGGTCCAGAATTTTCAGATCAAGTGATTTTCTACCTATCTAAAAAAATAGTAAAATTTGGTCTGCAAGTACATATTCATTTTATAATCATATTGAACGGTTCGGATCGACTATTAGGATTTTGAAAACTCAAATATTGAGCCGTAGCATGGACCAAACCGTGCTATGCATAGTACTGTAGCCTCACTCTAATTTAATTACAACTATTTTTTTCTAAAGTCGTCTTGAAAAATAAAATTACGTATTAGAAAAATATTTTGTCTTAAATCGAGGCAAATACAAATATACAATAAAATAAAACTTAAAAAATGAAAAATATATACAAAATATCAATAAATAATTGCATAAAAGTATTTAATTGTGAGCATCAAGTTAGTTATACCCCAGAAAATGATAAACATTTATTAGTAAAATAATTAAAATTTTTTAATCATGCGTTTATATATATACTTGGCATGTCTTATACCTTTAAACTCAACCGTCTTTATGAAGACATTGATATCATCTCGAGAATCGGATCAAATAAAACGCAAATGAGCTAATGAGATCATAGTCACAAGATTCGCGAATTATTCGCAAATAATTTATTTTTTAGTAATGGAGAAACGAACGCTGAATTATTTGGTCAACATAATCTTCATATGAAAATGTACTTGTACAAAAAAAATTACATTATTTTAGATTCTTTTTAACTAAATAGATAGAAAATTACTATTTTAAGATGATTTAGAATCTTTAGATCAAGTCTAAAACAATTGTAAAAAAAGTTTTAAAAAACATAAAATTTGGTTTCTATATACATTTTCATATGAATGCATATCATCATATCCTGAAAGAAGAGCCTCATCAAGGGTGTGTAGCGGCCCCCTGGCAGGCAGCAACATAGTGTATATGTTGCCAGTGGACTGACAAATGGGGATGGTGGGCCCCGCATGAGCCGAAGGCTACATCGCGTGGTTTCAGCCAGTTTCAGATAACCCCACAGTAGAACTAAATGAATCAACCATTAGAAAGGACTTAGCTGGTGCGACCTAGAGCTCTACAAAATGGCAATTTATGGTCGTACATGGCTCAATCTGTGTTGTTGTATGACATATCAAACAATTGAATATAACACAAATGTAGGATGTCTCCCCTGACTTCATGATTTGACCCTCAAGTTTCACAATTACAACAAAATTTCAAACAATGCCCAAGGACAGTTATGCAATAGCAACAACGTTCTTACAAAAATAACAAAAGGATAATAAAATGTTGTGAACAAAAGAATCTTTAAGCAGGGATTAGAAGGATAAGAAAAAAAAGAAAGCTAACAAAATGATCTAAACATTTTTTAGTCCCTGCACACATGACATGTCGTCATGTCACACTGCCACATTAGCAGCATGTCAGATCATACTGGTCCGGAAATAGAGATCCTTAGAAGCAAAGGATAGCAGTGCTCTGCATCATAGTTAGGCCATGACGCATCTTTCCCTCCTAGAAATTTCTGATGCGAGCTCCAAATTAAATCATCATAATGCTCTATCAATTCATAATTCAATCCAGTCTCTCTTATCCTCTCTATAAATTTGTGCAACGAGTCACCTCTCTTGGGGCTGAGAAAAATAGCCTCAGATGCCTTGGACCGCTTCAGTAGGCGTTTGACCACTCGAGCAAGGCTCTCATGAAATTCCTTGAAGAAAGTACTACCAGAGGGAATGCAAGGGGAAATATTCAAAAAATTAATACAGGAATACACAGCCAAATAGAATATTCAAAACATAAAGAAAGTACAAAGAACAAACTGAGATTCAAAACACGAGCACCTAGGAAACAGCAAATTATCATATGTACTCCTCAAATATACTCATCTAATTAATACCAGCTAACCCTCATCTCAAAATACGAGGAAAAATCATCCAAAATGTCCCTCTTGCCTTCCCTTTGAGCAAAGATTAACATGTAAGCGGTGTACTTTGGCCATTTATGAAATAAACAGCTCTTGGAGGCTTTATGTGCTATTTCATATGCTGTAGGGACAGTTCAGATGATTTTCACCTTGCAGGGGTATAAAATTATTTACTGAAGTTTGCAAGTACCCATGAAATTGCACCTCACAGAGGCATTGCATGATAGCAATGCTTCTGAAATCCTCACATCACTTCTTTTCCTTCTTTCAGGACAAAAAATGAAGAAAATAATTTGAAAGCATAAATTATAAATTTGAGAAAAGGGAGGTGCAAAATGAAAGTTGAAGCATACCAATCACTAGCAACAATTACATCAAATGAATTCTCTAATTCCAGCTTAATTTCCTGGTCCCAGTGCAGTATCACTGATTTAACTTTTGTGTCCCCAAAAAGCTCTCCATTGTTGTCAACATTATGCTGAATATCTGACGGTTAATGAATTACAAGGGACAAAATATATGAAGCAACTTGTATCCTGATATCTAGTAAGGATTTAATTATAATGTTTATTTAAAAGGATACAGTCGACAACTTGTGGATTTCCGTCAGAAATTATGACTTCACTTGCATCAGTGCATGCAGCAACTGCGAAACCTGCTAACCCGTAACCTGACCCAAGTTCAAGCACTCGTTTGGACCTTTTTTAGAGTTTAGAAAAAAAAAAAAAGAAGCCAGGGAGTCAGTATTAAATTACAGTGTTACTATATTGCAAGATTAAAGAGCAAAACATTCTCAATCATTCAATACTTGTATCTATTCTATGCAATTTTAGTTTAAAAAAAAATAAAGCACCTGAAGATATTTGCACGGTTAATACAGTAGTAGGCAAGAACATCTTCTGATGGCCAGCGACCTAATACAAAAAAGTGAGGAATAGTGAAAAAATATTACAAGTTCACATATTGCGCTGCATAAATGTGAACACATCCGGTATCCACCTGCTAAATGAGAAATATTTCATGTGCACCTTTCCTTCCTCTCTTAACTTTCTTTTTCAAATACCCAATTTGGGTATGTTTTGATAAATTCAG
Organism: Carex myosuroides; assembly: GCA_028015225.1. NCBI lineage: Eukaryota > Viridiplantae > Streptophyta > Magnoliopsida > Poales > Cyperaceae > Carex > Carex myosuroides. Next base: position 1,909,163 of record CM051480.1, read on the forward strand.
GAATCATGGCTTCTTGTTTGTAGATATATGTCATATTTTATCATGATGTTTCATATTTTGCAAATTATACCTGAAATACCCACTTCATTTATGATACATATTGGCTTAACAATTCTAATTACAAAGAGAAAGCACAAACACATAGAGCCTCAGTACTAATGTTAATTAAATAACTGAAGGGACTTACATACTAAGCCTGTGGTGTCAATGTTATACTTGGTAGAAACTTCAAAGTCATTCAGTTCTATTGTGTCCTCCCTTCTCTGACTGCATTTAATTTTGTATAAATTGCTAAAATCTTCTCTTCCTTAATTGCCTTCAAATAAAGTTGAAGCTATATGATAAAAAGATAATTATATAACTAACACCAAATTTAGTTCCTTATCATTTCCGATTGGTAAATTATAGGCTATACAGATGTCCTTTCCACTTGGTGAAATCAGCAAACTTTCAGCTAATTGATCCTCTAACACTCGGCAATTAATCAGGTTAAATCCAGTGCTAGTCCTTCTAGATACATTCTCGGTGCAAGGTTGACCTGCTCAAAATTCGAACATATTAGAAGTTGAAATTACTCATCATTTCCAGTACTAAATTGCAATTTCACCGATCAACTGAAAACTCCTAAAATGGATGAGGTACTGAGATAATTTATAGGTACCAGAGAGGGATGAAGAAGGAGGTCGGAGGGATCGGCGAAGTATCTTCCACCTGAGAGATGCGCTCGATTTCGAACTTTCCATTAGATCTCTCTCTTTCGTGGATTGACCAAGAAATGAAAATAAAGGAATTGGAGGGGACGACGGAGACTCCGAACAGTGGATTTCACAAGCTATGTATCGTTCGATTTAATTTGGCAAAAAAAAAAAAAAAAAAAATCGTTCGATTTCATTCATTTTTTTTTTTCAGTAAGGTGAATATATTATTTTCTCTCCTCTTTTTTCTCTTTTTTTCTTTTTATTTTTTAAAAATTCGGAGCACATTTGTCGATTTTCTACCATTGACTATTCTAATTCTAATAGTTATTCTTGTTGATGTAGCAGTCCCAGAAACTCTCAAGGGTGTACCCCTCAACTTTTTCTTACTTTTTTTCGGTGTATCTTTCCCCTTCTTAGGACTTTTTATACCAAGGCTAAAATGGGGCATCTTCTTGTCACCAAAATAAGTCACCTGAGCATTCTTCTTGTGCTTTGTTGGAGGAACTTTACCTCCATCTGGTGTTTTACTATCAAAGGTTAGCCTCTTCTGGCCGACAGGGCTAATAGGAGTTTGTGGTGAAGATTGCTGTATAAATCGAGGGATTTCCTAAGACCAGCTTCTTTGCCCTTCTTTTCAGCTTTAGACAAAATAATAATAATATTAATACCTACAAAGTTGTTTCAGCTACTCATAGGAAAAAATCAGCTTATAACACATGTTCCAAATAATAGTATTAATACTTACCAACAAAGAAGTATTAAGATATAAGAATAAAGGTCTAAACACCATTCATATGAAATTGAATGACAATGTGTAAAAAGGAAAAGTCTTAATACCTAAAGTGGAAATAAAATATACCTACACAACAACAAAACAGAAAACCCTACTTTCCTCACTACAGAAACATAAGGGCAAGTATTAATATGTTTACCTCCATCTCTAGTTGTCTTGACCTTCTTCTCAGCTGCATAAACTCAAAATAATAAAATATTCTCCTAACTGAACAAGTATTAGTAGCAATAAAAGTAATGATACTTACAAAAACTTTCTATATATTATTTTGTATTAATAATCTAAATAGCAAACATATGGAAGTTTATTAAATTAACTAAATTAAAACTGACATTTTTTCATCAGTTCTGCATGAATACCAAGTTGCCATTCCAACAAATAAGCATCTGCACCAATTTGCTGTTCCAACGAAGAACTCATGTCATCAAGACCTGCTATGAACTTTGGTTTTGGTGCATAGTTGAGCTGCTCAAATCGTTCAGGATTCACTCCATTCATCAGCAAGGAGCATGGCTTCATACCTAAATTCCAGTACACAGGAGTCATTTGAATCAGTAGGAGGTACGCAACTCGATTGTGCATTCGAGTCAGTGCCTTCTCATTTCCCAGCATTTCGACATAAGATAGTGCGTGCAATAAAACCTTTCTCCTTAAGCAGCTTCTCAGCCTCAGAAAACTCCAGCCGCCTACGAATTGACAACCCTGGTACTTCTATAAGGGCACTTCTGAACCTCTCCCTTGTCCAAGTAATGTCTAATTTCCGGTTAAGGTATCTTGGAATACCACCTGTGTACCTCAAACCTTTTGGAAATTGCAAGTGCTCATAAAACCACACCTGCATAAACACAGTAAAATAAATTGAAAATATTAATACTAAAAGAGAGGATGCATTAATAAAGACTATAGAAAGCAATAATACAATAAAGGAACATTATAATAAGTATAAATTCTATGCATGCACTGATAATTAAAGTGACATCAAAGAGTGAAGTACTCAAAGATAGGATACTCACAATAAGAGCCAACGCACACCCCGGAGGGCATCCTTTGGGTCTATTCTGCTTCTTGTTCTTCTTTTCACCCTTTGGAACTTCTTCATTGAAATCTGATGTTTCATCCTCGTATCACCAGATTCTGCACCTTTACCCCTCTCCATTAATCGGCACCAGGCAGCACAAAATGGAATATTCTCCATTAGCATCTCATAGCAAGCCTTTCCCCATGAAAATTTTTTCAACTTCTTCACATCATCCACATAGTGGAACATGTGAACTGGCACTGAACCACTAGCTTGGGGAAAAAAGACAGTTGTGAAAAGATGCATGACCTGCAACGACATCTTCTTCATGGCATCCATCTTTCAAAGCACGGAGAATTGCTTGTTCCAACTGCTTACGTTTGATTTCCTTATTGTGCTTAAAATGCCGACATCGCACGAGTGAATCATAAATCATCTCCCTCTTCCACATGACAGGTCTTCCTTCGAAAGGTAGACCCATCAACAATGACACCTCCTCGCTCGGCAGTGAAAGGTCAAAAGACATCCCTGAACTTGAAGCAAAGATTGTCCTTATCCCAGAGTAGAAGAATTTGGTGCACAACAGCTTGGTTGGTCTGTATACCATTTCGAAGAGCATATGGTACTGCACAAAATTAGGACGGTGCTTCTTGTCAAGTTTTCCTTTTTTATATGAATAACTTATCAGTCAAAAGTGGCAAATTTTATTATAGGAAAGAGGAACATTTTCTAGAGAAAATGAAGGAGATGCTTGTAGAGAAAGAGAGGCTTCGAGTACCAGTGGCACAAGGTCTCCCTTGGACCACTGACGAGCCAGAGGTATCACTTTCTCTTACTCTCATACTGCTTAGGTCAAGAAATCTATTACCAGATTTTTTGTACTGTGTCAATCAGGGCTATATGAGCTCTGTCTCGGCCAGTGATATATACTCTTGTTTCTTGCTTTCCAGTTCTTCTAGCCATAATTTATTGCGCTATTGTTGTATTAGTGTTTGAGATCCATCTATGTAGCTTGATCAAAATACTTTTTTTTAAGGAACCCCATATAAAAGCTCACTAGGTGTACATCATGTGCAATTTGCAAATTGTAAATGTAGTGCTTTAACTTCGTAAATTAGCACACCCACAACAAAGATTAGTGACTAAAAAAATTAATTACTCCTTCCTAACTTCTTACTCTCTCCACGAGACAAGGAAATGGGGCTGCGAGGGATATTCTATTTTGTAGGGGTGCATAAGACATCCTTCCTCATATACAAAATATTAAGAAGCATATGTATTCAGGAAGATTTGATGTGAGACAATGTAGTGTCAAAATGGAAAACTTTATGTTTGTACTATTTCAGTACCCTTTCAAGCCTCCAATTAAAGAGACAACAGAGCCTCTCGATCTCATCCTTCACACTGATCTCCGTGCAATTGACCGTGCAGAGTTTTATCTCCAGGTAAACCCTAAATGTTGACTCGGTACTTTCGTTCTCAAACTGCCTGGTAAGGTGCATCAGGATGGGATGTTGTATCTGCTTAGAATGTAAAAGGGCCCTTGACTTCTGTTTGGAACCTCTTTAATTAGGTCTTATATAGTGGTATGTACTGGTTTAAACAAAATCAATCCTCCCCGATTATTTTGTTTTATCTTTTGGTTGCTTAGTGTTTAATGCTCAAAATTTGCCTCGCCTAGTAGAAAGGACGGGGGTGTCCAAAGAAAACTCTAAATCCAGGATGGACCGTTTCAACAAATTGTGGAGTGGTTCTGACCAAAGAGTCATGGGTCTGGACGGAAACCTAAGATATACCCGAGGATTGGGGTATGCGGGCGAAGGTATTTTAGAAAATTCAAGCCTTGCTTAATACCGTTCACAGTCCAGGCAGTTTCACAAAAAACCCCAAAATAACTTGAGGAAAAGCCCAATTAAGGAAACACAAAGCGAAGATGATCTCTATGATAACTTGGCGAGAATGACTTTCAAAAAGCCAGCCAATGATGCGGGCCCCGGAAGCAGAGGCCAAACCGATGACCGAATTGTTCGTCCTTCTGGGTCAAGCTCAAACACCCTTAATACTCCCGACGCCTTAAATTTCATGATGATGTATTATCAGGGAAACAATGCCTGTGAGAAAAAAGAGGCGTCAGAAGATACGTGGGAGACAGAAGATCACAGTACTTCACGACGCTATACATACCGCAAGAGTCCTTCCACGACCTTCTTAAACGAATATCTGGGGGAACTCACTGGTGAATTAGTGAGGGGCAAGAAACCCTTCGAAGTATCAAATGCCACGTGCAGCATGGTGATAGAGAAACAAAAGGTTGAAAGTCAGGTCGAAACCAGTAATGAGATGAGGCATACCAACCAATGAGTCAGATTATGATTCTTACTTTGAAAGCCTGACCACGTTCATTACCTTAAGAACTTTGGGTTTGGCGGCTGTTCCCATTACCCGTCGCGATTTCAGGTGCTCGGCACGCGTTGAACGTCAATACCAGGAGTGAAAGAATATATGGATGAATTCATTGACCGATTGATATATGGCAAAGAACCCCTGTATGAGTCCGATGATAGTGACGAACCAGAAGCCACATGCAATGTGACAAATGCTGGGTCAGAAGCAAGCTACGCCATAAACTCATATGTAGTTCTTCCGTTTTCTGCTTCACTCCACAATTATTCTTCTGGTGCTCTACCGAGACCAGGTTCTATTTTGTTTATGTGCTTGCTCCTTCCAATTCTTTCTTGGTTTTCGATGGTAAACCCATCGCCAAAGCGGATTTTAGAGCCTAATGGATGGCCTAATTGTCATTATTAGAGTCTCCTTGGCCATATTATTGCCTTGGGGCGCACGAACCCATCCCTTACTTGATCGAGACTCTTATTCTCTATTCCACTCTCTTTTCATTTTGCCTCCTGAATGAACTGCTCCGATCGTGCCAGGAAAAGGTGCTTGAAGAACCTCACTATTGTCTTTTTGATCTTGACGGAATGAATCTGATGGCAAGGAATCTCGCACCCGCTTTGCATTTGACTCTGATTATTTTTGTATCAGCGCCTGTAATCAAGACTTTTCCTTATCCTTCTCTTTTTTATTCTTTTTGATCTTATTTGGCCATTCCTCTTTCTGCATCTCCTTTTTTCTTAGGCCGATGGGCCTAGACTGATCTACCTCTTTTGCTCTCCTCCCTCGCTTTCACCCCACAGCTCCCTCCCGATTCTGATCACTTTGTCTGACAGTGTGAGCAGATAGTGGTCTATGACCTCCCGGACACTTTTTCCTGGCACTCCACTAGCTTGACACCCAGTTTGGACCACGAATTCCTTTGACCGCTTGATGATCAGATTCTTAAAAACCCTGAGGTGAGGATCTTAAGGACGACTTTGATCTTTATTAGTATACAGGAAAGCATAGCGAAAGTAGGCTTCGATATAGGAGTAGAGGACGCGAAGGAAATTGCTCATGTTGCGTGGGTAGCCCATGGCGTCCATCTGGTTTCTGGTTAATGACTTTATCGCAAGTAGGAGTGGAAGAGTGCGGGATTGGCTTACCGAAGCAATTCTTATTCAAGAGCAGATAGGATCACACCTCATCAAGAGAGACAAGACCACTTTGCCAATTTGAATGGTGAAATGAAAAGGTTTTTCAATCTGTCCCACCCGAACCAACACATATGGTGGATTCATAGTTCTGATCTACCGGTATCATATGTATGTGTATCAATGCCTCTATCAGGCAGCCGGAAGTGAATCTCTTCTTTTTGCAGGACTTCTTCTCTTATTCCTCACCCTGTCATTGCGTAATTTCGTCTGCAATTGCCTGATCAAGATATCGAGTTCGACTACGGAAGGGAATCCTACCCGGGTCGCTTCTTTCTTTTCTGACCATGAACTGAAAGGGGAGCCCTGTTCGTGTAACATGTTATGGTCTCAATGCCGATTTCCAAACCTACTTTATTTTCAAAGTAGCTTCGATACAGGAAGAGGAGCTAGAAGCCTTAATTCAAGCTAGAAATAGTGCTCTAAAGTAAGCGAGACCCCCTTCCCCCGGTTAGCCTTTCGCGATTCATCAAGCTGTGAAGGTGTTAATATTATCTCTGACTCGGATGAGAGAGAATGGAAATATTTCCATTTGGAATTGAATCAGAGAAGAGGGCACGGTGGCTATCTATATAGGAAACCTTAGGAATCACTCTAAGCCAGAAGATGGTTCAGGAGGCGGCGGAGGATCTAAGGAAACCAATTGATGCTTCGTCTTCTTCGCCTAGCCTTTCTGGACTTTGCCTTCGAACTGGACCGAGTCTTGCTTCTCCAGCTCCACCAGAGCATTTCAAAAGAGCGCTCGGGTACGCAAAGAGAAAGATCGTGTAACTTGACAGGTGCAGCCACGACGGCTTCTTCCTCAACCGCAGTAGCTCTTCTTCTTCTTCCTTTTCTCAGAGGTCGATTCAGCAGCTTCAGTGACTGCTTAGTCTTTGTATTGCAGGTTATAATCCTGTGAGATGGATTCTTGTGGGCGGAGGTTACTCAATCAACTAACTTCTGGAAGGAGGACAGAGGGCGAGAGTGACCTTCCTAGGCTCGTTCATTCATTCACTCGAAAAAAAGAAAGGATAAATCATACTTCTAAGGTCGTTTGTGCAGAATGAAATCCCATACTTTGTGTTCTAAATCGTGGGATAAAAAGATTTTGTGAAAACACTGCGGATTTCATTATCTTAAGTTAACTATTTTCAAAACCAGACTATTAGGAAGGAGAATCTCTATGGGTCCCATTGAAATATCCTGGAAAAGCATCTACGGTTACGACTTAACGAACTTTACTACTTATACTACATCCTTCGGTGATACAAGATATACCAGACTGTCTACTTCGTAGGGAAAGTTTACCATTTCAATACTTTTATTACAAAGAAGAGATTGTTTCTTTGAGTCTACCTTACTTACTTACTTGGCCTACTCCTAAGCTCTATGAAAAGAAAGAATCTAGTGGGTCTACTTCCCCTACTACCGACCCAACTTAGTAACAAGAGAAGACAAGAGAATCATTAAATTCAATAGCAGAAGAGAATAGAAAAGACTACTACTCAACAGATGTACGTAATTCAAAGAAAGAAGAGAGGAAGTCCTTTGAGTGAGAATCTAGACAAGACAACTCCTATTCACAGAAAGAAACTAAAGAACTACTCTTCCCTATTGGCTAAGAAACAACGAGTGAAGGTAGCTCATATGCCTATGTTCCCTTAAAGTCATACATGGATAAGCCTATTCTTCTTTTTGTGCCAACATTTCCTTACAAGAGAAAACACCTAGTAGACAGAAACTCCATAAACGAGTACATATTATACATCCGTAAGACAGGAAAGAAAGTGATCTGATGCTTACCCATAAAAATAAGATCCTAGTTACCTAGTAGAGTGAGTTACCTATTGCGTATCCTAGTTCCAATCAAAGACCAGCTGTACCTATAAGAACTTAGCTATTTGCCTAGCCCTAACACCTATGTTTCCTTTCTTACCTACATTTCCTCTTTACGCCGTAGACTTATCGTCCTATAGTTCTGCTTTCACAACAATACCCTACCTAAGTAAGCTTCTGGCTGGCGAGGAATAAAAGAAGTGACTATAGTAGATGAAATAAACTTCTATTAGGTACTATGGAATTAACGACATAGTTTTTATTCTTTGTTTTTTATAATACGAGGTGAGTGATCACTTTAAAACGAACCATTCCAGAATTCATTCTTTCAAGAAGTGACTTTTACATGAAATAAGTTCTGTGGCTTTTTCGCAAATACTACATCGTAGGTGCTTTCTGCAAATTGGAATAATTGATGGGTGATTGTTGCAAAAAGTGCTTTTATGAATATCTGATAGCAGTACTCAGCACTCAGTACTTGCCAACATGTCTTAATTCAAATACTTCCTTTTCAGAGTTCAGACTACTGATTAGATTAGGTTTAGAGTTTGGACAGGGATTTCTTTACTCTGTAGTCAGGGTGGTACCACAACACAGAGTACCAGTCCTGTACCAGAAAGAAATCTATTAATTCATTAAATTTATTCTAGGGTATGTGCTACTTTACTCAAAAAGAATTAGCTCAAGTTCCGCTTTCCTCTATATTATGTTCCCTATTCCTCAGCTACTCAATTGGCGTAGTGCCTCACATCTAGCTTTGAAAAACGCGTTCCTTGCTTGGGTCCCTCTGCGGAGGGATGCCACCCGTGACCGGGCGGAAGGTTATCACATCCAGGAAAAACAAATAAACAAACAACTAAACTCGTAGATGATCAATGTTAACTGGGCATTGATTGGCTTCTTGAAGTCGGGCGTAAGCCCATGTCGAAGATCCATACTTGGCTCCATACGTTCCTAACAAAAAAGGGAATCCGGCTCAGCTCCAATGCTTAACACATTTCGCTGAGCTTCCCGCGTATGCGCGTACGTGCGCATACGTGTTAGGACGGTGGAAAAGGCGGAAAGCAGAGACCCCTGTTCTCACGCGCGCATGTTTTATATATTCCCCTCCAGGGGAATATATAAAATCGTGCGTATACGTGTGTGCGCGTGGTAACCACGCATATGCGCGCATGTTTTATATATATATAAAATCGTGCGTATACGTGTGTGCGCGTGGTAACCACGCATATGCGCGTGGTAACAACTCCTCTGCTTCAAAAGCGAGGAATTGCCAATGAAATCCATTCCACCCGGACTTTTCGAAATATCATCAAGGTTTCACAACTATAGTGGAACTTTGAATAAACTCGACGGAGATCAAATCTCACTAAAGAGCAGCTTAGCGCCCTTTGCCTCATTCATATCATAAAAAAAGATGCTGCATTAGCTTGTCATGTCATATTCAATTGTATGGGCAGAAACGTACCTGTCGGTCCACGACAACTTTATCACCCGGATGAGCAACTTCTATTCTAAGGCATTTCTTGATATTGCTCCTCCGCTTTACATAATTATTTTGAATAACTTAGTAATGAGTATCATGAACTCATAAATAGAATTGATAATGTTGGCTTGTTCTTTTTCAGTTATAATGATTGAAAGGATCCAGTTACTTTACTGGAATCCAAAAGAAAAAAGGTGTCACGGTCAACCCCCTATTGATACATTAAGATAAGTCTTTTAAAGCATAACACCAGCTAAAAGAAAAAAAATCTCAGTTTGAGCTTTGGCAATCTCATGTCAAATCTCTCATCGACTCTTACGAGGAATCTCTATCTATCATAACCTCTGGCTCGAAAGAGAATAGAGAAGGCTCTTATATAAACAATTATTTACACTTCCGTGATAAGTTGAGGGGGTAACTATATCAAGGTAGTCATGCTCTCACACCAAAGTAACGTTGTAGGGCAGACAGACCATTGACTTGACATGCCCGTAATACATACAGAATAGGAAGGATAAGCTATAAGATAGAGATCTGGATTTAAGTGCTCCGGAATAAAGAAGAATACCAAAAGGTCTAATCAAATAAGAATACCAATACCATCTTATTGATTTAGTCAGCTTGCATCAAAACATAAGATGTGATATGAATAGTGGGAAATGATATATTATGATATCTTGGATGCTGTTACGAGTCATAGAGAGGATTTTCCCCACATGGGCGGGTTTGCCCAAATGGATGTTACATACGAGCTAGTTGGTGACACTCAGGATAAGGATAGCATATATGTATCAATTGGCGATGCTATACCTTTTACAAATGATACTGGTCTTGATGTATTACCTGAAGACTTTTATGTAGAATTGAAAAAACTACTTACGGCTCATGTTGATGATGAATCTGCGCGACATGGCGATATAAAAAGCATAGAAGTTCGTGTGTATACAACAAGCTGTCTTCTTCCTCGGAGTGGTACACCTGAGAGGGATCCATTTAATGAGATGATCAAAAGTGGGGGGTACTTTTTTTATGTATTGTCTTTTATCTTATATATCTTACTCAAGAGGAGTGGATCCAAATGAGAGTAGAAAAGGTAAGAAAGGGAAAGTGGAGAGAAGACTGCCGCCTACTAGACCTGTATCAGTGCATACCAGTACTGGACCTGTCCAGTAAGGTAAGGAATGTTTCTATCTAAAATGGTAGAGAACTTTGCTGAAGATCCAGAGCAGTCATCTCAAATGCAAACAACGTATGAAGCAATCCTCGGTCAAGTGCGAATCAAAACAGTTTAATTCCACCACTATGGGCAAGTGCGTCACAGCATGCAGAAAAAAACATATATTTCTCTCTTTTTTGACGACATATCAATTCAAGCTAAAGCCGCACTCTGGTATCGCTCGTAATAAACCAATTAACTCTCTAGGTAAAAAGACATTAGACATTCCATCTTCTGAAACCAACACTTTTGATGTTACTTGATGTACAATAATCTCGATATGTCTATTATGGATATGTACCCCCTTAGATCGATAAACCTTTTGGTTCTTATTAACCAAAGAAATACGACTTTGGGCTATGGTTAGCTCAGCTCCAATGAAGAAAACCCTAGGTACTCCAAGAATTCTTGGTATACGTTCGTTCCAACCTTCAACCCGGTTTATAAATATTAAATAAATCGAACGCGCTTCGAAAAATTGCTCTACTTTTGGAAGACCTTGCGTTATATCGCTAGATCTCGATTTTTCATATAGAAATGAAACTAATACATCTCCTTTATAAAAGATTTCCCCATAATGACCATGAATGGTTGCGCCTGAAGTGAGCAAATAGGGCTTAGCTGATCTTATAACTAAGGAATCAAGATTTCTAATTAAAAATTTACCAGATTTTGTCTTTGACATATGGTTCGTCTTGAAAAAGACACAAATTTTCGCAAATAAATTGTCCAAGACTTATTTTTGTCGATGTCTCTTCCCAACTATTGTCGTGAAAGAAAGGGTACCAATTCCAATTGAATGGGTTCAAAAAAAGCCTATCGTTGGATCCGGACTGTAAATTCTGCTATTCTCATCTATTAAACAGTATTCAGCAACTTAAGGTTGAAGTATTCTACATATATTATATATAGATTTGAATCAATACTTTGATTTGAAAATATGTTCCAAAAAAGATGACACATGGATCAAACTGAAAATTCTATATATATAGTAAAATTCTGTTGAGTAGCAGTAAAACCTCTTTCAATTTGTCAAAAAACCCGAACCAATTATCAAAATATTTTTATAAAAAATATTTATTTAATAAGATCTCATTATGAGTTACTCAATTCAAAAATGAATAAAAATTCGTTATTTTAGATACAATAGCACCTAGCGGACCCAAAACAAATATATATGGGAATAGGGGACTCCTTTTTTCAAAGTATTCTTTTTGAATCGATGCATTTGAGAACATTTGGACGATGGCAAAATTATCAAAGATTGGTAATCCTTGTTTCGATTTAACAAAGTACCCAAAGTTCCTTGATGTTGACTAAATGGACTAAATGATTGAATGAATTTTCGTCTTGGAATAAAAAGGATTTATATTGCTACGATCTAATATATTATCATATATAGGATCTAATTTATTATAAGGAATGAATTAATCCTGAACTTGCTCTTTCATATCTTTTTCCAATATATGAAGGCTTAATTAACTCAATTTTGATGAAATTGCGAATTAAAGAATTTGTCTTTATCTCAACAAATGAAGCATGAACCTCTTCTTCTATAGAACTCTTTTTTTCTTGGTCCCAATTCAATACTAAACAAGTCCGAACTAATTGAATACTAATAAAAAAAATTATTCGAATTGACTTGCTATCTCCATAAGGGAAATAATGGACAATTCTAAATTGGAGAATTTCTTGTTCTTTATCATATTTTAATGGGATAATAAATCGGTTTCTTCGCTTTTTCGTCAACAAATAAGACTTCTCTTGCAAAATAGAAGGATATATGAAATTCGAAAGATTGTTCGATATGATTTGATCAGTCGGTGAATGCTCAACAATTTCCCCTTTACTAGAAGTATTCAACAATTTATATCTTAGTTCATTATTAGCTTTTGTATTAGTTTTTGAGGGGTCAGAAATAGAAATATATCTTTCTTCAACAGAAAAAGAATCAACATTCATTTGATCTTGATCCTTGTGTACCGGAAAAGACACTCTATCGGATCTGCAAGGACTTCCTTCCAATACCCATAAAAGGCTTGTTTTTTGTAATAGATGCACATTACTATCTGTATGTTTAGGTGTATGGTAGACATCGGTACTCCAGTGCAGTTCTCCTCCTGATTCCGAAAAAATATGTTTTTGTACTCTCTCTTTAAAAGGAAAAGTAGACATTTCAGTACGAATCTCAGCAATAACTTGTTCTGATTCTACATATTGATCACTTTGAACTAAAATCGAGGGGATACTCACTTTATGGTATGGATAATATCTCGACTCTCTAGAGTTACATAGAAATCTGTAGAACACAGAAAGGCAGGATGCCCATGACGGGTACGTGTGGGATGAAGCAAATCCTCATTGAATTTGATTTTTCCATGAAAAGGAGTTCGTACATGTTGGGCAGTACCACCTGTGAATACTCCACCAGTATGAAAAGTTCTTAATGTGAGCTGAGTTCCTGGTTCCCCAATCGATTGACCCGCAATAATACCTACAGCTTCTCCCAATTCAACCAAATCACCATGAGTGGGACTCCGACCATAACATAATTGACAGATCCAAGATGTACTCCTGCAAGTGAAAGGAGTTCTAATATATATTGATTGTGTTCGAAAAGTTCTAAATCGATTGACCAGTCCAATCCCAATATCTTGATTTCGAGTGGCAATGCATCGTAGACCGATATAGATATCATCTGCTAATACACGACCGATTAGTGTTTGGACAAAAACGGTTTCTGTCATCCGGACTCACAGAAATACCTCGGATAGTACCACAGTCTCTTCTACGTACAACAATGTGTTGAACTACTTCAACAAGTCTACGAGTAAGATATCCAGCATCTGCTGTTCGTATAGCAGTATCTACAACTCCTTTGCGAGCTCCATAACAAGAATTAGCTCAAGTTCCGCTTTTACAATCAAATATGAGAATTAGCCTTTGATATAATAACAAAGATAATATTTTTCGAGTGAATGTGTATCATTTTAAATAATAAAATTTAGAAAACAGTATGTACTATATTATTAATAAGTGGTTGGCTACTATGCTTATATAAGCATATGCCCACATATGCTTAAATGAGCATTTTTGCATTTCCAATGTTCAAATGGTCGATCCGACCGTTCATCTTGTTCTCCATATTAATATGTGCTTGGAGACTAAATTTTACATTTTTCTGAATTTTTTTACTATTTATTAAGCCACTTTGAAAGTTTCTGATCTGGTGGTCCAGAATTTTGGAAACACTGTTTTTACTGTTCACCCAGATCAGCAATTTTCAAAGTGGCTTAATAAATAGTAAAAAAATTCAGAAAAATGTAAAATTTAGTCTCCAAGCACATATTAATATGGAGAACAAGATGAACGGTCGGATCGACCATTTGAACATTGGAAACGCAAAAATGAGTTATAAGCATATGTGGGCATATGCTTATATAAGCATATGTGGGCATATGCTTATATAAGCATAGTAGCCAGCCTCTTATTAATAATATATAAAAATTTGTTAAATTCGGATGTTGAAATTTCAAGTCATCATTCACTAAATCTCGTGATAATTTATAAACGTGATGAAAAAAATATATATATATCGGACTCCCTCGATCATGGACCGTTCCTTTTCTATCAGTCGGTCCAGATTGAATAATGCACCGCCATGCATTAATAATAATTGCACTAAAAAGTACACTCAGTACTCATCTGACGAACTTTAGACAAATTATTGGTAATGTTTGAGGGCTAACAGTTAAAACAGATCCCTAACACATACCCGTGATCCAATTAAATATATAATTAGAAATAACTTTTAGAGATGAATTTATCATGAACTGGATCTAAAGTTCCTGCATCAGTTCAGCATGCATATAGCAGTAAAATTACAATCAGACGTGAATTATCATGAAATTCAATTAAAGTTCATATCATGATCAGTCCATTCATATAGGCTAAAATTAGTTTTGTTAAGACTTTCATTGGCCTTTCTTTAGCGTAAAACATACAAGAAAGACCTATTATAACCTTTAACCATATATCCCCCCGCCCATCTGCACGCACGCGCGCACGCGCACACACACACACACACACACACACAAAGATCCTAAATTTGAACATTCAAATGCCTAGTTTCAGCCCCTTGAGGCAAAGACAGAAAAGCCACGGTCGACCTATTCGCATAATTCACAGTCACCTTATACTCCCCAAGAAACCCGAGAAAGCTATAGGAGCCATGTATGTCAGTGGTACCAGTTACTTGATTTGTGCCCCATTCTATCAATAGCTTATCAACTGTATCACCAGCTGGGAGGTTGCGCATATTCCAATCGGTTAGACACATTTGATAGCACCCGTTTTGGTGCATGGCAGTCCATAGCATTATGCCGCTAACAGATGGGTGTGAATATGCTTCTCTTAAAACATCTTCTAAGTATTGGGCCTGAGAAAAAAATTAATTCATGTATAATAAATCTTAATTCAGTACATACATAGTAATTTAGGAAAGAAATTACTATATTTAGTAAAATTGTAAAGAAGGCTTAGACCTACTTCAACAAAAAAATTTAGAAAAGAAATTAATATAGAGCCTCTTGTATTGCGATTACACTTTTTCGTTATACTGGACCACAAGTTTGATAGAATTATGGAATATATATCTGTATGAGAACTATGATGTAATCCAAGTAATACCTGGGTTTGTGGATCAAAAGAATTGGATATATCAATTTCGGTAAACCAAATCGGTAAATTAAGTGTTGCCAATTTGTCCAAAATACCCCTCATTAGCGGTATATTGGGACGACCAAAATGCCCTTCCAACCCTATCCCCTCCAAAACAGCCCCTCTGTCTCTCAATTCCTTCAACCTAGTCACGTATGTGTCCACGGTAGAAAACACGTCATCACATGTTTCAATCACATTATACTCGTTCATGAAGAGAGTCGCAAGCGGGTCGGCATCTTGGGCTGTGTCGAAGAATTCTAAGGAGGCATTCGGCCCCAAACGTTGTTCGTAAAAATTGTAATGCAGCATTTCATTGTTTACATCCCAGTGAGCGAATTCACCTCTGTAACGCGTCATGAGACTCGTGATTCGGGCATTCACAGCATTTCTCAGGTCATCTCCAGTTAGATTCCTAAATTAGAATGATATTCACTAGTCATTAAAATACTACCCCTATAAAGCACTTGATCACTTATACATGGTGTGTTAATACAATCAGGTACTTTTGGCAGAAAAAAGGGAAATTTATGGTACTGTCAAATGCAGGATACCAGTATAAGCTGACAGTATTAGAATTTGTAATTCAGAAAATCAGAAACTCAATATAACAATGCGTATTAAAACAAAAGGCAAAAATGATAAACCTGACCCAAGCAGGCGTGGCATCTTGGTTCTCCCAGAAAATATTGTGACCGCGCACCATGATCCGATTGGCGCGCACAAAATCCAATAACCGATCTGCTGAGTCGTAGTTCATCAAACCTGCCGCAGGCTCGGTTGAATACCATTTCAGCTCGTTCTCAAACACTGCCGCATTGAACCTCTCTTTAAACCAAGACTGAAATCAAAGAGTATATTAGAATGATATTTGATTTTACAAATTTGTAATCAGGACAGATGATAATGACGGAAAAAGGGAGCTCAGCCTCCCTATAAATTGAAAATTTATAATTTAGTCCATTAAACTTTGTAATTTTTTGCATGCATCAATGCTTTTCAGCCTCCCTTATAAAATAAAAATGTACCTGCATAGCAGGGCTTCCTAATAATGTGTCAGCTATGGCGGCACCAAAAGGGAAGTCTTTAGAATTTTGTTGCACGGTTACTGATGCACCGATTAGCCGGTTACCTTGAGTGTCTGCCACGTGGACTGTCACTGCACGCTTCCTCCTCTGTTCATACATTAAAGATTCAGAGCAGGAAGAGTACCAATATAAATTAAACATTTGACATTAACAAGTTGATTAAGATAATTATAAAATTTTGGTTTGGTCCTTAATTTTCATTTATATTATGATACATTTCCGCGAATATATACCTTTCTGATGCTATCTTGTTGATGCATTGCCCACTGGTCTGTCGAAAATGGTTGCAGCGAACCACTAGCCACTGAGATTTTCATTGCACTTCTGTCTGCATTCTGATCAAATAATATTTTGATATGAGATATAAAAAAAATTAATGTGGAAGCTTGGATGTTTTGACCTTGAATTAGTTACCAAAACTGTGTTTCTGAAGCAATCTTTCTGCGATGTATTTTAATTGGAGTAAAAAACAGAAAGCCATCTTATTTAGGCACTTGGTCAGAAAATCGGAACAATACAAGTTCTCAAGTTAAATTCTTTTGCTGATAAGTTTACATTAAATAGAGTATTTGAACTCAAGTTAGTTAAGATATTTTATACTTGAAAAAAAAAATGGTTAAGACATTAGTCATTTAATTGCTGGGAGTGCATACTTGAAAGAAGATAACTGCATTCTGTGAAGAGGATTCCAAAACAAAACCTCCTTTTAAAAAGGACCAGCATCCACTCTGTGCCAAAACCGTACCAATGCATCTGATACCAGAGGTATCCGGCGACAGCCGCGCAGTGATCAGTGATGAGTAAGTCCCTTCTAATTTGATCCAACCTATATCATATAATAATAAAGCTGGTTTACAGTGTTTCATTTTAGAACAATAATTAATGAACTTAGTGAGTTTTTCATGCAAGGAAGGAGAAGTTGAAATAATTAAACATTTTCCAAACTTGAAAGAATGAAAGAAATTGATTTTGATTGACTTACAGGAGAAAGTATATTTAGTGGATTGGTTGAGACCATAGACAACAAAAGCAGGAGAGTACACCCCTGTTTCACTTGTTTGGTATGAGAAAGGAACCTCATCTCCACTATCTCCATACCTCAAAATGCCTCCATTGTAAAGTGCTGGCTCTGGTTGAGATTTGCACTGCATTCCAAAAGATAATAATGTTAGTTGTGATAAATAATTAAAATAATTAGAAAAGAAAAAGGTGGAGAAAAGGAAAAGAAAAAGGGGAGAATTAGTGTTTTAAAAGGTGCTGGTACTTTCACATGTTCAAGTTTAAAAGTTGGACATTATGTAGTTTGTACTTGGCAGCATTCTTGGTTCTCTTATTCCTTGTATAATTAATGTCTATATTTAATGTGCCTCTTGTGTTAATTAATATGTACTACAAGTTGGAATTATCTCATTGTCGAAAAAGGATTATTTATTTATCATTATCTGGTACAATACAAATGCAACAACCTCTTTGCATGATTATAATTCCACCTAATTAAGAACTACAAGTCAATTCTTTTCGAATTGATATCTAATGAGCAATGGATTAACAGTGTTCCAGAAGTACATCAATCTTTTCCTCTTTTTTTATGACTAGAAAACATATACTTCAATTAACCAGTAATTATATATGGTTTTTTTAATTTT
Source organism: Carex myosuroides (assembly GCA_028015225.1). Taxonomy (NCBI): domain Eukaryota; kingdom Viridiplantae; phylum Streptophyta; class Magnoliopsida; order Poales; family Cyperaceae; genus Carex; species Carex myosuroides. The sequence goes on from CM051480.1 coordinate 1,927,235, forward strand.
CTAGTTCTAAAATATAAGGAAAAAAAATTGAAATATAGTACGACCCCATAGAACCACTTGACATTTCTCTATCATGCAAATTAACATCCAAAACTCGAACAGATAAAACAACAAGAATCTAATCATTAATTTGCAATACCAAACACCAACCAGTACTTATAATATTAATTAGCAATTATAGCAAAAGATGGAGTTATTAATTTACTTAAAGCAAAAAAAATGCGATGAAAAAAAAAATACAAACTATGCTTGCTAATAGAGTGGAAAAATGGCACGGCGTTGCCGGCTCCATCACGGAACGGCACGCGTGACTGGCGTGTCCCGTGCCGTGACCATTCGCGTGCCGTGCTTATTTTTTGAAACTTTGGCACAGCACGGCACGACACGTAGTCACGCGAGTCACGTGTAATTATGACCATTAGATATTGATTTAATGGTGATTTTCGAATAAACTAACATAAATTATGATTAAATGGTCACGCGAGTCACATATGGTCACGGCACGTTTAGCACAGCATGACTCACGTGGCGTGATCATTCGCGTGCCGTGACCACTCCTTGACGGTACGTGAAAAATTAACTTGGTCACGGCACGGCACGGCACGGCACGAGACCAAAGTCAGAGCGTGTTAGTCACGGCATGACACGGCACGACATGTTTTTCCCACTCTAGTTGCTAATTTGTCATTTTGTTAACCACTGCAAATAACAGATAATGGTAAAGGACAAAAGAAGTAAATTCATATAGAGAATTAATTATGTCATTACCTCAGTATAAGCAGTGTAGTCATACCACTCATCTGCCCCCATGAAAAAAAAAAATAACATATATAAATAAGAATACATGGTCAATATTATCATCTCAAGATAAGATAAAGACATCATCAATGAGAGAAATTAATCTCAGAGCGAGAAGACTTACTCGGAGGAGAAGCAATGCATAGCATGCATGTCAATAACTCAAGAAGCAACAACAGTACCAGACATTGTGTTATTCCCATTACTTGCTGAGTTGTTGCCAAATTGATCGATAATGTTGTCTTTGGAGCTAGGTGAGGAATGTATAGAAGGGTATTTATAAGGGGAGGATGTTTAAATAAAGAGAAAGAAAGGGAGAGCAAAAGCGACAAGAGTGGCTTTGTCTAGTGGCGGTGCTTCTAGATGTGTGTACTTAGAATGTAAAATTAACTCGTGAATGTTACCAGCAGAGAGAGAATGTGGTAGTTACCATGTAACTGTATATCAAAAAGAGCCTCTGGATTTTCTGTGATAAATAAGTTGGCGTGGTAATTAATTGCAACATCTATTGTTAATTTAAAATTTTTTTTATTTCATAATAATGTTGAAATTATCAAGTAAGTAGCAATTGTAATTAATTTACAAACCTATTTCTATGATGTACAAATGAAAATAAAGGTACTGATATGACAGAAAATATCATCATATGTTCAGTGCACTATTAGAGATCGATGTGCATACACCAAACAACATTTACTAACACAATCAATTCACTGGGATAAGATCTGAGTACTGAAAAAACTCTCTCATTTTTTTGTGTTGAACAGACATATCAGTGAAATGCCACACAAGGGGCTGTGTATGCATCTGCCACAGAGGTGGTGGTGATCATGGGAATGGAGAGGGAAAGGGTGGAGGTGACATTTTATTTGCACTTTATGGCGCCCGTGGCTTCCCTTCATTCACATGTATGTATGTAGTCATGCATGCAGTATATTGTTGCTGCCATCCTGATTCCTGTTACTCCCCATGTATGTAGTTAGAGTAGAAAAAACGTGCCGTGCCGTGCCGTGATTTTGGTCTTGTGCCGTGCCGTGATCAAGTTAATTTTTCACATGCTGTGTCGTGTCGTGATCAAAATGTCAAGGGGTGGTCACGGCACGCGAATGGTCACGCCGTGCCTAAACGTGCCGTGACCATATGTGACTCGCGTGACCATTTAATCATAATTTAGGTTAGTTTATTCAAGATTAACCATTAAATCAATATCTAATGGTCCTAATTACACGTGACTCGCGTGACTACATGTCGTGCCGTGCTGTGACTAAATCTTTCACGTGCCGTGTCGTGTCGTGTTGTGTCAAAGTTTCAAAAGATGAACACGGCACGGGACACGCGAGTCACGGCACGTAACTGACAAAAGTGCCGTGCCGTTCCGTGACGGAGCCAGCTCCGCCGTGCCATTTTTCTCACTCTATATGTAGTCATGAAAATACTCTCCTACTTTTATTTGAACTAAGACATATGAACTTGATAAAATTTATTTTTCATGAAGTAAAAACTACTAAATTAAGTTTTATAATATTAATTTTCACATAGAATTTGAATGCAATTACCTCATTTACTCCATCTTAAATGTTGGTCTTTCCAATGCATATGTACACTATTCCACTTATGAGATGCGGTAATGAGTATCGGGTTCGAACAAGTACGACCCGACCCGAAAAAGGATGGGGACGCTGCTCACATGTGAAGCATAGCACCAAAAGCTGGTTTTCTCGTTGCTTGTCCGATGCAAGGGAAGGACGACGACATGTGTCGCCTCTGTTTGGAGCCTCCTAACATTTCTCTCTTCGGCCGCATGCAAAACTTTACAAGTTTAACAATTGCTTTGATTTAGGTTATTAGTCTATTATCTCTTTTTTGGACATAAATGGATGGATTGGAGTAGAATTCTTGTTAACCTTTTCAATTTTTTTGTTTGGTTGATTTGTATATTTTATTGGAATTTCGGTCTCTAATTAATGATGTTTTAAATCATGATCATTTGTGTTGATATACTATCAATTTTTTTTTTTGAAGTAATGATATATTGATAAAAAAAATATAAGGTTATATACAAGAGTTCAGACTGCCTATTGTCCACATGAGATGATCCCTTGCTTTTTTACTATCAAAATTACAAGGGAAATTATTTGTGCTAATTAATTTGTGCACCAAATGGAGAGGATACGAACATGAGATTAAGGATTGAAGTATTCACGAGATGACATGGGAATGGTACAGAGGCTAATTTATGGCCTTATGTGCCCTTTTCTACTGCATGTGAAGAGAGATTAGATATTATTCCAGAAAAAGAAAAGATAAGATGATGGGCATAAAAGCACACAATTGTTATTTCAAAAGAAGCACACGGTTGATAGGATGCCCAAACAATTGGATTTTTTTTTTTTTTTTGAAAAGTTTGACAGCGGCCGCCAAAGTATATTAATATAAAAAGATGCTCACACAATTGTTATTAGTCAATCATTTGCAATTGCCTCTCAGGTTCTTCAAGGAAAGTGCTGCTCTAATGCGCTATTTTTTTTTCAACATGTGTTATATATATGTGTGTGGTTCTCTAATGAGCTATATATATTATCTCGTAATAATAATTGGACTCCCCCTTCCCACCAAATTCAGATAGAAAGTATGTCCGATATTTTTATTAAAACCCCAAAAAAAAAACAAATTATCAAATCTGCTCCCACTTCAAAATTATAATTATTTCTACCCTAACCGCCCGTAAACTGGGCGGTCCACTTTTCCCACCAGACCGCCCAGCAACTGGGCGGTTCACTTTTCAACTTGACCGCCCACAGGCTGGGCGGTCCACTATTACAATCTGACCGCCCAGGGGCTGGGCGGTCCACTATTAATTTTTTTTTTATATTAAATTGTTGTAATGATTTGTTTGAATGTTTTATATTAAATTGTTGTAATGATTTTTGAATGTTTTATATTAAATTGTTGTAATTATTTGTTTGAATGTTTTATATTAAATTGTATGATATATATTTATTATTTGTTGACGATTATTTTTATATGTTATGTAATTGTGTAGTTTTAATATAATTGATTAGTTTTATATTAAGTTTGTTAATGTTTAAATGTTTCTAAATGGTAATCTAAATAGTAAGTATAAACAATAAAAGTAGGTAATCTAAATGGTAAGTCTAAACATGAAACATAACAGTCCAAACATGAAATATAATAATCCAAACTAAAATACTAGAAACCTATCAAACTAAAAGAAATATAAAAACCCTAACGGCGACGACGAGGGCGAGGTCCGGAGAGGTCCAACCTCTCAGGTGCACGGTGCTCTCTCTGCGACGGCGGACGCCTCTGGTGAACCTCATCCACCTGCATGCCATCGTGTACGTCCTCACGCGCCCATGGGTCCGCCCCCAGGTGTAATGCATGCTCCCCATGGATCCCCGCCTGTGTACGCAACACCCACGGATCGGCCTCCCAAGTAGGAGGATACGTGGCCGGAGGCGGTGTGCCAAATATAGCAGCGGCAAAGCCATCTGCAGTATGTGCCCCACTCCCACTGGCCTCGCCGTCGTGCTGTCTGGGCTCCATATACTGCGGTCTGTGGGAGCTAGCTGGCTCCCATCCGCCCTCATCTCCATCGGTGGGAGCTAGGTCATCCAATGAGAAAACGGCATCGTCCGCGGCGGCAGCTCCATCCTGCATGTAAACAATGTTAAATTAGGGACATAGAAGTAACAAGTAAATCTGGTAAATAATGAACTTTTGCTACCTCGGTATGCTGCACTGGAACTCCATACTCGCTGTAGTACGCGCTCCACGCGTTGTTGTGAAGAAAATATTAGTTTCATGCAAGAGCAAATTTCAAAAATTTAACTCAAAGAAACCAACATAGATCTACTTATTTGACTAACGATGAACCGTATTTAACATTTTAACTTGTTTAATCTTTATACCTCAAATCTTGGTCTCTAAACCAAGAAGTAGGGACTTGAGATGTAGGGTTGTTGCCTCATTGTCGAGCCTTCACTTCTCCAAGTCGGCCTCGAAATGGCACCCGCTTCGAACGCACGAAGCCTCTACGAGTATCCACCCGAGATTAAACGAAACTCTTGTTTTTCCCTTTCTAGAGGTAATCAACCAAGAATCTAACTTAACCTTAGCTTCTACCTCTTCAATCAACTATTAATTTTAGTGTAGAAGTTGTGCTCAACACATGAGCAAAAATGGTGGAGACAAAATTGCAAAAACTCTTCTCTTTTTCACATCTTCTTACAAAAACGTTTTTCCAATTTGTCTTACAAGAGAAGGAAGAAGAGAGAGATTAGAATGGTGGCTAGGGTTTGGAAAAAGGTGGGGTATTTATAGTGTGAAGTTAGGGTATATTTTAATCATCTCAACCACAATGGATGGCTAGATTTAAACATGACAAAAGTAACTTTTACTTTTGCCATCCAATGGAGTTCTCCATTAGATGCACTTTTATCCCACTTTATTCCAAACCATTTCATCAAATGGACTTCTCCATTTAATGTTAAATTGGGCTTGGCCAATTTCTATTTATGCCATTTTCGTTTTTGCCATTTATGCCAACTTTTGGCCCACCCGACAATTGTTACGATTAATTGTATTTGCTCAATTCTGTTGAGAAATAAATTTGTATACCATGTCCAACATGTAATAAATTTATTCTAAGATCAAGTTAGTCATCTCCATGACACTTTTATTTGTTTCGTTTTTCTCTCTTGGGTGTGACCTCGTAGGATCTATATCGTGTTGACAATAGAATCAAAACTTCTTTTAATTCTATAAATTATAAGCGGCACCTAGCAATATGCATTATAATTACTCAACTGATAAAGATGATATGAACCAATCAACATCACGATCCTAAAGCAATATTTAATTGCTTGTGTCAATTCACGTGCCACATGATATCGAGAATAAATCCAAGGCAGGAGAGTGTCATCCTTGCAAATTTATTCTTTTCTTGATTCCAAGTAATTCAGTAAATAATGATCAAACTCATTGATCATAATTGCATGCATACTTTATTACTCCATCAAGGGGCCCGAAGATATCATCACTCACATATGAAATATGAGGGACACTGGTATTCTTGATAAATATATTTTCCTCCGCACAAGACACACATATTGAGATATTATCTGTATAGATGCCAGTTACGGTCAGCGTTGGATAACACCTACAAATACATGTATCTCATGTAGGAAAAATAATCATCTCATACCAAAGAATTCAAGACACAAATGAAACATTAATGACACTAACACAATCCATGTTATGTTTCATTCTTGGGTCATGTCCAATCCCCTGATCTCCATCAGGTATTTATGTGATTAAATTGGTAGCTCCTTACCATATGATCCGTAGAACATGATCATCATTTAATCCACATACTAATCTCGTACCGGTATATAGTGTTCCTTCTTAATTACCAAGATTAGGAACATTTAGAGTATTCATTATATTATTATTATAGAGTTCTACATTTCAAGTCCTCAACTCGAAAAATCCATAATGTAATTAAATACTCAAGGAACAAATGATTCTTTCATTTCATGAACAAACATAGAATACATCCATAAATGGTTGGCTTCTAGATCATAACACTAACAATCTCCCACTTGAACTAGAGCCAATCCCATATACATCTATATGCATAAAAGCCCTAAACAAGTGTAGTCTCTAATACAACTCCATGTACTAAATCTCAAAGCCAGTCACTAACAAATCTAATCCCCATAGATGCAGTGTGCAGTGTATGCTTGGCCTGAGACAGAGACTTTGTCAGCGGGTCAGCTGTGTTGCTGGCCGAATCTACTCTACAAACCTTGACGTCACCTCGGTCGATGATCTCTCGAATCAGGTGATATCTCCGCAGAACATGCTTGGATTTCTGGTGTGATCTTGGTTCCTTGGCTTGTGCAATGGCTCCATTGTTGTCACAATAGAGCTCCAGAGCACCCATGGAACTGGGGACCACCTCAAGTTCATCCAAGAACTTCCTAATCCAACAACCCTCTTTAGCTGCTTCTGAAGCGGCTATGTACTCTGCCTCGGTGGTTGAGTCCGCTGTTGTTTCTTGCTTGGAACTTTTCCAGCTTACAGCGCCACCATTGAGGATGAACACAAATCCTGACTGTGATCTCATGTCATCATGGTCGGTCTGGAAACTAGCATCGGTGTAACCCCTTACAACGAGCTCAGATTCCCCACCATAGACAAGGAACATATCCTTAGACCTCTTTAGGTACTTCAGGATATTCTTGACGGCAGTCCAATGCGCCAAGCCTGGATTTGACTGATGTCTGCTTGTCACACTCAATGGGTATGACACATCAGGGCGAGTGCATATCATGGCGTACATGATAGAGCCAATGGCGGAAGCATATGGCACTCTACTCATGCTATCTAGCTCAGCAGATGTCGATGGACATTGCTTCTTGCTCAGATGAACACCATGCGACATAGGCAAGAATCCTTTCTTGGAATCTTGCAGGTTGAACCTTTTCAACACTTTGTCAATGTATGCGCTTTGACTCAATCCAATGAGTCTCCTTGATCTATCCCTATAGATCCCAATGCCTAGTATATAAGCAGCCTCGCCCAAATCTTTCATTGAGAACACCTTCTTCAATGAAGACTTGACAGAATCCAATGACGGGATGTCATTTCCGATCAGTAGTATGTCATCCACATACAACACAAGGAATATTACTACACTCCCACTAATCCTTTTGTATACACAAGGTTCTTCCTCGCTTTTGACGAAATCAAACTTTTTGACTTCTTTGTCAAAGCGCTTGTTCCAACTCCGCGATGCTTGCTTCAAGCCATAAATGGACCTCTGAAGCTTGCATACTTTCTTAGCATGATTGGTATCTTCAAAACCAATCGGTTGTGTCATATATACGTCCTCTTCTAAATTTCCATTTAGAAAGGCAGTTTTGACATCCATTTGCCATATTTCATAGTCATGAAATGCGGCAATTGCTAAGAGAATCCGTATTGACTTAAACATAGCAACGGGCGAGAAGGTCTCATCATAATCAACACCTTGAATCTGTCTGAAACCTTTCGCTACCAGCCGTGCTTTGTAAGTAGTCAAATTACCTTCCATGTCTGATTTCCTCTTGAAAACCCATTTGTTTTCAATAGGTTTTACCCCACTTGGAGGATCAACCAAATACCAAACTTGGTTGTCATACATAGATTGTATTTCAGATTTCATGGCTCCAAGCCATTCTGCAGAGTCGGGTCTCGCCATCGCTTCCGTATAGGTCAAAGGATCTTCAGTGTCTAACACTGTCACCTCGTGAAGTCCCAACCATCTTTCAGGTGGGCGACTTTCTCTCATTGACCTACGAAGGACTTGTGCTTGTGGTTCAGAGATCTCTTCCACAAACTCTTGTGGATTCGTTCCTTGATCCTCATTCTCAACTTCTTGCGAATTTGGTTCTAGGGGTGAGTGTTGAATCTCTTCCACAACTTCTTGTGAAATTGATTCATCTCGACTCCCACTGCCCACAATATCCACGGGTGGTTGAACATGATCATCATTGATCATTTCATTTTGTAGTGTAGATTGATCCTCTTCAAGTCTTACACTACTCCCACTACTTTCTCTTGAGAGAAACTCTTTCTCCAAGAATACACTGTGTCGAGTAACAAACACTTTGTGTCTCACACTGGTGATAGAAGTAATATCCCTTAGTCTCTTTGGGATATCCTATGAAAATGCACTTGTCCGATTTGGGTTGAAGCTTGTCAGACATCATGCGTTTGACATAAGCTTCACAACCCCAAATCTTTAGAAAAGACATACTTGGAACCTTTCCAAACCATAACTCATGTGGTGTCCTTTCCACGGATTTTGATGGAACCCTGTTTAGTGTGAATGCGGCGGTTTCAAGCGCATGCCCCCAAAATGAGAGTGGTAGGCCAGCTTGGCTCGTCATTGATCTAACCATGTCCAACAAGGTTCGATTCCTTCTCTCATAAACACCATTCCATTGTGGTGTCCCTGGAGGAGTGAGTTGTGAAACTATTCCACAATTTCTTAGATAGTCGCCAAACTCGTGACTCAAATACTCACCCCCACGATCTGATCGTAAGACTTTGATCTTCTTGTCGAGTTGGTTCTCTACTTCATTCTTGAACTCCTTGAACTTTTCAAAGGATTCAGACTTATGTCTCATCAAGTAGACATAACCATATCTACTGAGGTCGTCAGTAAATGTGATGAAGTATCGATAACCTCCTCGGGCACTTGTACTCATTGGTCCACACACATCACTATGTATGAGTCCCAACAAACTACTTACCCTTTCACCTTTCTTGGTGAATGGTGCCTTGGTCATCTTTCCAAGTAAACAAGGTTCGCATGTCTCAAGTGATTCTAAATCAAATTGACCAAGAAGTCCAACTTCTTGCAATTTCTTGATGCGTCTCTCATTTATGTGACCTAGGCGACAATGCCACATGAGAGTCGTACTCTCATGACAAGTTTTGAGTCGTTTGTTACTGATGTTCAGAACTTGTTTATCCATTTCAAGCAAGTATAGACCATTCCTTATATAAGAACATCCATAAAACAAACCATCTCTATAAAAAGAACAACAATTGTCTTTGGTGGTAAAACAAAAACCATCCATGTCCATACAAGAAATAGAGATAATGTTTCTCGAAATAGAAGGAACAAAATAAACATTTTTAAGTTCCATTACAAGCCCACTAGGTAAATGCAACTTGACACACCCGACGGCAACTGCTGCAACATTTGCACCATTCCCGACACGGAGCTGCACCTCACCCTTTCTTAGCATTCTTCTATCCTTTAGTGCCTGCATATTCATACAAATATGAGCACATGATCCAGTATCTAATACCCAGTCATTGATAGAAGTAGCTAAGTGAACTTCAATGACAAAAATACCTGAGGAAGACGGGACCTTCCCATTTTTCTTGTCCTCCAAGTACTTAGGACAATTCCTTTTCCAGTGCCCCTTCATCTTACAGTAGAAGCACTCGGAATCGGAGGCAACCTTGACCTTGGGAGTGCTCACAGTCACCACTGGAACCTTTCCCTTGCCCTTGCCATTTCCCTTGCGTTTGCCTTTGCCTTTCTTGACTTTCCTACTTCCCTCACTGACTGCAAGGACATGAGAAACACCTTTCTGCATGTCAGCCTCTGCAGTCTTGAGCATCCCATGTAATTCACCCAAACTTTTCTCCATTCCATGCATGTGATAGTTCATGATGAATGAAGAATACTTTGATGGGAGAGAGTTAAGAACGATGTCCGTGGCCAACTTCTTGTCCACGGCACACTCGAGCTTCTCCAGCTGCTCCACATAACTTATCATTTTGAGTATGTGAGCACTCACGGAGGCACCCTCAGCCATCTTGCATCCCAGAAAACTTTTAGTCACGTTGTACCTCTCTACACGGGCCTGCTCTTGAAACATTTTCTTGAGCTGGTCCATGATGTAGTAACAAGAATTCTCCTCAAACCGCTTCTGCAGTTCGGGGTTCATTATTGATACTAAGAGGCATTGTACTTCAAGGTCGTCTTCCACGGCCTTGTTGTGCTTATCCTTAGTTTTCTGGTCAGCATCATCATTTGGTAAATCAGGGATGGGAGTAGTCAAGACGTATTCCTTTTTCTCATGCCTGAGAACAATTCTCAAGGCACGATGCCAGTCTAGAAAATTCGATCCGTCAGTTTTAAGTTTTTCTTTGTCTAACAATGATCGCAGGAAAGAGGTTTCTTTTGCCATGATCTACAATTTAAAGGTTTGAGTTTAGTTCATGATAATGTTTTATTTAAAATAAAACTCCCACTACAATATTAATTTAGTTCCATTTGTAGTAGGTCCAAGATCCATATTTTCACTAAGATAAGCCAGCGTCGGCATGAAACTCAAACTTAGATATTTTTAGGTAAGCAACCCCTTGCTAATCACATCCGGGTGACTCTTGGTGTTTATCCATCCAACTCATGTATGAACAAACTATTCCCCAAGGCCCAAAACTGTTTTGGATTATCCATGTCAAGTAAACCTCTCTCTATTTGGTTTGACATGACGGTCATGCCCCACATCTCCTAAAGATAGAAAGCGATGCCTACTGTGTAGGTCCCACCGACTAACGATCGATAGTTTGACATGGATAGAGAAGGAAAGGAATGACGCTTGATTTTGTTTGGAACCTTTTTATTATTTATGGTGGTCATGTAAGCATACACCCATACTTATCCTATGACTCTTATATTTCATAAATACACATAAATGACATAAACACATCATGCGGTTGTGAGTTTGTATGGCCTTGTGCGAAAAACTCCTTTCTCGCATTTGTCACTTGTTGCGCCAACTCCTTGGATGTGGCCCCCACATTTCACAACTATTCTATGCCTATTTATTTTCTATTAAGACTTTCTTAAAAGAAAATAAGTTACATTTAGAATTTCTAAAATTTCTAAATATAGGCATGCAAGCCTTGAATGAATTACATTGAAAGGCATCCTAACATTTGTGCCTTAATTATTAATCTAATTAATTATTATGGGGCACCTTAGGCCGCATTACAACCATTCAACAAACATTCATTACATCCCACAAGGCATTGGAAATGACCATACAAAACTCACATTTTTTTTTTGTCCCTACAAAAACAAGTTAGGTGCATGTGCAAAAATTGCACCATACATGCATAAACAATTCATGCATATGCAATTAATTAAATTAATTCCTTAAGCTTATGACCTATAAAAAATTTGTTTCAAAAACAAAATTTCAACAGAGGAGAAGGTTTGATTTATCAAATAATTCATGCAAATTAAAATTTACAAACTACACCTTGAACTATTCCAAATAGCACAAGCAATAGACAACCCGTTATGCCTAATTAACAAGTGTGCTTAGAAAATCAATTTTAACCTTTAAAATAATTTTCTAAATTCCAACAGAGGAATAAAATTTTCCCAAATTCTTTTAAAATGCATTTCATCAAATAAACATACATTTTAATTATTGGGATAACACACTTTGGTTAATTAGCACTTAATTACCTCAAAATTAGGATTATATCTAAATAACTCATAAAAATGCAAACTATACATGAATGCACTCCTTATGATATTTATGACAACACTATTAAAATGGATTAAATGAATCTCAAACAAAAATATGAAAAAAATTTGGTCCAAGTGGAACCCGAGCCTATTAAGGCTATTTTTCATCATTTCACTTTCCTTGATCCATTTGCTATAAATTTAATTTAACCATTAATTAAATTTATTTCAGAGATTTAAACATTACAAATTAATGTTTAATCACCTTAGAAGGCTCCAAAATAATTGTGTAATAATAATCCTAAAATTAAATGCAAGATGTTCAAGAACACCGATGGTTGATCTAATCAAAAGGTCATAAGCTTCCAAGACTTAATTAAATTAATTACTCATGCTAATTTCGGCCAAAAATTAGTCAAATAAAGCCTTAAGCTCTGATACCAATTGAAGAAAATATTAGTTTCATGCAAGGGCAAATTTCAAAAATTTAACTCAAAGAAACCAACATAGATCTACTTATTTGACTAACGATGAACCGTATTTAACATTTTAACTTGTTTAATCTTTATACCTCAAATCTTGGTCTCTAAACCAAGAAGTAGGGACTTGAGATGTAGGGTTGTTGCCTCATTGTCGAGCCTTCACTTCTCCAAGTCGGCCTCGAAATGGCACCCGCTTCGAACGCACGAAGCCTCTACGAGTATCCACCCGAGATTAAACGAAACTCTTGTTTTTCCCTTGCTAGAGGTAATCAACCAAGAATCTAACTTAACCTTAGCTTCTACCTCTTCAATCAACTATTAATTTTAGTGTAGAAGTTGTGCTCAACACATGAGCAAAAATGGTGGAGACAAAATTGCAAAAACTCTTCTCTTTTTCACCTCTTCTTACAAAAACGTTTTTCCAATTTGTCTTACAAGAGAAGGAAGAAGAGAGAGATTAGAATGGTGGCTAGGGTTTGGAAAAATGTGGGGTATTTATAGTGTGAAGTTAGGGTATATTTTAATCATCTCAACCACAATGAATGGCTAGATTTAAACATGACAAAAGTAACTTTTACTTTTGCCATCCAATGGAGCTCTCCATTAGATGCACTTTTATCCCACTTTATTCCAAACCATTTCATCAAATGGACTTCTCCATTTAATGTTAAATTGGGCTTGGGCCAATTTCTATTTATGCCATTTTCGTTTTTGCCATTTATGCCAACTTTTGGCCCACCCGACAATTGTTACGATTAATTGTATTTGCTCAATTCTGTTGAGAAATAAATTTGTATACCATGTCCAACATGTAATAAATTTATTCTAAGATCAAGTTAGTCATCTCCATGACACTTTTATTTGTTTCGTTTTTCTCTCTTGGGTGTGACCTCGTAGGATTTATATCGTGTTGACAATAGAATCAAAACTTCTTTTAATTCTATAAATTATAAGCGGCACCTAGCAATATGCATTATAATTACTCAACTGATAAAGATGATATGAACCAATCAACATCACGATCCTAAAGCAATATTTAATTGCTTGTGTCAATTCACGTGCCACATGATATCGAGAATAAATCCAAGGCAGGAGAGTGTCATCCTTGCAAATTTATTCTTTTCTTGATTCCAAGTAATTCAGTAAATAATGATCAAACTCATTGATCATAATTGCATGCATACTTTATTACTCCATCAAGGGGCCCGAAGATATCATCACTCACATATGAAATATGAGGGACACTGGTATTCTTGATAAATATATTTTCCTCCGCACAAGACACACATATTGAGATATTATCTGTATAGATGCCAGTTACGGTCAGCATTGGATAACACCTACAAATACATGTATCTCATGTAGGAAAAATAATCATCTCATACCAAAGAATTCAAGACACAAATGAAACATTAATGACACTAACACAATCCATGTTATGTTTCATTCTTGGGTCATGTCCAATCCCCTGATCTCCATCAGGTATTTATGTGATTAAATTGGTAGCTCCTTACCATATGATCCGTAGAACATGATCATCATTTAATCCACATACTAATCTCGTACCGGTATATAGTGTTCCTTCTTAATTACCAAGATTAGGAACATTTAGAGTATTCATTATATTATTATTATAGAGTTCTACATTTCAAGTCCTCAACTCGAAAAATCCATAATGTAATTAAATACTCAAGGAACAAATGATTCTTTCATTTCATGAACAAACATAGAATATATCCATAAATGGTTGGCTTCTAGATCATAACACTAACATGTTGTTCAATACCCATTGGTGGAACGCCCAAGCTGGGTCATCATCTGCATAAATGAAGATAAATTAATAAGAATGGTAGAGATAAAACTTAATAATGATCATTTGTATGACATATTATTACCTGCAGGAGGTGGCGGCATCTCCGCAGCGTAGATAGGGGCGACAGGCTGCTCCGGATCTGGTGGTGGGGCCATTATCTCGCGCCAATTGATGTCCTCCCCGGCATCGTGCAACATACCAATGAGGCGCCTGTCCCAGCCAGAGTCCTCAACGATCGGTGCACTGTGTTGGAGCATTTGACATCCTATCGCTCTCCAACTTCTTCTCGCCATGAACACCAAGCTGTGTGCCACTCCTCTAATACCCGTCAAAATCTGCACACAATTTATTTTCATTATTATTATTAGAAGATGAATAAATAACTACAATTTTTTAAGCATGTCATTTTCATTTAAACATACCGAACGAGCATGGATCGGGCCGAAAGGCAAGTAAGTCCTAGATCCCTCACCCGTGAGTCTCCGTCGAAGAGCATCACCGTAGTCCCCCTGTAGATAAACCGTCGGCATGCCCCATCTCTGGTACCAGACGATATATCGCAATCTCCAAGGCCCGACCGGCATAGGGCCATCTCCTGCTGGAGGCGGGGTCCATAAGTGCAACTGGGGAGATGCAGCACGCTGGTAATGCTCCCAGAAACGCGTGCTCCAGTCGACTTTGGGCTTGTTGTGTTTGGTGCTGCAATATAAATTAATTAGTAACGTGTATGGCTGAATAAGTAATAAAATAGACAAAGGATAAGGCAGTGGGTAGTTACCTGTGCAGCTGGGTGGTCTGCTGCTCGCCCAACTCTGGAAAATCAGGGACAAAGGCATCTAAGCCAAACTGACGGGGCACTCGGTCAGGATAGTGATACTCAACTATCCAGAAGCATACGCACGGCCCCCGATAAAACGAGAGGTGTCTCTGCTCTAATGTCAGCGGGCACAGAAGGCCCCGATCGTAGAACACACGATAGGGGTACCAGGTGACGCTCGCCTCGTCGCCTAAATTTTGGACATGCGATGCATTTCTGGTAAATATGGAACCATAATATATGTAATAAAAAAATTAAAATATTTGTACAAACTTACCAGACAAGCATGACACAAGCCCCGGTATAAGTGAGCGAGCACAGCTCCACCCCAATTCCACCTCGACGGCCGCTGAATGTCCCTCAGCAGAGAGAGGAACATAATCGGGACTGCGTCACCGCTGGAATCGACAAACATGACGCTGCCACATAAATCCAAGACAAACGCCCTCACGTACCTGCAATATAAATTAGAAACATAAATAACTACATTTTTTGTTCAATCCATAACATATTTTAATTTGCAACTGTTTGTGATTACCTCAGAACAGCCTGCTCGTCACGTGTCTGAGGGGTGATCCTACGCCGGTGGAAGTGACTGCGGAGCGCCGCAAGACTGATGCAGTACTGTGAATACCGGTACTCCTCCTCCTCCTCCTCTCCTTTCTTCTTCTTCTTCTTCTTTTGCAAGTCCGACGGAGCGGCCCCCAGCAGCTCCGGTATCATGTGCATCAGGTCTGGATGGTCTGAGACACCACCGATGGGGTCGCCGTCTATCCGTAAACCCCACAAGGCGCTGACATCACCTAGTGTGACTGTCATCTCCCCAACCGGAAGGTGAAATGTATGCGTCTCCGGTCGCCATCTCTCCACTAGACCGCAAACGAGGGCCTGATCAATATCACAGTGAGGCATGGTGGCCAACTGATACAACCCCAGATGAAGGATGCACTGCTCCATCAACGGGTGACGGACGTATGGTATCTCGGGGGTGCGATGCCTCACTGTCATCATCGTCGTGTCCTGCATGTTACAATTATTTCAATATAAACGTCTAATTAAATAATGCTATTTAAATTAGGAATACAACACCAACGTACCTCCATAGATGCAAGTGAGACACGGTGCCTGACATGTGGGATCCACAGAAGAGGACTAAACGTGTCAAGATGGTGAGGGGGATAATCTCCAAAGGGAGCATCTGCACCAGACGACTCTGCACCGGATGCCTCTGCACTGGATGCCGGTGCACCGGATGCCTCTGCACCGGATGCCTCTGCACTGGATACCGGTGCACCGGATGCCGCTGCACCGGATGCCTCAGCATCGTGATCATGTGAACTCTCCCCCGTCTCCAGAGGGGCATCCCATGCACGTCCCCGTCTAGTTCTGACCATACTACATTTCAATAAACAGAAGATTTTATCTTACAAATCCTGATTTATAAACCCTAACTTATAAACTCTAATTATGTCAACCCTAAACCCTAATTTAGGAATTCAACCCTAATCTAACAATTCAACCCTAAACCCTAATTTGATCCATAAACCCTAATTTAACCCCTAAATCCTAAATTAACCCCTAAACCCTAAATTAACAATTCAACCCTAATTTAACAATTCAACATAATTTAAACAATTCAACCCTAAATCCTAATTTAACAATTCAACCCTAATTTAAACAATTCAATCATAAACCCTAATTTAACAATTCAACCCTAATTTAACAATTAAATCGCGACAGGAAAATCAACAACCCGCACACGATAATTAACAATTCAACCCTAATTTATAAACTTCAGTTTTGTCAACCCTAAATCCCTAAACTACAAACTCTAATACCGGAAACCCTAATTTTGAACAATTCAATCGTTTCGGGAAAATCAACAACCCGGACACGATAATTAACAATTCAATTCTACCAATCGTTCCAATACCAATACAAGATACAAAATATAAATTAAAAACATTATTTAGAAACTTACCCGAAAATAATCGGACTGTTGCCGAGATGGCCGAAATTAGGGTTCGGGTGAGAGAGAGAGAGAGAGAGAGAGAGAGAGAGGAAGAGAGAGAGAGAGAGGAAGAGGGAGAGAATGGCAGAACAGAGAGAGAGAATGGCAGAATAGAGAGAGAGAGAGGAAGAGAGGGAGAGAGAGAGAGAGAGAGCTCTAGAGAGAGGAAGAGAGGGAGAGAGAGAGAGAGAGAAAAGCACTGCTGGGCTGGGGTGGGGTGTGGTTTCGGGCGGCGACGCGGGCGGCGGGAGAGGCTGGGCTGGAGGCAGAGAGAAGAGAGAGAGAGAGCCGCTGGAGGGGGCGGATCGCTTTTAAAAAAAAAATTCATAGTGGACCGCCCAGCCTCTGGGCGGTCAGGTTTTAAGAGTGGACCGCCCGAGAGCTGGGCGGTCAGGTTTCAAAAGTGGACCGCCCAGTGGCTGGGCGGTCTGGTGGGAAAAGTGGACCGCTCAGTCCACGGGCGGTTAGGGTAGAAATAATTATAACTTTGGAGTGGGAGCAGATTTGATAATTTGTTTCTTTTTTGGGGTTTTAATAAAAATATCGGAAAGTATGTTGAGTTCTCGTTTTATTTAAAGAAGAATTGGCATTGCGGTAACATCTGATTTGTCTGAATGAATTTTTTTCTTATATCATTAATGTATGTAAGAACAATGTTCTCTGTGTGGGAGATCGTAGGTTCGAAATTCTTTGTGGATATTAAATAGTTGGGTGTTCGCGCAGAAGCGCAACACAAGTTTCGGTACGCTTGAGGGCGTACCTTTTAAAACCGCGTTTACACTTCACGAGTAAGGGTTGCAAGTGCACAACCCCTATCGAGTAGTATAATCGGGTATCGATCCACAGGGACGGACAATTACTAGGTTAGAATCTACCTAACTCGATTAAAAACTAGAAGTGAGAAAGATTTGGTTTGGTATTTAATTTCCTAAAAAGGTCAATTCAAACAATTCAGAAAGATGTAATAAAATGCTAGAAGAAATGTAAATTGTGTTTTGATTATGGATAAAAGGCGTTTCCAGGGTTTCAGACTTCATCTATGATCTGCCTCTAGTGGTACGGCCCGTACCAAGTCGGTACGGCTAGGCCGTACTTAACTTGGTAAGACAAGGCCGTACCACTCTGGTAAGACCCGTACTTGCTTCCCAGAACAGAGCTTACCAGTTCGAGTTGATGCATTTCCTTGCTGGTACCTTGTGCTAAACTCTTTGGAAAGGTTCAATTGACCATACCTAAGGTTCCTAAGCCTCAACTGTCGTTTGTTGGATCAAGATCTAGGTTGGAATGCAATTGATTGCCTTTTAGGGATTTCTACACCTCAACTCTCGTGTGTTGGTACAGATCTACCCTAATTGGTTGATTGGAGACCTAAGGCACCCTCTAATCTGTCGATTAGAGGAGAATTCAACCTCTCGGCTTCAATTCGAACAAGTCTACCCTAAACAATTGATTTGGTTGAGAGATTGAGATGATCACATGACCTTGATAGGTTTGATCTAGACCTAGAGGTTCATCATACACAATCACAGCAATCAAAGCAAGAGATGGCAAAGAAAATCACAATCAATCAATCAAAAGAGTTCATACAAGATACAAGTCAAAGAAAGTCAAAGCAAATCAAGAATCCATCTCTAAACCCTAGAAACTGAAATAACTACTCACAGCACATGATCTGATCTAAAAATACAATAAAAGGGATAGAGAAAGCCATGGATCGAAGGGATCGAGAGGAGGAAGCTTGATCCGTCGAGTTTCGCCTCTTTCCTTTTCCTTCCTTCTTGCTCCTAGCTCCTTAGCTCTCTTTCTCTCTCTTACTGTGCTCTCAATTAGATCTGGAATGGAATGTATGTCGAAATTGGAGAGTTCCCCGCTTTAAATAGCCTCTGCCAAAATTTGAATCTGTCAGGCCGCCTTTAGGTACGGCCAGGCCGTACCAGGCGTGATGAGCTGAAAAATGGCTAAGTCCGGTAAGACCCGTACCAAACTTGGTAAGGGCCGTACCAGATCATCCCAAATCGTCGTTTCTTCGTGTGTTTTGCTCCAAGCCTGCAGAAAACAAACAAACACTCAGCAGTACCAAATTCTAAAGATATATCGATGAAATGCACATGATTCTGGTGAATTAGGGCACGAATCTGGTACTAAAACAGGCCTAAAATAGACTAAATATGCGAGGTATCATTGGGTAACTTGAACTCCAATTTTTACTTAAAAATAATGTTTGTAAGAACTAGTTTTTGATCTAGTAATAAAGTCACAAGTCCTCTAATGTAGAAGGTCATAAGTTCAAAATCCGAATGAAAAAACATATTTTGTTATAATAACAGAGATTTGAAAGAGTGTCGGGCGGCTTGATCCCAGCCCTCTTATTCCCAAAATAAAAGAAAAAAAATATGACAAATAGGTGATATGTTGTCTCAACATGTATTGCAAATATTAGGCAGAGACCAACTCCTTAGGGTAAAATTGTCAGTATTTTGCTTAATTTGGGTCATTTGCCATGCAAATATATATTGGTACTCTTGGTGGAGCCTTGATTTTTTAGATTGTAGATTGTGTAGATTATTGTTTATCAAGGAACCCTCTATGATGATATTGTAGCATGATTTTCAGAAATTTTGTGAGGGGGCAAGTAAATAATTAATCGGATTCAAACTCATTAGTTAATCGGGTACTAAATAAAAAACAATGTTTTAAGTTGATATTTTCAGTGCTCTGACCTCTAATTTGCAATGCTTTGAGTTGGTCCATTCAGATAAATTTCCATAAGGGCGTGTTTGGATGACAAAAATTTCATGGTAATCGATGGGATCGGGACAATATTACAACAATATTTCCCAGCAGCGTTCGGAGGTCTCATTTTCTTCCCATCCGTTCTCGTAGTTTCTTCCCAAGCCATTCCCACCGCAGTATAAAAAGATGGGAAAAAGAAAATGAAGTCGGAGTCAATATTTTTTTTCCCACAGCGTGTGCGTCCTTCTCTCCTCTTCTCTCAGTTCCCTGCCTCTATTTGTTTATATGTTTATAAATGTTTTTTTTGTTTTTAAGAAAATTACGTATTTTAAATATTTATTTGTTTATAAATGTTTTTTTAAATGCTTCTAAATGTTTATTTTTTAAATGTTTTTAATTATTGTTTTCTTATTTTATTTTATTTTTATTTATTTTTAAATATTTTCTTATTTTATTTGTACCCATTTTAGTAGTAATTTTTATTAGAAATGTTTAATCTATTTAATATTAATTTAATCAATTTTATTTAATTGCATTATTATAATTTTATTAATAAAAATAATTGTATAATTTTAAATAATTAAGAAAAATGAAAATCTTGTATTAATAACCACAACTATTCCCACGGTACTACCGAACACTCATTCAGTACATTCCCATAATAATTCCCGTACATACTTAAGGGTCTGTTCGGATGTCACGGGATTACACGGGATGGGATTTAACATGAATGAGAACCCACTTTTGAAAAAGTGGGAACCCATGGGTGCGGGTACGCATAGGATTAATTATGGGAATGTATTGAAATGAGTGTTCGGTTGAACAGTGGGATTAATTGTGGAAAATTCTATTTTTCTTTCTAAATAATATAGATTAAAAAATAACATAACACTACTTATTACTTATTATTTGTAACGCCTCTGAATCAGGGTAAAAATCTAATTATAAAAATCTAAATTAGAACAATAAAAATGTATGTGTATAAATATATACCAGAAGACAACATATAAAAAGGAGTACGAAATAAATAACAGAATTGTATAAAATTGTAATAATGGGTATCTAAATTCTACATATAGTTATAGTTAATGTCTAAATTTTGCACATAGCCCAATTTGAAAGCCCAAGTTAGAAAAAAAAAATACAATCCTAAATTAAGCCCAGGTCTTGTAATATAATCAATCAACCTCTCCTCCCTTCTCATTGCTTTTTGCTCCCTGTTGAAAACCACCCCAAGTAAGTTTCTCTCTCTTTTGAACCTTCTTGGCCGAAACCCCCTCCTCTTGGCTTTGCTGCCGCCGGCCACAACCCCCTCTCTTCTCCTTGCCGCCGCCGACAGTCAACCACCAAGCCGCAGCCCTCTTCCCTAGCCCTAACCCTCTCTCTACTCTCCCCTCTCCCTTGAGCCGCCGGCCCCAAAGACCCAAACCCGAAACCCTATAACCAAACCCGAAACCCCTGCAGCCTAGACCCGAAGGAAACCCCTAGCCGCAACCCTCTGGCCTCTCCCCCTCCTTTTCCCTTTGTTGGCCGACACTCTTTCTTTTTTTTTCTCTCTTGGCCGGCCAAACTCCAAAACCTTAAGTTAGGTACGGCCCGTACCAGGCCGTGCGGCTAGGCCGTACCTACCTAGGTCAGACCAGGCCCGTACCAGGCCGTGCGGCTAGGCCGTACCTACCTAGGTCAGACCAGGCCGTACCAACTAGGTCAGACCAGGCCGTACCAACTAGGTCAGACCAGGCCGTACCTACTCAGTCGAAACCCTAACCCTAGCCGAAATCCATACATCCATTAACCCGAAACCGAAACCCATTAACCCATTTAAGGACTTTATTTAAAATGTTTAGATGACAATTGAATTAAATACGAATAGAATTAAGAACCTAATCAAGCGTTTATAAACTTAGGAGCAAACCGCGAGGTTCTAGGAGACGCCGAGAATACGCGAGATTCCGACACACGCGAGATCACTGAGAATACAGGTGCGGGTTCCTGGTCTTTTTACAAATAATAAGAAATGCGTGGATTAAGGTAGGTAATCCTTTTTCCCAATCTGGTAGATGAACTGCATGTTGAGAATGTCGAATTCTCTTTTGTTTTGTGTAGAATTGCATGTTAGGAACTTTTTGGATGCATTGATTTGAACTGACAGGATAGTGTGAATGTGAACAAGGAAAGTTTTTAATGAACTGTTTTAAATTGGGGCCGTCCCTGTGTGGCGGTTCTGCATGTGTTTTCGAAAATCGGATCGTCCGTGTGTGGCGATCTGCCGGTTGGGTCCCCGCAACGACCCTTCCAGATTCGTCCTCGTGTGGCGACTCTTTGGGCTATCCTGCATGGGCATGGGTTCTCAGAGAGAAAGGCCGGATTATCCGTGTGTGGTGATCCGGAGTAAGAACAGAACAGAACAGAACAGAACAGAACAGAACAGAACAGCTCGTCCTCGTGTGGCGACTCCGACTAAGTTTTCATGTACGGGCATGGATTCCCAAAGGAGAAAGGCCGGATTGTCCATGTGTGGCGAAACCGGAGTGTGAGAATTTTAAAGAGAAACAGGAACAGAACTGAGAATGTTTTTTGAAAGAATTGCATGTCCGAAATTGATAGGAAATTTGGGGGTTATTTCAAAAACCTTTACTTTTATGTTATTTGGGTATTTAATGCATTCATTTGTAAAAACACCGGGCTGGAACTAAATCCCGCACTGAGAGATAGTTCGATCTCTCACCCGTTTTGTTTCCACTTTTATGTGGGTTCCAGGAAATGAAGAAGGAGACATGGAGGAAGGCCGTGAGTGAGAAAATTTAGCGGAAACTATTAAGAGTAGCCACTATTTGTTTTTAATTTATATTTGTATGAATCATATATGATGCAGACATGGCGGTAACTGTTTGACTAGCCATGTCTGACATAATTTCCCCTTTGTTTGTTTATGAACCTTGTTTATTTTTAATATAGTGGCTTATTTGGTTGTGTTATTGATAATGTATGTGATGTGCTTAACGCCTGGCGCATAAATGCGCGGCGGGTTGTCCTGGGGTGTGACATTATTTTATAAAATATAAATATTTTTATAATTAAATAAAATAAGAACATAAGAAGACGGGTACAAATAAATTAAAAAAATATTTATAAACAAATAAAAAATAAGATATTAATAATTATTAATATAATTAAATAAAATGATTAAATAATAACATAATAATTTTTTTGTTAATAATTATTTCTTAAATTAAAATTTTGTAACTCTTTTAAAATGCATTAAATGTTTCTTAGAGTGTCTTGTATTTATGCTTATTTTTAATCTTATGTTTCAATTCTTATATTAATAATTTTAAACTATTAGTTTAATCACAAACATGACAAATAATAAAATATATATTTTATTTTCTTTATGTACCACGGACAAGTCTAGCAGCATTTAAAATTTTCAACTATTAGTTAAATCAAGTTTGATATTAATAATTATGATAAATTAGTTTAATCAAGTTAAGATACAACAAAAATTATTGATCTTCAAGCTTCATAGCAGCTGATTCATTTGGGAAAAAAAAAATGATCTCCAACTCAATTTGATATATCCTTCATAGCAGCTGATTCATTTGGGAAAAAAAAAATGATCTCCAACTCAATTTGATATATCCCATTAGAACAGTGCTTTTTGAAGAGAAAAAGTAAAGTGGGTGAGAATTTAATGGGAATTAAATTGGAAAATTCCTTCACTGCCGAACAGCACTGGGAAACAAATGTGTAAATGTTACCTTTCCCATCAAATCCTAAGCTTCCGAACAGGGCCTAAGAGTATGGGTTTCCGCAAATAAAAAAGTGGGTTCCCAAACCCGTCAAATTTCATCCCGTACAATCTCGTGACAAACGAACAGGCCCTAAAAATTCAAAATCCGGGAAGTGAGGAGTCCGCCTCATGATCTCAAACATAATTTGCAATGCTTTGAGTTGGACCGTTGTCTATCTCTACAAATTTTTTTATCTATTTCTGAATAACTTACATTCTGAATTAGTTAATTCACAACAGTCCTCAATCCGCTAGTTGTATCCGTACATTTTTTTTACCTACTCCCAGAGACACCCCTTACTTTTGCCGAAATTTGATATTTTGGAACTGAAGGGCATAATAATACTTAACAAAATTGCAATAACTTAGGAAAAGCATTAAAGCAATGTATTTGCGCTTCACGAGATGGTCAAAGATGATTCACAAGAGAGCTGAAGCTGCTTGTGAGCCCCAATAATTAATGTTAAACCAAAGAATCCAGAAAAAGATTGTACTTTTGCTCTGTTTTCCCAAAATTAATTGGCAATTGTTATCCTCCGATTTTATACAACATGAGTCCCTACCTGTCCAGATACAAGTTTTGTTTTGAGAAGGATCCAAATTTGGAAATTTATAGCTTGTTTTAAGAAGACAAGTGGACGGTATTAATATTAAATCATTTTCCCCTGGCATTTGTGATGTCATATTTTATGCATTTAAATTCTCAAACCTTCCATGCTATTAAAAAAATTTCGTCATCTTTTTTATTCTTTAAAAAATATTTTTTTATTTTTCAAAAAAAAAAAAAACGAGAAACAAGCATCACAACGGTTTAATGATCAAATCAGCAGAGCAAGATCATTTCAGGTTGATAATCTTTTGGTCATTGATTAAAAGTTTTAGAATCTTTGATTTGTGCCTTAAGCACACAAGTTCATGTAATAGTAAAATTATTAGTTATTACATCAGTAATAATTTTTATTAATAATATCAAAGCCATCTATATCATTGTGATGTATTCTTCAATCTGTGAAATTCATAAATGTTTGATTTTTTTTTTTAGTAAAAATTAGAAGTCAATCTACCCAACTATTTAATATTCATAAGTAAAAATTAGAAGTCAATCTACGAGAATATTGACTTTGCCACTAGACAAATGTTTGATTTTTTTATATTTCATAATTAGTCTTATAAATTAATTGCAATTATTGATATAACATTTGTTTTGGAATATTACTAAATAATAAAATAAATAAGGTTATTGAATGAACATATATAAGTTATATCGTTATTTGATAATGTTGAATCGACAAAAATTTACTGACACAATTTGTTGTTTTGATGTCAAAATTGTAACTTCTTATTTGGATTATTTCTGAGTGACTTATAGTAGGTTTAAATCAATTGCACCCAATACTAAAGCTTGGGCCCAGTTGGGTTGTTGGTTTATGGATTCAGGTTTAGATCAAGACCCAATTGAATTATTCAGTTGGTTCTAATTATGATTTAGGTTTGGAGGAGTAAAACCTATTCAATTAGGCTTAGAGGAGTAAAGCATATTTTACCATTTCTACCCTCGTCATAGGTTCACGAGCGGGAAAATTAAGGAAGATAGAAACAAAAATCAATTTGTGGAAATGGGGAAAGTCTTATGGGCTTTAGTTGTAGCCTAAACATTACTTTGACAAACAGAGATAATAAGGCCTGTATATATGTAAATCCATTGATATTGGCATCCATCGGATTAGAGGCTTTTATCCAATTGATTTTTGTTTTGGTCATGAACAATGACTCAATGAGCCTCTAATCCGACTAATCAAAATTAACTAGGATAAATTGATTAGGATAACCGATAACGTGTTGATTCTTTTTGAATGGTAAACATAATTTGCACGCCACATTGTGTGGCGAGTCATGAAGGGGAGACATTAGTTTTTTAATGGGAAAATTTGGTATGTACTCATCAAAATTTGCTATTTGGAAATTTCCACATCCAAACTTTAAATTGGAATATTTGGAAATTTCCACATTCAAACTTCAGAGAAGAATATATAGACTAAAATTCAATGCAACCAGTGGCATGTATTTGAGAATGTCACAGATAAATTGCAACAGAGAATCCGGACTTGACATGGACCGGGTCTGAGACGTTATTATTAGGGGTGGGGACCACTTAGCCGTCACCTTTTCACTTTTTTAGAATTCACATCTCAGTTCTGACGGTCGAATTCAGATCCAGTGCAATATCTGACTGCGTAAAATTAGATCTAAGTCGTCAGTTTTAAATTGGCACGAATATTTAAACGGACCCCCTTATCTACATAGGCATCAGATTCCAATCGCTCGGCTGAAAGCTCATAGGAGCTTATTTTACTCAGTTATTGTACTCATTGTATCTGACGGTCTTGGTATCTGGCGCAATCGCCCTGTTCCTGCTAGTCCAGCCAGCGCCGTGCAAAAATTCTAGGTGCACCTGGAGTATTTTTCCTAGAATAGGAAAAGGACAAATGATGCAGCAGAAAGACAATTGACCATATTCCTATCTAGGAAACAAATAAAATATGCTAAACTAAGATGGGTTAAATTAATCAAAACCCGTCAATAACATTGATACGATCACCGTCCAATTTAAAAAACAAAAAAAGACGGGGCAGTACATCCAAAAGAAGACACATCAAAAGTAGTTGGGCATTTCTCACGGACCAAGTTCATCCAGTAACTAACACGGGAGCCCGCTAGCGCTGATCGGGTAAGCATCGTGGCAAATGTATCCGGATATACCTTCCGTTGGCGCTCTCCTTTCTTTCTTTCGTTTTTTTCTTTCTTTCTTTCTTCTCTTTCGGCTTCTCCATCCTAATCATTAACCCAACCACTTCCCTATTCTTCTCTCCTCCCTTTCCCCTTCTGTACTTCTCCTATTCATATCCTTACCATACAAGCGAAGCAATAAACACACTGTCGCCCAAATCGTACATCATAAATTCACCTCACTTCATCTCATCATGGAGTTCCTGTTCGACCTCCTTTTAACTGCCTTCTTCTCCCTTCTCTTCGCATTTTTCCTCTCCAAGCTCTTCTCCCCTTCCTCCGATGACGCTGCAGACGTCATCGCTGGTGGGGCCCGGTCGACAGAGGAAGATCTTCCCGATGAGTCCAGAGCTCCACGATTGCGGGAAGGTGAAGACTTGCAGGACGAGAAGATTATTGAAGTGGATAAGGTGGTCAAGAAGGAGGCGGAGAGAGGATTTCTTGCCGAGGAAGGAAGGTCTGAGCTCAGCGATTCGGTTGGAATTGGCGGTGGCAAGGTGGCGATGTGTGAGGGAACTGAAGAAAGAAATGATGACTTTGTAAGCGATGTCGAGTTTGAAAAAGAGAAGGTTGATCGAGGATTGGTGCAAAAGTATGAGAGCTTTGAGTTGGAGACATCGATTAGTTCTGACAAAGAAAAGGATTCGTGTGTAAGTGAGCTTGTAGATGGTAAATTATCTCAGAGCTCCGATTTGACCTTCCTACAGGATCAAAGTTTCGTTCGCCAAGAAGAGGGCTTAAGGGAGGTTGAATTAAGTGGACCTGAAGTAAAAGAGGACAGAGACAATTCATGCGAAGTAGAGGGTTCAATAGACAAAATGCCCAGAGAGGTTGGAGTTCCAATGGAGGAAAAAAGATGCTTAAGAGAAGAACATGAATTCAAGATAGCCAGCCAAGGTTCAGTTATTGTGCAGGAGGAAATTTCACAGGAGGCAATAGTACATGTCGAAGTTGTGAAGGCAGAGACTAAGGAACATAATTTATGTGAAGTAGAAGGACCTATTAGCAAAACTTCCACTGAGGGTGATTCCTATTTGAAGAAATTAACTGTGCCTCAAGAAATCTCAGTAGAAGCAATAGAACCCAGTGAACAGAAGAAGGGAGCTGATGCAATAGAATCCATTGAACAGAAGAAAGGAGCAGAAGCAATAGAATCTAGTGAACAGAAGAAGGGAGAAGAAGAAGATAATTTATTCCAAGCTGAGGGGCCTACTAGCAAAATAATCCAATTGGTTGGAGTTGGAAAAAATGAGAAAGAAAAGGCATTTATTGAGGAAGAAGGGTGGGAAGGTATAGAGAGGACTGACATAGAGAAGCAATTTGCTGTGGCAGCTGGTTATGCAACCAGCAAGTATGGCACTGATGCACTGTCAAAGCTTAACAATGAGGTGCAGTTGCAATTGTATGGTTTACACAAGGTTGCCACGGAGGGACCTTGTTACGAGTCTCATCCCTTGGCTTTAAGGGCCTCCACTAGGGCCAAATGGTATGTATTTCACTATTTCTTCTCTCACTTGTGTGATTAATTGATAAAAATATAGAATGTCAGCAATGTCCTTATATTCTGCCGCTCAGAAAAATAGAGAGAAGTGTGGTGTGGTTTTCTAATTTGGTGCATATTGGCTATGTTCAGAATCAATGCAATTATATAACCCAAAAAGTCAAAAACACAAGCAATATCTAATAGCAAATGGACATTGTTTGCACTGGTACCATACCAGTACTGTCATAACCACCTTTTTTACTGAAAATTTTGTAGCTTGTGAATATATTGTCTGTATAGAGTTTCTTGGTTGAAGTGCAAATTTGATTTGGAATTCATAAATGATAGGAAAACTGCTGAGCTACCAAGTTTAAGCACCACTTATCTCTTTACATATTGTGTTTTCTGGTTGCTTTTTTTTATATTTTTTGTATTCTCTGCATTTAGGCATGCTTGGCAAAAATTGGGCAATATGAATCCAGAGGCAGCAATGGAAGAGTATATGACTCTTCTCAGCAAAAATGTACCCGATTGGTTTGAGCAACCAGTAGTAAGTTCTATACATGAAAAAGGGATAATATGATTAAATTTTTTTTATTCTCTTGGTAATTAGTCTGAAGTACAAAATTAATCGATTAATAACATTGAAAGGTGCCGGTTGCTTTATACTAAGGTTGGTTTTATGAGTGAATCCAGCTAAATTTTAGGTTCTAATATCAATTTTTTTCCTGAATTTTGAATGGTAGAACAAACTAAAACCAACTGATTGTAGTACTGTGTTCCTGTATCGAGTATAATCAGGTAACATTGCCTTGGCTATTTAGCTTCATGTGCTGATTTAGGTGTTTGAAACACACATTTTAGTCTGCATAGTAATGCAGCGCTGACCAGGAACAAACTCCTTTTTTTAATCCCTCTATTAACAAAGACGAGAGAAATTATGCAGACAGTAACAAATTTTTTTGATAGGATGAATGTAATAAACTAATGTTATAATTTCATTCTCTTTTTACAGGGAGACATTGTACATCAGGAGTCTCACCAACTAACAATTGAAAGGTACACACTCTCTCCAAACAATTTCTTACATCAAATAGCTTACCAGACCTGTGTGTCAAGCATTGAAAACTGTAGATTGATGTGTATTTTAATTTTGTCTTTGTGAAACTTAACGTTCCTTTTTTTTATTTTTCTACAATGATCAAACCTTAAAGTAATTGGTACAATTTCTTACCTTGCAGTGGTACTTGCATTGAGGGTTCCGCAGCATTTGGTTCTGTTACTTCTCTATTCCCAGAGAAAGGTGACTGTATTGATTGGATGGTACCTATTGGTACCATGTATTATCTGAATTTTAGCATTTAGAGCGTAATTTGTATTCTGGTAAAATAAATTTTGCCCCACAGCAAAGAATCCGAATTAAAAGACCCAATTAAACAGTTAATTTTAGAAGTGATGAAAGTGTTATAGCCAACATAAATGCTTACAGCCTTGCACTGTGCTGGTCGGCCCCACGACCTCTGGTTTATTTGATTCGGGTACCCCTGGAGGGGCGGGCAGGGGGTGGGTTTGGGAGTTGGCACATATCTTGATGAGACAACATGGCTCATCATATCCATGCTGCAAAATTTGTAGTTCTTAGAAAGGTTTTCAATTCTTACCAATACATAAGAGTTCAATTTGGAGCATCCCTGTATTATTAGTATCTATAGCCTTGTAACGATTACTTGTAGATGCATCTTCTTCAGCAAATATCAACAACTAATTATCTGTTTATTTGAATACGCCTAACTATTAACTAATATCATTTCCTTTCTTTCGGAATTTATAGGTACCGCATCACATGCTTCTATCCAATGAAATGTGACCTTGATATATATTATTGATTGAGCCTATAATCATGGCAATTAGTGTGTGATTGGTATATTTAACTGTATATAGTGTGTGAATAATTAACAATTTATTGTGGGCTTATGCATTGTTCGGCTGTTGCAGTCCATTATTCCTTTGTTAATCCTAGGTAAAGTGTACTGTAGTAATGTTGTAAATAGATCACCTAGTAAGGACATGCATCACCGTTGATGTTTTGAAGGAACTGTCTAATGGTTTGGGTGCATTTAGTTCTGGTCTATGTTACTCGGATACTTCAGATTGGGCTTCGTACCCGTATTGGACACGTATCCGATACCGATACGCCTCCGATACGGCTCTGATACGTATCCAATACGCCAGCTGGCATATCGGCTTACTTGGCGTATCCTTAATCCTTTGATACAGTCTTCGATACGGTCTGACTCGTCTGGATACGCTTGATCTGCCGTGCATTGTGCCAAGGTACGTGAGGTGGTTCACCGTGCACCGCGCCAAAATTATATATTTTTTAGCAGCTGCGGAGATTCGAAGAGGGGATCAGTGGTTTAACACCCATAGCCCTCTACCACTAGACCACTTCACATTTGTTGTTATAAGAGAGTATTTATTATATTTAATCTATATTTTGCTATAGTGTTGTATTTTGATATTTAATTTATATAATATAAGTGTTGAATTAATAATATTATTAAAAAATAAAAAATATTATATAAAATAAGCGTATTGTATTCTTGATTTTTTAAAATTACCGTATCGCCATATCTGTATCGTATCCGATACAATACCCGTATCCGTATCCATGCAACCGTATCCGTATCCATTCGGTTGACTTCTTTATCTATCAATTTTTCTGTAAAAATTAAGGCCCACTTTTAATGAAACGGCTGAATAGGTGATTCTACCTACTAACTAGCTAGGCCCAAAATCCCAAGTTTAATCCATGAAACAGGAACCCTTGCTAGGTAGGCCCAAAAATTATTATGCAATCAGGTGGGCCATGAGTTTTTTTTTTTCTTCTACATTAGCAGACCTAATCTGTTCTGTCTGATCGTCTATTAGAAGGTTTGGTTTTGTTTTCTATGAGTTATTAAAAATAAATACTTGTAAAGTAGTTTTAGCAAAAGAAAAAAAGTTGTAATGAAATTCTTGGTAGATATAGACAAGTAGACACACCATACCATCTGATGTTTTTGGAGGCTTATTATTAAAGCTTAAAAAGAGAAGGTTAAAGCAGGCGATCTTGAGATCTTATCCTCTTGATTATTACATCAAGAGATGTATACAAATCTATTTGAATGATTTCTTTTATGATTTGGAATCTATCATTTAACTTTTTTTTTTTTGGTGTTTAAATTTTGAAATTTGCTCCATGAGTTCTTTTTTCATTAATTATGATGTAGTAATGACAAAATAGTGGACTATTGGTTAGTATAAGTATTGAGCTAAATTTAAAGGTGCTTAGATAGACTATAGAGGTAATAATATTGATGTTGTAAATAATGAATGAAGTAATGAGAAAAGAAAGAGTTTCTAATTAAGACTTTCCAGCGGTCACCCTTCTTGGATCAGCTTCCTCTTCTTCTTCATGTTCAATGTGGATTTGTTTTAGTGCTTTGGTTTTTGTCTTTTTAGTGAGTGGTTTAGGCGTTTAGCTCACAACTTAGCTAATCTGGGTAGAATTTTAGGTTTTTTCTTATAAAGGTCATACTTTTGTCATTTTAATGAAAACCTACGGTAACATGTCAAAAAAAAAAAAAAGAACCTGAATAGGCCAACAACAAGGACCTCAGGGCAAGCATTTACCCCGAAATTTTTATTTATACTCTTTCAAAAAATTATAAGCCAAAACACCTCAAATTATGAGAAATTTAAAAATTATCAGGGTTTCCAAACCAATCTGCGGCCACCCCCATTATTGGGTAGCCGTAGATTGACTTAGAGGCCCCTCAAAAACCTAAATATATTTAATATTACAGTCGTTATTTGAGTTTTTGGAGGCCGCCAAGCCAATCAGCGACCTTGGTATTTTTGACTTTCCCCACAAAACATGGTTTTTGCATTTTTTTTAAATATGGTATAAATAAAAATTTCGGGCATT
The DNA here is from genome assembly GCA_028015225.1 of Carex myosuroides. Classification (NCBI taxonomy): domain Eukaryota; kingdom Viridiplantae; phylum Streptophyta; class Magnoliopsida; order Poales; family Cyperaceae; genus Carex; species Carex myosuroides. Next base: position 1,958,996 of record CM051480.1, read on the forward strand.
TACCACCGATCTTCATCGATCTTTTTATTCATAACATTAAAAAGTAAAAAATTAAACCGGGGACACTATTTTAAAAAAATATCGAAGAATGTAGAACGACCGCAATAAATCTTAATTTGTGCACTGATATATTCATCCCGATTCATTTTTTTTTTCTCTTATGAATTAAGTAATTATTGTTCATAGCGGTTCAATTGTTTTTATCAAAGATTTAAATAACGTTTATCGCGTCATAGCGGAACAGCTAAAAAAACGGCGCTATGGCCATATAGCGCCTCTATAGCGCGAAATAACGCGCTATAGCGGCGCTATATGGCCATAGCGTCATAGCTTTTTTGGTCCGAAAACGCTATAGCGCGCTATTTAGAACATTGATTTTTACTTTATTGTAAATCTTATTAATTCAGTCGGTAAAAACCTAAAAAATAAATTTTAGAAGTAATTAATTATTTTAGAAATTAGATATTATTTTTTCGAATTAGAAGTACGTAGAAATATTTGTCAAATGTTATTTGCATAAATATTTATTTATAAATTAAGGAATAACTGTTTTCAAATCCAAATATTATTTGTAAATTATTAGTTAATTGTATTTCTGAAGTATTTGCAAATCACTTAAAAAATATATAAATTTCTCAATTATAATTAAGATATAAATAGATATTAAATTTGAGAGTTAATAAATTTTAATTTTAGTCACAGTTGATATTAGTTTAGACATTATATTTCATTATTACTATAAATTATTATTTCATGAAACACTTTTGTGTGTGTTAATTTGAAGCCTAATTTGATCTAGACCGGAAGGAATGACTAATAAATTATCTTGATACTTTTAACAATTAGAAAAATAAAATAAACTTAAAATTTAACATTATAAGTAACATTATAAGACTTAGTTCATATTTTGTTGTTCACTATTTAAATATCTTGTCAAAAACATAAAGTCCATAATTATTATTGTATTACCAATCATACTTAGAAGTCGCCGTCTGAGTTCATAAGACGATCCTCTTGCTCATCCCATTTATAACCCGGGAGATTTTTCATCCCAACAACTTCAGCTGGAATCACGGTGAACCCGACATGCTCGGGCCTGAAGGGGTAAACTTTCCCTATCTTCTGCAGCTCATGGTAAACGGTATACTTCATTGTATCCAGACATGCCAAGGGTGCGGCCAGAGTGAAAGCCCTACTCGCCAAAAAGCGATCAAGAGCTCCATCAGAAGCACACTGCGACTCCTCCCTTAGGTGAGCATTCTCAGCCTCTTTCTCCTCGATCTCCTTGGTGCGCTTCGCGAGCTCGGTAGTAAGGGCCTCCACCCTGTCAGCCCGGGCCACGAGCTCTGCAGAACGACTCTCGAGTTTCCGTCTTTGCAGCTAGAGCTCCCGTTGTTGCTCCTCGATCCCCCGCCTCATCCTATCCACGCACAAGTATTTAATTTCCGCGTCCCTCTTTAGGACGCCTACCTCTTTTTCCGCCACCTCCAAACGACGAGCCTTATCCATGGCTACACTGTGAAAATAATTCCTCTTAAGAACCGTCTTCTTGGTCATCTCCTTATCGGTGTCCACACAGATCATGTTCTGCTTCTGTTGGTCATAGGCATCCTTAAAGTGCCCTAAGAAGACAACGATGTCGTGAATTGCAGATATAACATGATTAATGGCGGCCTCGGGATGCTCCTCAAAAAATTTCTTTTGATAGGTCGTCGCGGTGGCTCTAAAAGTTTCTCGAGAGTAACGATGATGGAATTTCACCCTCTCATTCTCTGAGGCCTGCATAGCGATGTACCCGGGAAGGTGGATACCGAGACTATCCTAAAAAATGGTAGCCAAGTTCGTCTTCTAGACGAGCCCAGTGGCTTTCTCCTGATCCGGAATCACGACCTTCAAATATCGTTCCCACTCTGACTATCCCGGCTCTGAGGTATCAGCCGCGACCGCGTGGGATGTTTCTGGCTCAGCAATTGGGGAGGTGACTATTGACCTATCCCCTAAGACGCGAACGACGAGACTCGGCACAATGAGCATTATCTCGGGGGCCTTCCGGAGTTTCTTCTTTCCTTCTTTCTTAACGGAGGCAGGACCCTTTCTCTTATCAGAGGGCAAGGGCTGTGCCGCGGTAGCAGGCAGATCCTTCCTCTTATGCGACTTCGGCGACTTAGGGTCACCTGAGTACCTTTGTTGGAGGCCTTGGGAGAAGTGGGGACCTTGGAAGCAGAGGAGGCCTTGGAACAAGTAGGAGCCTTGGAGGTAGCAGCCTCGGGAGCGACAGTGGCCTTAGCCTTCTTTTTTTTTTGCAACAGCAGTAGCACGACCCTCCCCTTGTGGATTAAAATCGGTTGGGATCTTGGAGGTGCTGTCAAAAACTAGTGCCATGCGCCCTTGGTCTACGACATAAGAAAAAGGAAAACGTTAAGTAAATTACCTTAAGAACGAAACGGATATTTATACGGGGTAAAAAACTAACTTTTAACAAAATCATTAATCTCGGCAACGGTTTCCTGCTCTTCCAAGTCGAGATCATTGGGAGGTTCCTTGATTAAACCTTTCCCCTTCGACAAAGGCTGCTGATCACTCAAAAGAGAGTGACATTTTCTTTTAAAATTTATAAACTCAGAAATGCTATCGGTTCGGACTGCAAGCGCACAATCCTATGGAGTAGTATAATCGAGGTCGATCCACAGGGAATATTGGTTCAGAGTCTTGAACGATCGATCACAATCTTTCGAAAGGCTAGACGAAATCTGAAAATTTGAGAGTTGAAGTTGTGATCAATGTAAATTTGGTAATAATTTAAAGTAATTAAAATAAAGATAGAGATGAGAATTCCTAGGGTTTCGGCACACCATTGCTACTCAATCCTCTTTGATATTCTACTTCTGTCGGGTCTGATTTTCTGTTGTTGTTTTATAGAAGACACAACATAGAACACTGTGAGTTATCTTACGCAAATGACAGATCTTCCATCGAGATACTACATAGAACACTACGAGTTATCTTACGAAAATGACAGATCTCTAAATATGTACAAGTTACTACATAGATCACTAGATTTATCTTACTCAAATGATAGAACTTGGTTCGCATTTTATTGTTCTGATTTATGGTTTTTCCGCTAAGGTTTTTTTTCACATAATCTAATGACTCTCAACGAGGCTAACTCGTGCAACATAGTTTTTCTTACCATTAAAGCACTGTCACTACCCTAACGGATTAAACTAGATCATTGATATTAGATGAAGGGATAATAAATCACAAAAGCATTTCAATTAAACAACAAGAAATCATAATCAACAGAAAATATATATATCAAAGCATCATGAGTAACAAGGTTTACTGCCTAGCCCCTAAGAAAAGAACTTAGTCGCGGAACGGCATTGTTACAATCACTCCTCTCTTTCTCACTTAATCAAATCTAACCCAAATTACAAAGATGAGTTCTTTTTTTGTCCAGGGTGCTTATATAGGAGTGAAGGGACGTCTGGAGTTGAGTGGAGGCCAATAAATATGATCTGGATACAGCTGTCAGCAGTTATTCCCCAAAGGGCGCCTTGGTTATGGACCGTATTAGGTGATACGGTCCGTATTGAGACCATGTCACTGAAGGGTATAATGTGTATCGCACTATCTCCTGGTCCGTATCCGGCTAGGTCCGTATTAGGCAATACGGGCCGTAACAGAGCCTTAGTCGATGAGCGTCGCTTATTCGATTAACCCGATTCTTGCTCCATTTTGTGTAAAATAGTTCCAAAACATGTTTTATGTAATAAAACATAAAGAATGCGACAGTAGCCTTTTTCTCTAATTAATTAAACATAAGTGTGAGATAATATGCAAAACTAAGCCAAAACCTTACGTAATTCATCATCATTTTGACTTTGATCAGCTGCCACTCTTTCCGGACACCCTTCAAACAAGTCACGCTGTCACTATTCTCTATGTACACCCAACTGTCATAACAACCATCAATTTTGCAGACCTTGCGAGTCCGGAGAGTGTTGAAGATCATCTCACCCTGACTATTCCTCCTAATGGCGAGATGGCAACTACTCACATAGAGCACAGAGAAAAAGTGGAAGAAAACTCAAATAGTAGGCTTAACCTTCCCAAACACGTGGGAATACTGCTTGAACAACGCCTCAAAACTGGCAATATACCACGAGGCTATCCTGATCAATTGGGCTGGCGCTAGTGGTTTGCTCCCGGGTACCTCGGGCAGGGCAGGGCAGAACCCGTCTCGGGCAGCGGGCAGGACGGGTACGGGTACAACGGGTACCTGGGTACAACGGGCACGGGTAGGCGGGTTTTTTTTTTTAAAACTCCGCCCTGCCCGTCTCAAACCCGTGCCCGTCCCGGGTAGACGGGTATAACGGGCACGGGTAGACGGGTTTTTTTTTCTTTTCTGTTTTCTGTTTTGTTTTCTTATTTTTTTTACCGTGTCGTACGAATATTATTACGTGTTTATAATTCGACTTTTAAAATCTGAATAGTTCAATATCAAATATTGTATATATATATATATATACATAAAATTATCAAGTCACATCTTTATAATTCCTAAATAAATAAAATTTGTAACTCATATATAAAAATTATTTGTGCAAAAATTTGTATATTTAATCGGCTAAGTACAAGTCTAATTATTTATTTCTTTACACGAGTAATTTTATTTTATTTTCAAACTCTCATTCTAATTATATAGTTTCATAATTTATTTATATCTCGAAATTTGTAGTTTACATTTTAAATTGATAATATATTTTGTAAACGTTCAATTTAAATTAATAATATAAATCTAAATTAAATTTAATAAAAATTAAATATAAATAAAAATTCAAATCTAAATTTAGATGCAAATTAAATTAAATCTAAATTGAATATAAATGTAAATCTAAATTAAATTTAAATTGGATCCAAATCTAATTTAAATCTAAATTCAATTAAATAAAAGGGAAAAAAAACAAGGCATTTCAGTCCTCTGGAGTCTGGATTCTGCCGAATTTAAAAAAAAAAAAGCCTCTGCCGAATTTCAAAAGAAAAAAAAACAATCTAAATCTAAATTCAAATATAAATTAATAGGTTAAATAAAATATCAATCAAAAATATCTTAAATCAATTAATTTAAAACAATAAACATTTTAAATTGATAATATATTTTGTAAACGTTCAATTTAAATTGATAATATAAATCTAAATCTAAATTAAATAAAAATTAAATATAAATAAAAATTCAAATCTAAATTTAGATGCAAATTAAATTAAATCTAAATTGAATATAAATGTAAATCTAAATGAAATTTAAATTGAATCCAAATCTAATTTAAATCTAAATTAAATTAAATAAAATGAAAAAAAACAAGGCATTTCAGCCCTCTGGAGTAGTGGTTTGCTCCCGGGTACCTCGGGCAGGGCAGGGCAGAACCCGTCCCGGGCAGCGGGCAGGACGGGTACGGGTACAGCGGGTACCCGGGTACAACGGGCACGGGTAGGCGGGTTTTTTTTTGAAAAACTCCGCCCTGCCCGTCTCAAACCCGTGCCCGTCCCGGGTAGACGGGTACAACGGGCACGGGTAGACGGGTACAATGGGCACGGGTAGACGGGTTTTTTTTTTTTTTTTTTCTGTTTTCTGTTTTTTTTTCTGATTTGTTTTCTTATTTTTTTTACCGTGTCGTACGAATATTATTACGTGTTTATAATTCGACTTTTAAAATCTGAATAGTTCAATATCAAATATTGTATATATATATACATAAAATTATCAAGTCACATCTTTATAATTCCTAAATAAATAAAATTTGTAACTCATATATAAAAATTATTTGTGCGAAAATTTGTATATTTATTCGGCTAAGTACAAGTCTAATTATTTATTTCTTTACACGAGTAATTTTATTTTATTTTCAAACTCTCATTCTAATTATATAGTTTCATAATTTATTTATATCTCGAAATTTGTAGTTTACATTTTAAATTGATAATATATTTTGTAAACGTTCAATTTAAATTGATAATATAAATCTAAATCTAAATTAAATATAAATTAAATATAAATAAAAATTCAAATCTAAATTTAGATGCAAATTAAATTAAATCTAAATTGAATATAAATGTAAATCTAAATTAAATTTAAATTAAATTCAAATCTAATTTAAATCTAAATTAAATTAAATAAAAGGAAAAAAAACATGGCATTTCAGCCCTTTGGAGTCTGGATTCTGCCGAATTAAAAAAAAAAGCCTCTGCCGAATTTCAACAGAAAAAAACAATCTAAATCTAAATTCAAATATAAATTAATAGGTTAAATAAAATATAAATCAAAAATATCTTAAATCAATTAATTTAAAACAATAAACATTTTAAATTGATAATATAAATCTAAATCTAAATTAAATAAAAATTAAATATAAATAAAAATTCAAATCTAAATTTAGATGCAAATTAAATTAAATCTAAATTGAATATAAATGTAAATCTAAATTAAATTTAAATTGAATCCAAATCTAATTTAAATCTAAATTAAATTAAATAAAAGGAAAAAAAAACAAGGCATTTCAGCCCTCTAGAGTCTGGATTCTGCCGAATTTTAAAAAAAAAAAGCCTCTGCCGAATTTCAAAAGAAAAAAAACAATCTAAATCGAAATTCAAATATAAATTAATAGGTTAAATAAAATATAAATCAAAAACATCTTAAATCAATTAATTTAAAACAATAAAACCTATTCAAAAAATTTCTTAAATCAATTACTTTAAAAATAAATATGAATTATTTTAAAACAATAGATTAAAAAATAAAAGTTACCCTCCTCCTTTATTCCGGGCTTGGGACCGGCTATGTAAAATAACATAGGCGGAGTTCTAACTTTTTTTTTGTTAGTAATTCTTCTTTAAAATGAATAATTTAAGAACTAATTTAAACGTTTAGAAATTATAATTTAAAAAATAATCATAGAGATTAAAAGAGCTTAGAAATGTATACCGAGTACCGACACTACCTATCTAGTAGTTTGGATTCATATACCATTGTTCGCTCTCTTCCGCACCGTCTGAATCCGAATTAGCCGCGGGCCGCTGCTCGGTACCGCTTTCTTCAGTGTCGACTCCGGATGATGATTCTTGATGATCTCGATGTTGGTTGCGCTCATCAGCACCAATCCAATCTTTCAAGCACACAAGTCTCTCAAAAACATGTGCACCCAACTTACTTCGTTTGTCGGAGAGGATCCTGTTCGCCGAACTAAAAGAACTTTCATAAGGGACGGTTGACACGGGTACGGCAAATACGTCGCGGGCCATCATCGCCAGTGTTGGATAGTTTCTTTGATTCCTCTTCCACCACGTCATGATGTCAAATTCATCTTCTCTTTCGTTTACCCCCGCAAAATAGCTCACTAACTCGTTTGTGGATGTGTGCGGTTGGATATCCGATTGGAAAGCTGCTAACAATCCACCGCTGATAGTGCTCCTGGAAGTGGAACTATTAAAAAATTAAAAAAATTAGTGGACAAATAATGTAGATATTATAAATAATAAAGATTAAAATAATATAGATATTTAAATTGTTACCTAGGGCCGGCACGGGACGAAGACGGGTTTTGGTTGTCACCCATTCTTGAGTGGTATATGTTAAACATCTCATCGAACTTCGAAGTCACGAATGCCTCCACTCCAGTGTTGTATAAATGTAGATTATCTTTGTACGCTGCAACTATTTTGATTGTGAAATACTTGTTGTATGCCGGGTTGAGGCAGCTTGCGATAATGGCCAGGAGGGGTACATCGTCCCAATATTTTAGAAATTTTTCTTTCATGGCATCTACGATCGGTGTGAGAGTGGAGTACTTGCTTTCAGCTTGTTCCAATTCACGGTACACCTTGGAGATGCTATAGAGATGTTTGATCAACTCAAATGCCTTCGGTTAGTACGAGCAAGATAATTTGACGGTTGCATTAAAAAAGGTTCCTAAGAAATTACTCAGGGTTTGTAGTTGGTCCCTGATACGTCCTATCTTGGGAGATGAGGCCGTATGGGAAATTGGGCTGAGTTGAGTTCGCCCTGCCAGAGAATGGCAGGCCGAGGTACGGATCGAGTTGGGAACTCGGGGTAGATTGTGAGAGATTCGGACTCTAACCTGTATGATCTCTCTCTTAGTTCAAAATTGCGTCCCCCGTTTCATGGGGATCACTGCCTTATATAGTCTAGTCATAACTGCCATCTCGGGCGTTTATGGGAGAACGTGGGCAGTTATGTCGTCCGTTATTGGGACGTGGGCATTAAACCAGCCGTTTCTGGGACGTGGGCATTAAGCTAGCCGTTTCCACGGCTATCGCGTATGTCGGTTGGCCTTAACCTATATTCGGGCCATATACTTTTGAGGCCTCCGAGTTGGGCCCCGGTTTAGTGAATCTTTGGGCTTTTTCATATGACGTCGGGTTGGCCTTGTAAAGGTCCGAATCCCAGTCTTTCATGGCCCAGTTTAGAACAAGTAAAAGGGCATGTGGAACATGGTCCTATCATTAGCCCCCGAAGTCGGAATGTATCGGCGAGATGCTTTCGACTTGAGGATGAATAACTCATAAAACACAGCTTCTATTACCGACATTGGTGTATTAGTCATGTTGTCAGAACTCGAGTGTGGCATATGTTTGTTGATATGTTTCCAACAGGTTAAGTATCTCGGTATATATTACCGATACATATATACATATATGTGTATATATATATGTGATTGATTTTTTTTTTATGCGTGATAAGGAAGATGGTATCCGAGTTAGATTTTGACGAGGAAAATGGTATCCGAGTTAGTCAAAAATGAAAGAAGTGAAACATAGAAATTATAAGTAATCATTGATATTGCAAGAACAGAACAAGTCTAAATATAAGAAAACATCAAAATCATACAACGCCTCGATCTAGTAAAACATCGAAATCATACAACGCCTAATTAGACAAAACATGAGACATGATATTATATAGTGCCTGGAAGAATATTTCCACCATGGGCGCTATGTCTGTCATGTCACGCCTTCCATGCACCGTGATGGCCATGTTCAGCCAAAAGACGAGTGTGATGTCGCTTCTCTAAGTTGAAAATCACACTTACACCATCTCATTGTCGGTATCCTCAAAGAGGTTATCCGATATGAGCTCGGGTTCAGTGGCGGTGTACAACGTTGGACCTCCGGTATTGCGTGATAAACACCCAGGACATTTCCAAAACCGACGACGAGGGTCTGACCGACCTTGGATGTCGTAATGGGTGAAGCAACTCCACTCATGGCACCCCCAACATTTCACCATCTCGTGCTTGGCTTCTTTGTTACGGCAGATAATGCACCTACGCAACTTGGGCTCGAGATCGAATTTATAAATGTCGTTCTCGTCTTCCTTGGTGAACGAGGGTGCGTTAGCAAGGGTGAGGTCAAGAAGGTCACCGATTTGGAGGTCCTCATTCGCGAGCATCCAATCCAAATCTTTCTCGGGAAAATGTTGGAGGAGGGTCCATCTCTCAGGCCGAGATAGGGCCCGTATTGTGTCCCGAGAATGTCGAGGATTAGGGGGAGGTATGTTGTGGCCGTGCCTTGATGGTTGGACATCGCGACTATGACCACGATCAAGGGGTGTTTTGTTTTTGGAAACAACTCTCTTGAAAGGCATCTCGGAGGTTTTAGAGAATGGTAAAAAGGTTTAGAGTGAAAATGTGCCTTGTAACATATGAGGGGTCCGCTATTTATAGTCGTCATAGGCAGATATTGCCATAAATACCGTAGGCCGTATTGCCTAAATAGGTAGGCGCCAGCTACTAGCCATAAATGTCATTGGGCGTTGTGCAAGTTATACGAGATGACAGGCTTTCGGCGTTTTCGAGGTGGTCAAATTGACTCATATTAGACGGTATTAAGTAGTAATGAAATGCCTATGCAAAACATATATTAATCAAAGCAACACGAGGTAAAGACCTCGGCTAAATGGCACAAAAGTATATAAGTAAATTTAAAAAGTTGACATCTGACAAAAGGCGGGCTATTCCCGCGATATTCTATATATAACTAAGGCTATTCATGGCGGGAGCGTTTGGCCCGGCGCTCTTGATCCAAGCATCTCCTGCAGGTGAAGGATGTGAAGCGGGGATCTCCATGGTTCCGAGGTGATCTGCGGGCGAGACACCCGGGGTGAAAGGCTTCTTCGCATCCATCACAATGGAACATGTGACGATAGTTCCCTCTGGTTCGGCAAACAGCACATCTATCCCATGCCAATGGGTTGTCCTCTTCTTCCCTCAGGTTAATTGGGGGTGGCTCGACGTTGATCTCGGATTTCCGATGTTGGGGAGATTGGTGTGGTGACGGAATGTCTTCCTTCTCCTCCTTAACCTTGTCCTGCATATTTTTGTTAGTTGCCATCTTATTATAGTCCGAGTTGGAAGGTATAGTTGGGATCGCTGGATGTTCCGTTAAAGGGAGACAGAAGTAGTATATATAGTATGTCCGCATTAATTACTTCAATGCCTCGTCTTCCGTTAACTGCCATCAGCCATCAGATCAGCCGTCAAATCAGCCAGAGGTACGAGGTTATGGCGCAATCTCCGTACGACACCTGGCATCCTTCAGCTCGTTCCGAGCCCGATGCGCGGAAATCGAGGCGTTGCCATGATGAAGGGTGACAACGCGTCGCCTCGCGGCTGCTTTTCGAAATTCACGCGAGTATTGAGCGGGAAAAATAGAGACCCCTATATATACCTCATCCCGTCTCATTCACTCATTATCGTTTATTGTGAGGAAATTGATCTCGGAGCCACAGAGCGAAAGTATTTTCGGTGATAGTGGAGCGAGTTCAGAGCATTCAGGAGACCTCGGAGAAGACATCCGAAGACTGCGTTGCAAAGAATTCTCAACACAAGGTAATCCTTTACCATCTCGGTAGTTGGCCTTACATTGATTGGTCATGCATGTAGTTACCGGTATGTATTGCCGGGGTCGAGGGTAACTTAGTTAATGACTTAAATTCGGTAATGCTGCTAAGGGCCTAATATGAACTGCGTAACCTCGGCAATCTATGTACATCTGTTAAGTCAATAGTTATAATTCTTTAGAAAAAGTGAGACCGGTTGCCTAAGCCAATCCTGTTTCTTCATTAATTTAGAAATGACCGAAGAACAAGGATCTCGAGATTCGTCACCTGCTATTTCGGGGGAACAGTCCTCGATACTGCAGGAGGTGTTCCGGCCAGGTAGGGGCAAGAGTATTCGGGGCATGATTCTCACCAATCCTGAAAATTCAGAGGAAACTGATGGTGAACAACGTAGCGAAGGAGACGGGGAAAACGAAGGAAATTCACCTCGGGGTGAACTTATTTTGGCCTCAGTTGGAACGTCGCACGGGTCTTCGGAACCCAAGAAGAAAAACAAAACGTCAAAGAAAGATGTCGTGACCCGAGATAGTCACCGGGATGACCTGATTTTTCCAACATCTGCCGGTATTCCTCCAAAGCTGGTTGTTCGATGCGAAGCCTATGCTGACGCATTTTATGAGGAACTCTTGGATGAAGCTGACAGAGGAGATTATCCGCGACATGCGCTTAAGCTGACAGCCCCGAGTATAAATGACCGAGCGCATGACTCGAATCGCGGGATGTGCATATATTGGAAAATGCCGAAATGTGGTTTTAAAGTGAGGGTATCTAAATTCGTTCGCGAGATATTACGACATCTCGACGTGGCCCCTGCACAGTTAACCGCACCAGCATGGTGCTACATAATGAGCTTTAAGTATTTGTTTGATTACTTGCCCGAGTTAGAGTCATACTGGCCCAATACGGGGTTGTTCTTTCATTATTTCACGGTATTATATAATAATGAGAGCCACCTTGCAGTTCGGAAGCGTTCTAAGGTTGCGCTTTTTGAAAAGCTGTCCAAGGCGGATGATTGGAACCATGGTTGGATATATCTTGAGAATCCCAAGGAGTTGAAATGCTTCCAAGGGATACGGAGGAAGTGGCGTCCTCTAAATAAGGAAAGTTTGATTCCGACTTCTCCTCCATCGTTGACGTCAGATGAATTAAAAGTTATCAAAATTCTTGACAGTTATTTCACAAGTTAGTCTCCCTTTTTGTACCGATATCTCTTTACATCGCGTTTGTTCATTAACCATACTATTTTATACATAAATTGTTAATGCTGGTGTGCTTTTTGTGTCGTAGGACGCGGGTTTATGGCACTACCCTGGAAGGCTGCTCGTCCTGTTCTTGTTTTTGACACTCCGGAGGACGGCTTCACAAAAGGAAAAGAGGTTGTGACCTCTCAAAAGCCGACTTTCTCTTCCAAGGGTCTTAAGACCGTAAAGTCAGGGTCTGCTAAAACTACAACAGCTCGCCCGGAGTCTACTACCAACACTGCAGTAACCACCAAAGGAGCGAAGGGCAGTGCTTCTGGTTCCTCCAAGCTCGGGGGTTCCCAGAAGAGGAAGGAAGTTTCGGTTGACCCCTCCGTGCGTTTAACAAGGCGAGAGAAGGGGAAAGAAGTCCAGGTAGGAGAACCTGTGCCGAAAAGGCAAAAAGTTCATTCCAATATTGTGTTAGAGGTGTCTGGGATTGCCCCGAAGGAGACACCCCAATCTCGGGTTGAGGCTGCCGAGAAGGAGTTAGAGGGAATTATTGAAGAAGCAGCACGCGACGTGTGGGATCCCGCGAAGGAGCACACCGAACATCTCAAGTATAGTATATCAGAACAGGGGCGACATACCGGGTTCGTGTGGCGGACCCATATTTCACAGGGATTCCCTGATAGTATTTTGGCGTATCTCCCCGGATATTCTGCCATGCAGGATGAGGAAGACCATCCCGAGGTTCGGGCCGCATTTTCTCGGGAGACTTTCAGGCTAACCACAACCGCTCACCAAAAGAAGTGGGCTGAAGAGCACCCTGACCAAGTCGTCGGTCAGGTGTTAAGGTCGCTGCATGATGCCGGGGTTTTCTTTGGGTTCCTCAAAGATTCGCTCGAAAATCGCAGTGCTCTTACTATCACAACTGATCAAGAAGCGATCAACAAGGCAATCATGGAGAGGGATTATTTTGTCAAGTTGGCGAAGTTAAAGGAAAGGGAAAGGAAGATAGCCACTGGCGAAGCAGCCGTTGCCTTGGCGAAATACGAGATGGTGCGGTTGGTAGGTTTGCAGGCTGACAAAGAGCGCAAGGAAAACGAGAAAAGGGCAAAGCGCTATAAGCGTAAAGCTAAGGAGTACAAGGACAAGGTCGATGGCCTTAACTCCAAGCTCGAGACCCAAGCCAAGGAGGTGGAGGAGGTGAGATCGGAAAATGTCCGATTAAAGGCCGAGATGGAGGGTCTTAAGAAGAAAACATTGAGCAAGTTTTTAGGCAGTAAGGCCTTTGCTCAGGCCGTCCCCTATGCGTGCCAAGAAATGATGACAGAGACCGTTTATGGTTATATGGGTGAACTAGCCAAAGTTTACCCGTTCAAACCCGAGCATATGGGTTTTACTAAAGTGGAACCCGAGAAGCTCATTATTAAGAATCTTTCAGATCATGGCTGGGACGAAGAAAAGGATGTGTTGTTGAATCCGGATGGTACTCCATTTCAAAAGGAGTTGGAACTTGAAAACCATCATCGTGGGAGAATTGTTCATCCCTGGCCGAAAGATAAATGGCCTCAGCATCTCGAGCTTGTCGATAATGAGGCTGAAGGGGAGGATGACGGGATTCCTTCCGAGACCTCCTCTGAAAGTGAGGAAGAGGAGATCGACATAGGAGACACCGAGGTGGACTCTGCTGTAATCACCGAGATGAATGTCGAAATGGACCCTGTTGCTCCACAAGGTGATGGAAAGGATCCGGGGGATGTTTCTATCTTACCTTGTGGTGGTGGAATTAACGTTCTTGAGTCAGATAAGGCTCCAACTTCTGTAAGTAAAAAACTTCTAATATCGTGATTACCGAGATGTTGCTTTCACGCTTAATCTTATTACTTTTGTTTTGTTTGTAGGAAGGATGATGGCCAGCACTGGACGCGACCTTGGTCTTAAGAAATTTCTGTGCCTCCGATAGTTTGAAGGATTTATCCTTGTTGTTTTATTTGTGCCCCCGGGATGTGGGGGTTTAAACAAAAATTTGTTGTAATGTAAATTTGATATCCCTGGGATGTGGGGATTTAACAGAATATTTGGTGTAACAAGGTTTTTACTTCTCTCGTTGCATTCGTTTTATCTTTTTCCGAGATTTTTTTTGGAATATATCTCGGGGTATTCTTTGAATGCCTTTGTGAACGAGTGAAGGTATGTCGCGAAAATGGTCGATAGTATATCCTTCCCCCCCTTTTTTTTCTTTATTTTTGACAAAAATGGTCAACATGGGGGGAAAGGTATGTCACGAAAATGGTCGATAGTATATCCTTCCCCCCCTTTTTTTTATTTTTGACAAAAATGGTCAACATGGGGGGAAAGGTATGTCGCGAAAACGTATGCGTTACCCCGAGGGGTTTTCGATAAATGTTTCCGACAATAGTATTACTATTTTATCAGTCATCGTCCTGTAGGACTACATTAATTTATGTCGCGTATCTCGGGATTTTAACCAAGACATCTTTCGTTGCCTTAGCTTTCGTTCATATATCTCGGACCCAATACACAAAACACAATTGTAAATAGTATCATATATATTGATAAATACTTAGAACCATACAAAAATTGTATCTTGGTCTAAGTGAATACATGAAAAGAAAACAAAGGCTTATCTTGCCCTGAGCACACCGTATCTAGTAAAAAGACTAACAAAAACTACATACATTAAGTGTAGAATTTCTTCAAATGGCAAGTGTTCCACGGGCGAGTGAGTATGAAACCACTCAGATCTTCCAACTCGTAAGCGCCTTTACCTCGTGGACGAATGATCTTAAAAGAGCCTTCCCACTGAGGAGCAAGTTTGCTAACATGTTTGCCAGTTGCTTCCACGGTTTTGAGCACCAAATTGCCCGGCTGGAACTCTCGAGGTACCACATGTTTATCAAACGCACGTTTGACCCTGCGTTGATACTCCATGGTGCGGATGTGGGCCTTCTCCTGACCTTCTGTGATGAGGTCGAGTTCCGTGGTGCGAGCATCGCGGTTGTTGTCAGTGGAATATGTCAAAGTACGGAGAGATGGTTCCATCATTTCAATTGGAGTGACTGCTTCCATGCCGAATACCAGAGAGTACGGAGTTTGTTGTGTGGCTTCTCTAGGTGTAGTGCGGTAGGCCCATAGAATGCCATCAAGTATGTCGGGCCAATTCTTTCTGTTTTCGGCAACTTTCTTCTTGAGGCCATCCAGAATAGTGCGGTTTGTGACCACGGCTAAACCATTGCTAGCAGGGTGACTGACCGAGGTAAAGTTGTTCTGAATACCTAGGTTGGAGAGGAACGTCATGGTGCGTGCTGCGTTGAACTGCGTACCATTGTCCGAGATGAGAGAATGCGGTATGCCAAAACGACAAATGATGTTCCGCCAAATGAACTTCTCTGCTGTTGCGGCAGTGATAGTGGATAATGCTTCGGCTTCGACCCACTTAGTAAAATACTCGACGGCTACAATAATCCAATGGCACTGTCCAACGGCTTTGGGAAAGGGCCCGACTATGTCTATTCCCCATAAGTCAAAAGGCCAGGCTCCCGAGATGGATATCTGATCATAAGCCGGGATATTGCTCAACTTGCTGTGGTATTGGCATCGCTCACATTTTCGGACTAGGTTTGCCGCATCATGTTGCATGGTTGGCCAGTAAAAGCCGGCTCTGAGGATTCGTTTGGCAAGAGTTTTCGCACCCTGATGGCTTCCGCAGATGCCTTCATGTACCTCAGATAGCATTTTGGAGGCCATCTCCTCATTGATGCATTTAAGCCAAGGTCGCACGTACCCCCGTTTGTAGAGATGATTGTTGAATATAGAGTACATCGGTGCGATCCTTTTCAAATGTCGGGCTTCCAACTGATCGGTGGGGAGAACCCCGGTGTTAAGGAAATTTCACATCGGGGTGAACCAGGACTCACTGGGTTCACCGATGGTGAGTACGGTTACAGTATCAAGGTTGATGCTGGATTCCGGAACATCCATAACAATCACGGGCCGATCTTTGTCAAGGTTGCCCGCGGCGCCAAGTTTGGACAAAGCATCGGCTTGGCAGTTCTTGTTGCGCGAGACATGTTGGATATCAACCTCGTCGAAATGGCTTTTGAGCAAGTGAAACTGCTGTCGGTACTTGCGCAACTTCTCGTCCATAACTCGGCATTCATCGTTTATCTGTTTGACCGCTAACTCGGAGTCACTACGAAGATGAACCTCGCGGGCGCCCAATTCTTTAGCTAGTTTAAGGCCTGCTATCATGGCTTCATATTCCGCGGTGTTGTTTGTTACTGGGAATTGAAAATGGAGAGCATAATTCAAGGTTTCCCCGTGGGGACCTGTGAGGGATACCCCGGCTCCAGCCCCTTGTAACGAAGAGGCGCCATCGACATGGATAGTCCATCGTCCTTCGGACTCGGGAGGAACGCCGGAATATTCGGCGATAAAATCAGTGAAGATTTGCGACTTCAGAGCATTTTGTGGGTGGAAGGAAACATCAAACTCAGACAACTCAAGCACCCAAGCTAACAATCGCCCGGATGAGTCAAAATTTGAGAATGCCTTTTTGAGCGGGATTCCGGTGTATACTTTGATGGAGTGAGACTGAAAATAAGGCCGCAGTTTTCTAGCGGCGATGACGAGAGCATATGCTGCCCTCTCAATCTGGGAATACCTTGTTTCAGCATCCCGAAGTACATGGGAGACAAAATATATTGGCTTCTGGTCTCGTCCTTCTTCTCGGACAAGGGCGGCACTGACTGCATGACCCGAGGTGGCCAGGTACATTACAAGAACATCGCCTGTGGTTGGTCTGCTGAGACATGGCGGATTAGCGAGATATGCTTTAATTTTCTCGAAGGCCGTTGCACACTCCTCCGTCCATTCAAACCTGGCGGTTTTGCGCATGGCTTTGAAGAAAGGGAAACACACGTCCCCAGATCTCGCAATAAACCTATTGAGGGCGGCCAACTTGCCTGTGAGAGATTGCAGCTCTTTGAGGTTGCGCGGTGGCTTCATATCGAGGATGGCTTGCGATTTGGAAGGATGGATCTCAATGCCTCGCATAGAAACCATGAAACCAAGGAACTTACCACCGGTTAGACTGAAAAACTCTTCTTCGGGTTGAGTTTCATGTTGGCTGAATTCAGTGTCGCGAAGGTTTCTCTGAGATCTCGAACATGATCGAGGTCGGACATGCTCTTGACCAGCAAGTCATCCACATATGCCTCTACATTTCGCCCGATCTGGTCATGGAATACAGTGTTGACCATGCGCTGGAACGTGGCTCTAGCATTGCGCAACCCGAAAAGCATAACCCGGTAGCAGTATAGCCCTGAGTTAGTTGTGAAAGCAGTTTTCTCCTCGTCATCTTGGCTCATCCGGATTTGGTTATACCCGGAGAACGCATCCATGAAGCTGAGGTAGGCGTGACCCGAGGTGGAGTCGACCAATTGGTCGATTTTGGGCAAAGGGAACGGATCCATGGGGCATGCTTTGTTGAGGTCAGTATAATCGATACACATACGCCAGTCGCCATTGGACTTCTTGACAAGCACGGGATTGGCTGTCCATTCAGGACATTCGACATTCCGGATAAAACCAGCATCGAGAAGCTTCTGTACTTCGCGTTTCACGGCCTGCTGCCGTTCTTCTCCCATGTTACGTTTCCGTTGCCTAACTGGTTTTGATCCTGACTTAATATGTAAGCAGTGTTCCGCTATTGATCTCGGAATGCCTGGCATGTCGGCTGCGGTCCAAGCAAAAATGGACTGGTTTTCTCGGAGAAACCTGATCAGTTCCTTCTTTGCTTCCCCCTGTACTGCTTTTCTAATATTGAGTGTCTTGCCATCACCCAAAACGAGTTGTTCGACTTCATCCGCGGGTTCAAGGGAAGTTTTTGCCTCAGCTTTATCTACCGGATCTAGTGCCAGGTTGGTGTTTGGAGGTAGAAAGTCAGTGCTAGAACGCAACCGCTGTTGGTTGGTTTTGGCGTCAGATTGATCGACCTGGTGGACAGAGTCTCCTTGACCTTGAACAGACGTCATGTAGCATTCGCGGGCCACCTGTTGTTGGCCACTTTCTTCCCCTATGCCGTTATCAGTGTGGAATTTGATTTTCAGGTGTGAAGGGGAAATGACGGCGCCTATTTTGTTCAAGGTTGCTCTTCCTAGGATTGCATTGTATGCAGAAGGAGCATTGACGATGAGGAAGTCCACCATGACTTCTACTGTTCGAGGAAATGTGCCGAATGTCACTTTGAGCAGCATCATTCCCCGAGGTTGAAGGGCATCGCCCGTGAAACCTATCAAGGGTGAAATGTGTTGTTGGAGGGCGCGAGTGTTGAGGCCCATTTGTGTGAAGGCCGATAGGTACAGGATGTCTGCTGAACTTCCCGTATCAACTAACACCCTCTTAACCCTGTGAGTATTGATTTTGAGATTCAGTACCACGGGATCATCGTGTGGGCTGGAAATCTCACCTAGGTCCTTCTCGGAGAACGATATCGCTTCCTCGACCCGAGGTCGCTTTTTGTCGGTTTCGACCTGTAGAACAGTGGGGTATGGTTTTCGATTATCGCGAGGTAATATTCTTCTGATGGTCCCGCGATGGCCACCACTGATCACGTTAATGACAGGGCTGCTCTGCCGTTCTTGGCGTTTAGTCTCGGGACCATCCCGGGTGTGAGGACCGGCTTCACCAACTCGGGGTCCCGTATAATCATTCCTGTAAGGAATAGGTTTCTTAAAAACCTTACCTTTACCGTTGTACTTCCTGGAGAACTTTCTGAAGAAATCGGGATTGATGAACTCGATGAACTTACCCTCGCGGGCTAGTCTCTCCAGGATGTCTTTGAGTTGAAGGCAATCCGCAGTGGAGTGCCCATTGAATCCATAGTACTCACACTTCTGGGAGTTGTCTTGTACCGTGAAAATGCCTTCAGGCAATGGCGGAGGAAGGTCAAACATGCCCTCTATGATGTTGTACATCTCATGTTGCTTCTTGGTGAGAGGCGCATATCTGACGAAGTGCTGACGGTATCCCTCGGTGCCAGTTTTGTGTTCTTGCTCGGTCGGTCGGATGGGTTGGTTTCTTTGAGGTTCTCTTTGGTGGCGAAACCTGTCCTGAGCTGGCTGTTTGTTAGTTTGGTGTCGGGGAGATCGAGATCTAGGCCTCGTGGGGCTCCCATTGTCATCCTCGGCACGGATGTAACCCTCCGCAAAGGTTACAAATTCCCTTAGAGTGATCATTTTCTTCATGTGAGCTTCGTAACGCAAAGTTCCCGGACCCCCTTTACGGAGCCCTTTCTTGATGGCGGCTAAGGCGAATTCTTCATTGAGGTTCTGAATTCTCCGAGATGCCTGTATGAAACGATTAACAAACGCACCTGTTCTTTCGCGCGGTCCCTGGACAATGTCTAGGAGCATCTCGCACGTGGCTGGCGGCGGCTTGATAATCGTGTACCTCTCTAGGAATAGTTTCGCGAAGTCCTCGAATTTGTTAATGGACCTCCGGGGTAGTGTCATGTACCAATCCCATGCTTCCCCAGTTAAGCAAGTGGTGAAGACACGGCACATGATGGCATCGGTGGCTCCCAGGAGGCGGAGTCGTTCAAGGAATCCGTACACAAAGTTGTGCGGATCCTGTGTGTCGCCACTACCCCGAAAGCTTGGGAGGGTTGTCGGATACTTGAAATCCGTCATTGACTGGCGGTAAATGTCTCTGGACAGGGGGCCATCCTCGATTCCCATAGGCCGAGAGTAGGTGCATGTCTTTTGGGATTCGAGTTCGGCTAGTTTGGCCGCAAGTCTGGTCTGGATCAGCTCTTCAACTTGAGCCATGTTAATGCCTCGGGGAGGGGTAGGTGATCGTCGATTCCTTCTTCGATCATCTCGGCGAGTCCTATCCCGACCTCGGGGTGGACTTCGTTCGCGTTCCCTGTGGGAGCGAGATTGTTCTCGGCGAGATGGTCTGGGCCCTCTGTCATGATTGGCTGATTCTCGTTCGTTATTGTGGTGGACTATAGGACCTCCGGCATTGAGCTCTCTCGCGGGATCGGGTCCCCTATTCTCGTCTTGCCCTTCCGGCCGTCTTCCTTCGTCGGGATGGATCCTTGTTGGCGGAGCATTATGGTCCCTGCGTTCGGACTGGACTTGTTGTTCTGGCGGGGGAGGTGTGTCTGTCTCCTCGCCAGTTCGGACCTTTGCAAATTCTCTGTCCAGATTTCGTGGCGAAACGTTTGCCGGTCGGCTGTGGACACGATTTGCGGACAGAGGTCGTGGTATGGGTGCAGTGGTAGGTATGGTCTGATGTACAGGTCGCAGTGGCATTTGCTGAGAACACGGTATTGGACCTGTCATGGGATACATCCCGTGAACGCCTCCCGGGCCCTATTGACCAGAGGGTGTGACATAGGGATACTGGGGAGCCGTGGGTGTGTAAGGTGTGTAAGCGGTCGCACCGTAGTGATACAATGGCGTTTGCTGAGGGTAATACGGTATGTAGGGTATCTGGTATGTACCAGTTACCGGGTTGTGCTCGGTATAAACAGGTCTAGTTGTGTTTCCTTCAATGAACAAAGGCCGATTAGCGATGTCGGGTCCCGTGTGGCGGGACTGTGCAGGTTGGGGACCATGTGGTCGTATCATCGAGTTGCTAGGCCGCACCCCTTGAGGTTGGCTCTGGGAGGGGTGCCCTGTAGGCGGTGTGACCAAAGGAGTTGGTGTGATTGTTACTCCTGGCGGAGGGGTCGTCACTCCAGGTGGGAGCGGTGTTGATGCGTTAGGAAGAGCCATCTAATTCTGTATGTTTGGTAGGCGGGGCCCCACGGTGGTTGATACGTCCTATCTCGGGAGATGAGGCCGTATGGGAAAGTGGGCTGAGTTGAGTTCGCCCTGCCAGAGAATGGCAGGCCGAGGTAAGGATCGAGTTGGGAACTCGGGGTGGATTGTGAGAGATTCGGACTCTAACCTGTATGATCTCTCTCTTAGTTCAAAATTGCGTCCCCCGTTTCATGGGGATCACTGCCTTATATAGTCTAGTCATAACTGCCATCTCGGGCGTTTATGGGAGAACGTGGGCAGTTATGTCGTCCGTTATTGGGACGTGGGCATTAAACCAGCCGTTTCTGGGACGTGGGCATTAAGCTAGCCGTTTCCACGGCTATCGCGTATGTCGGTTGGCCTTAACCTATATTCGGGCCATATACTTTTGAGGCCCCCGAGTTGGGCCCCGGTTTAGTAAATCTTTGGGCTTTTTCATATAACGTCGGGTTGGCCTTGTAAAGGTCCGAATCCCAGTCTTTCATGGCCCAGTTTAGAACAAGTAAAAGGGCCTGTGGAACATGGTCCTATCAGTCCCATTCGTCGAGGCTGGGCTCCAATGTCATTCCCTCGGGGGTGGAGCCTCTCAAAAACTCTCCTATGACGGCTTTGTAAGGAAGGCATCGGTTCAGAAACCTATAGGTAGAGTTCCAACGGGTATCTATATCCCAAGGAACTTTCAACTTGCTCAATCCATAGTTGACGCACATCAAATCAAACCGTTGTTTTCTTTCTTGGTTTGAAACAATATGGGACAAACAATCCTTTAATTCATTGATCAAATCTCTTATGGCTTCTGTTTTAAGGCCCGCCTTCACGACGAGGTTAAGTATGTGGCAAGCACACTTTTGGTGAAACATTGCACCATTCATAATCGGGTTTAGGGACTGTTTAAAAATCTCAATGGAAGCTACATTGTTACTAGCATTATCGAATGAAATAGAAAAAATCTTGTTATCCCTATCTCTCTTAAGGTTATACTCTTCTAACACCTCAATAATGAATTTGAAAATTACATGTGCTGAGTGCGGGGAATCTAACACACGAAAACTTAATATCCTTTTTTGTAATACCCACTGATCATCGATCCAATGGCCGGTAACACAAGAGTACCCAAGGCCATGTTTCTCGGCAGTCCATATATCGGAGGTAATTGAAACCTTATTTTGTTGGTATGCAAATATAGCTCGGAGCTCATCTTTTGTTTTGGTAAACTGGTTTTTAATTTCACCAACCATCTTTTTATGATGGATCCTCTTGTACTTTGGTTGAGCACACCCCCGAATGACTAACCAGGCAAAACTCATACAACCACCCATGCTTATTGGTTGTTCTTTGTGGGTAATGTACCGGGCCAATTCACTAAGCAATTTTGATTCATCGTATTTTGGGTTGGTTCTAGTACCATCCGCGTTCATAAGGAGTTGGATTTGTCTCGGTCCAACATTTTCACATATAACCTCACCCTTCATTTGGTGCATTTCGACATGTCTTTTAAAGCTGGTCATACCATTACTTTGTTTATACACAAAAAACGGTTTCTTGCAATTTTGTACCTTACATTCAAGGGTTTGCATGTTGCCATTCTCATCTGTCGTCACCTTGTACCATTTGACCCACGGCTGATTGTATTCAGGAATTCTTCTAGTCTTCTTTACCAACGGCTGTTCGGGGGGTTGCTCAATCGGAGGAAGGATTGGTTCTTCTTCAATTTCAGTGACACTTCTCGACGGAGTACCTTATATAGGGGGGGTGACTTGACTCGATGCTACAGAAGAAGTGCCTCCATATGCATATGGTGGTGTCGGTTGATGTGTTTATTGTGGAATATACATGTTTGGATCGTTTGAAGTATAATACGGTGCATACATTTGGGGGGGTTGTTGATAATTTAAATCTAGCGTTTGATCCCTTCTTTGATAATTAGGTGGATAATTTTGTGGATAATTTTGGGGATAATTTTGTGGATAATTTTGTGGATTATAGGTGGTGGCATAGGTGGGGCAAAAATTTCTTGTCACATTCTCGCTCCAAAATCCATATTTTCATCGCGAGTAGGAGATGTCATCTTTTAAACCTATTCAAAAAAATAAATGTAAATTACTTCACATATTCAAAATATAAATCTAAATCTAAATCTAAATTAAATCTAAATTGAATATAAATGTAAATCTAAATTAAATCTAAATTGAATCCAAATCTAACATAAATCTAAATTAAATTAAAGAAAAGAAAAAGAAAAAAAAAACAAGGCAAGCCTCTGCCCTCTGCCGAATTTCAAAAAAAAAAAGTGCCTCTGCCGAATTCAAAAAAAAAAAAATCTAAATCTAAATTCAAATCTAAATTTAGATGCAAATCAAATTAAATCTAAATTAAATCTAAATTGAATCCAAATCTAACATAAATCTAAATTAAATTAAAGAAAAGAAAAAAAAACAAGGCAAGCCTCTGGTTTGGTTTCAGCCTCGGCCCTCTACCGAATTTCAAAAAAAAAAAAAACAAAAAAAAGTGCCTCTGCCGAATTCAAAAAAAAATCTAAATCTAAATTCAAATCTAAATTTAGATGCAAATCAAATTAAATCTAAATTAAATCTAAATTGAATCCAAATCTAAGATAAATCTAAATTAAATTAAAGAAAAGAAAAAGAAAAAGAAAAAAAAAACCAAGGCAAGCCTCTACCCACTGCCGAATTTAAAAAAAAAAGGTGCCTCTGCCGAAATTCAAAAAAAAAAAATCTATATCTAAATTCAAATCTAAATTAAATATAAATATAAATTTAGATTTTTTATTTTGAATATGTGAAGTAATTAGATTTGTTTTGAATAGGTTTGATTTTTTTTTTTTGTAGAGTAAATTTTTTTTTAATAGGTTAAAAAAATATGTTAGATTTGTTATTTTGAATGTGTGAAGTAATTAGATTTGTTTTGAATAGGTTTGATTTTATTTTTGTAGAGTAAATTTATTTTTAATAGGTTAAAAAATTATGTTGGATTTGTTATTTTGAATATGTGAAGTAATTATATTTATTTTGAATAGGTTTAATTTTATTTTTGAAATTCGGATTTATTTTTAATAGGTTAAAAAAATATGTTAGATTTGTTATTTTGAATATGTGAAGTAATTAGATTTGTTTTGAATAGGTTTGATTTTATTTTTGTAGAGTAAATTTATTTTTAATAGGTTAAAAAAATATGTTAGATTTGTTATTTTGAATATGTGAAGTAATTAGATTTGTTTTGAATAGGTTTGATTTTATTTTTGTAGAGTAAATTTATTTTTAATAGGTTAAAAAAATATGTTAGATTTGTTATTTTGAATATGTGAAGTAATTAGATTTGTTTTGAATAGGTTTGATTTTATTTTTGAAATTCGGATTTATTTTTAATAGGTTAAAAAAATATGTTAGATTTGTTATTTTGAATATGTGAACTAATTAGATTTGTTTTGAATAGGTTTGATTTTATTTTTGAAATTCGGATTTATTTTTAATAGGTTAAAAAAATATGTTAGATTTGTTATTTTGAAAAGGTTGGATTTTTTTAGTAGGTTATATTTTTCAAATAGGTTATATTTGATTTTTTAAATTCGGATCTAAATTTAATAGGTTAGATTTTATGTTTTGAATAGGTTAGATTTTATTTTTTGAAGATGTTATATTTTATTTTTAAATAGGTTAGATTTTATTTTTTGAATATGTTATATTTTATTTTTTTAATTTTGAATATGTTATTTGATCATTTGAATATGTTAGATTTATTTTAAAATAGGCTAGATTTTATTTTTTAATTTCGGATTAATTTTTAAATATGTTAGATTTATATTTTTTGAATATGTTACATTTATATGTGAGTATGTTAGATTTATATTTTACTAGATAAATAAGTTATATTTGTTAGATAAATAAGCTAGATTTATATTTTATTTTTGAATATGTTGGATTTGGTAGAGTTATTTTTTTGAATAAGTTAAATTTGTTATAGTTATTTTTTTAAAATAGATTTTTAAAATAAGGTAGAACAAGTTGTATTTATTTTGAATTAGACTTAGAATTTTAAAATTTGAATTAGATTATTATGAATTAGACTTAGAGTTATTTTTTTAATTTAAATTTACATTTATATTCAATTTAGATTTAATTTAATTTAGATTTAGATTTATATTTTGAATAAGTTAGAACAAGTTGTATTTATTTTGAATTAGACTTAGAATTTTAAAATTTGAATTAGATTATTATGAATTAGACTTAGATTTATTTTTTTATATTGTTTTTTTTCTTTTGAAATTCGGCTGAGGCATATTTTTTTTTATTTACTTTAATTTAGATTTAGGTTTAATTTAGATTTAATAGGTTTTTAAATATTTTCGGTTTTGAATTCTAAATAGGTTTCTAATAGGTTTTGAATAAATAGGTTTTGAACAAGTTGTATTTATTTTGAATTAGACTTAGATTTTTAAAATTTGAATTAGATTATTATGAATTAGACTTAGAGTTATTTTTTTAATTTAGATTTACATTTATATTCAATTTAGATTTAATTTAATTTAGATTTAGATTTATATTTTGAATAAGTTAGAACAAGTTGTATTTATTTTGAATTAGACTTAGATTTTTAAAATTTGAATTAGATTATTATGAATTAGACTTAGAGTTATTTTTTTAATTTAGATTTACATTTATATTCAATTTAGATTTAATTTAATTTAGATTTAGATTTATATTTTGAATAAGTTAGAACAAGTTGTATTTATTTTGAATTAGACTTAGAATTTTTTGAATTAGATTATTATGAATTAGACTTAGATTTATTTTTTTATATTGTTTTTTTTTCTTTTGAAATTCGGCTGAGGCATATTTTTTTTTTTTGGTTCGGATCCCTCTGTCACAGAGACAGAGGGTAGAGGGCAGAGGGCATATTTTAAAATTTTTTTTGGTTTGGTTCGGATTCCTCTGTCACAGAGGCATATTTTAAATTTTTTTTTGTTTTTTAATTCGGTAGAGGGCAGCAGAGGCTTGTTTTTTTTTCTTTTTCTTTTTCTTTTCTTTAATTTAATTTAGATTTATGTTAGATTTGGATTCAATTTAAATTTAATTTAGATTTACATTTACATTTATATTCAATTTAGATTTAATTTAATTTAGATTTATATTTATATTTTGAATATGTGAAGTAATTTACATTTATTTTTTTGAATAGGTTTAAAAGATGACATCTCCTATTGACGATGAGAATATGGATTTTGGAGCGAGATTTTCACAAGAAATTTTTGGCCCGGCTATGCCACCACCTAATAATCCACAAAATTATCCACAAAATTATCCACAAAATTATCAAAGAAGGGATCAAACGCTAGATTTAAATTATCAACAACCCCCCCAAATGTATGCACCGTATTATACTTCAAACGATCCAAACATGTATATTCCACAAGAAACACATCAACCGACACCACCATATGCATATGGAGGCACTTCTTCTGTAGCATCGAGTCAAGTCACCCCCCCTATAGAAGGTACTCCGTCGAGAAGTGTCACTGAAATTGAAGAAGAACCAATCCTTCCTCCGACAAGTATCCCCCCAGAAGGACAAGTGGTAAAGAAGACTAGAAGAGTTCCTGAATATAATCAGCCGTGGGCCAAATGGTACAAGATTTCCATAGATGAGAACGGCAACATGCAAACCCTCGAATGTAAGGTACAAAATTGCAAGAAACCTTTTTTTGTGTATAAACAAAGTAGTGGTATGACCAGCTTTAAAAGACATGTCGAAATGCACCAAAGGAAGGGTGAGGTTATATGTGAAAATGTTGGACCGAGACAAATCCAAATCCTTATGAACACGGATGGTACTAGAACCAACCCAAAATACGATGAATCAAAAATGCTTAGTGAATTGGCCCGGTACATTACCCACAAAGAATAACCAATAAGCATGGGTGGTTGTATGAGTTTTGCCCGGTTAGTCATTCGGGGGTGTGCTCAACCAATGTACAAGAGGATCCATCATAGAAAGATGGTTGGTGAAATTAAAAACCAGTTTATCAAAATAAAAAATGATCTCCGAGCTATATTTGCATACCAACAAAATAAGGTCTCAATTACCTCTGATATATGGACTGCCGGTAAACATGGCCTTGGGTACTCGTGTGTTACCGGCCATTGGATCGATGATCAGTGGGTATTACAAAAAAGGATATTAAGTTTTCGTGTGTTAGATTCCCCGCACTCAGCACATGTAATTTTCAAATCCATTATTGAGGTGTTAGAAGAGTATAACCTTAAGAGAGATAGGGATAACAAGATTTTTGTATTTCATTCGATAATGCTAGTAACAATGTAGCTTACATTGAGATTTTTAAACGGTCACTAAACCCGATTATGAATGGTGCAATGTTTCACCAAAAGTGTGCTTGCCACATACTTAACCTCGTCGTTAAGGCGGGCCTTAAAATAGAAGCCGTAAGAGATTTGATCAATAAATTAAAGGATTCTCTGTCCCAATTGTTTCAAACCAAGAAAGAAAACAACGGTTTGGTTTGATGTGCGTCAACTATGGCTTGAGCAAGTTGAAAGTTCCTTGGGATATAGATACCCGTTGGAACTCTACCTATAGGTTTCTGAACCGATGCCTTCCTTACAAAGCCGTCATAGGAGAGTTTTTGAGAGGCTCCACCCCCGAGGGAATGTCATTGGAGCCCAGCCCCGACGAATGGGACCAACTACAAATCCTGAGTAATTTCTTAGGAACCTTTTTTATTGTAACCGTCAAATTATCTTGCTCGTACTCACCGGCGGTATTTGAGTTGATCAGACATCTCTATAGCATCTCCAAGGTGTACCGTGAATTGGAGATCGCTGAAAGCAAGTTCTCCACTCTCACACCGATCGTAGTTGCCATGAAAGAAAATTTTCTAAAATATTAGGACGATGTACCCCTCCTGGCCATTATCGCAAGCTGCCTCAACCCGGCATACAAGAAGTATTTCACGGTCAAAATAGTTGCAGCGTACAAAGATAATCTACATTTAGACAACACCGGGATGGAGGCATTCGTGACTTCGAAGTTCGATGAGATGTTTAACATATACCACTCAAGAATGGGTGACAACCAAAACCCGTCTTCGTCCCGTGCCGGTCCTAGGTAACAATTTTAATATCTACATTATTTTAATCTTTATTATTTATAATATCTACACTATTTGTCTACTATTTTTTTTAATTTTTTAATAGTTCCACTTCTAGGAGCACTAGCAGCGGTGGATTGTTAGCAGATTTCCAATCGGAGATCCAACCGTACACATCCACAAATGAGTTACTGAGCTATTTTGCGGGGGCAAACGAAAAAGAAGATGGACTTGACATCATGACGTGGTGGAAGAGGAATCAAAGAAACTATCCAACACTGGCGATGATGGCCCGCGACGTATTTTCCGTACCCGTGTCAACCGTCCCTTCTGAAAGTTGTTTTAGTTCGGCGAACAGGATCCTCTCCGACAAACGCAGTAAGTTGGGTGCACATGTTTCGACAAACGCACAAGTTTTCTGTTTTTCTGAACTGCTGAACTTCGAAGGTCGATTCTTGCCAATTGGCTACACCAAATCTTGTATCCTGCATATGAAAATGTTTGTTTAGTCATGATCTATATGCATGTATAGCAGTTTTGCAAGACTCTATTCAGAGCTATGCCAAATGTGTGTTTTCGTGCAGAGGTGTCCGCTGGTAGATGGAGCAGCAGTTTTCTGTTTTGCTGAACTTTGAAGACCATTTCCGACAAATTGGCTAAACCAAATTTTGTATTCTTTATATGGTTTTACAGAGGGGAATTCAATCTATAACTCTGTGGAATTTCATGGGATTTTGAGTTCTTTTTCTATGCTTAAAGGCAATGCAAAGGCTGGGGTATATGCTGGTATTTTATTTTCAGCTGCTGTTTCGCTATTCTGACGTCCAATCTTTAAAGATTTATTCTGGACAATCTACAAAGCCAAATTTTTGGTTCTTTTTATGAGAGTGTAGAGACAAGTCTACTCTATACGCATGCCAAATTTCAAGATCTTTGCAATTTCCTAACCATTTTTAACAGGTGCTTGAGTGCAGAGATAGACTGGTAAAAGATGCAGTTTTTCTTTTTACAGTTTTTGTATTTCCATTTTGAAAAGCTGAACTTCAAAAATCCATATTAAATCGAAATAAAATTCAAATAATATGAACTTTGTGTCCATCTTGCGTGTTTTGAAGTTATTTACATCTTGGTGCAGTTCATTTTGTATTTTAGCCTTTATTCTGGTCTAGATTAATCATTTTACCAGAGAGAGTCATTTCAGTCTAGTACCAGTTTTGTTTGCTGACAATTATTTTTGTAAAATTTGTACAAGATAGACTACAACTCCGATTTGAGTGTTCTTGGTACCAAAATCTTCAGGAAAACACAATCTATATCCTCAAAAAGTTTCAAGAATTTAGAAGGCCTAAATCTATTTTTAATTTGTGATTTCATAGGAGGCATATTCTGGGACAGCAAGCTTATTTACCAGTTTTTTTGTATTTTAGAAAGCTGAACTTTAGAAAATCATAGAAAATGCATAGCAAACGCTATAAATGTCAATTTGGGTCTAAATTGTGTGTTTTGAAGTCCTCTATCTGACTGTACAGTTTATTTTTCATTTTGGTCCTCGTACCAGTCCGTACTGGCTGTTTTACCAGAACAGGTCGATTTCACCGTTTTGAGGGTTTTCTTTGTATTTGTGGCATTTGCATGGTGCTTTGTTGTTAAGTTTGGTTTGGTACCATACCAGAAACAAAAGAGAGAAGATCAAAGTTTCAAAAGTTTATTTAATCAAAAGGTTTTAAATATCAAAATGATGTCAAAGTATGATTTTTGCAAGAAGACCCTTGTCTTATCAAAATTTGCATATTATGTGCTCTTTTTATTTGATTATAGGGCAAATCATTAAGATGTCATAGGAAAAGAATACAAATGTCAAAATGCAACAATGATTGCTATCTATTTGCATCTTAGACCTCTATCTTTCACCATATTCATATGTATATTAATTTGACCTTTTGCAAAGTGTATTTTAGTACACTTACAGGCATGAAAGATCAAATCTCTATACTTGAATCGTGGGCCCTTGGATCATTTAATAGAGATTGAGAGGAAGCTAGCTAGCTTGACCTTTTCAACCCCTTTGTGTATATATATTTTTTTGTCACTTTTAATTTCTTCTTAATTCTTTGTTAAAATAATCAAGTAGCTCCAATGTGAGAGGATGCTAGCTAGCTCAACTCTCATATTTTTACTACCTAATTACTTTAAAAGAATTAAGGAGAGTTGATTTAAAAACACCAAAAAGATCAAAGAAAGAAATGTCAAAGAGAAAGAAATGACTTTTCTTTTATTTAATATATTCATGCATATATTATTTTTTGTTTGATGATCATTAAATTTCATGCTTTGCTTATAAAATAAGCTTAAAACATCATGAATCTTTCTCATTTTGCATTTTCACAAAAGTTCGAAATAAAATAAAAAAAACAAAAGAGAAAAATATAGAATGAAGGAAGCTCCAAGTATGTAAAGAAAAGAAGAGAGGAGAGGAGATATAATATAAGAAACTATAAACAAAGAACATTCTTTCATTGATTCATGATTAATATACATGAAAACAAGCTCTATTAAGCTTCTACATTGCAAAATCTCCACCTATTTCTATTTTGATTTTTGGTAGAGGAGGAAGAGGGTTTCGGCCTTGTGAGGTTGTGTTTGTGTGTGGTGTATATGTTGTGTATGGTGTATATATTGTGCTTTTGTGTGGGTTCTATATATTGTCTTCTCTTGTATATATTTCTTCTTCTTCAAATGAGGGGTTTATATAGGCTATGGCAAGGGGTAGAGCCTAGGGTTTAAACGAACCTTGTTGGCATGATCCCCACCACTCCTTTGCATTAACTCTCATTCAAAGGTTTAGATGCATCCAAGTGTCATGCTTATCCCTCAAGCTTGAAGAGAATATTCTTGGCATTTTAGCATCTTCATTGGTCATGTGACATGTGTCCATGAGAATAAAAATATCTAGATCATATTCTAGAATATATTATTCCCTCCTATTTTGGCATCTTCATTGGTAAAGTGAAATTTGTCCATGAGAATAAAAATATCTAGAGCATATTCTAGAGCATCTTCATTCTTTTGGACCTTGCAACAATTGGGCTAGCCTCCAATTTAATTCGGCCAAAGCCTTTCATCATTTTTTTTTTATTTTGCCGCAACTTTCAATTTCATGCAACATATCAATTGGCTCGGCCCATATAGGAACTCCATTTAATTTAATTAATACATATATGCCTTTTTTGTTTCGGCCAGTAGCAGCCCAAATTTCTTTCATCATTCATTTTTTTTTATTATACATATATTTTTTGTTATCATTATTATATATTTTTTTATTTCTACAACCCGATTTTTCAGGGTCAAACAAATGCCCCCCACCTGGGTGAGGTGTGAAGACCTTAGGATTGAACAGCTTAGCCAGGTGCCCCCAGTGTTCTCCTTGAACTTTATAGAATTCTTTCTGAGTTGCCTTTTGTGTTTGAATCTCAGGTATTTGAACTCCATGTTGGGCATTGAGCTCAGAAGTAGATTTGATCATCATCTTCAATCACGTCTACCTCAAAAGGTACGTTATCTTTATCTCATCTTGCTAATACTTGCATGGTTGGGTGAGGGTTGAACATGTGCTCTTCGGGGTTTGCCTGAGTAATTGATCCCTTGTTCATGTATTAGGGGGCCTCGGGCAGTGACTATACTCCAAACACATACTCATTGGGAAAATATGTTTAAAAGGGGAATCTATCTCTGATTTGATGCGGATACCATGCAGGTAATTTTGCAAAATTGAGGACTTGGATAAGTGGGCCTTCTGACTGTAGGCATAATTTTGGATTTTGATCCAGTTTGTCTCGTGTGCTTCTCTTTGGGGTCTTTGGGTAAACAGGCTGGTTTTGGCTGTATCTCGGGGTCTTCTTGGGTGATATCAGGTTGGGACTTGGTTTTGGTTTTAGTTTCAAGTCTTTTCGGACTGTTGGTGTAGTTTAAGGTCTTTTCGGACCATCGGTGTAGTTTAAGGTCGTTTCGGACCACGTCTGGTTGGGACTTGGTTTTCGCTGTAGTTTAGAGTCTATTCAGACTATGCTTTAGTTTAAAGTCGTTTCGGACTATGTTTTCTCCATAGATTTTAGTTTAGGGTCTTTTCGGACCATGCTTCTTTGTGGGTTTTAGTTTAGGGTCTTTTCGGACCATGCTTGGTTAGGATTTGGTTTTGGCTTGTAGTTTAGAGTCTATTCAGACTATGGTTGTAGTTTAAAGTCGTTTCGGACCATTGTTGTAGTTTAAGGTCGTTTCGGACCATGCTTGGTTGGGATTTGGTTTTGGCTTGTAGTTTAAAGTCTTTTCGGACTATGGTTGTAGTTTAGGGTCGTTTTGGACCATCCTTTCTTTATGGGTTTTAGTTTAGGTTCTTTTCGGACCACTCCCTCTTTATGGGTTTTAGTTTAGGGTCTTTTCGGACCAATTCATCATCGTTTGATTGATCGTGCAGGTGTTCTGTTCACCCGACACGAGCCTATGCTGACTCTTGCGTTTTTTCCATGAGGAGGTGGGAGCTTGCACCTTTCTTCGCTTTTGCTTTCAATTTGGACTCCTCCTTATCCATTGAGGAAGTCGTGGATCCTACAATCAAAACATTCCAAATTTCGGCAATATCCAAATCTTATATTACTTTATTTTTTGTCGGATATTCATTTTGCATTTATCATATTTATTATGTTTGAGTTTTTATCTTGTCTTTAAGCAAATCCGCATAAGAAATTTGTTAAAGATGTTCACAGAAATGAAATTTAATCATGAAATTTTGGACATAACTTATGAATTTTTGAAGAACATTTAGGTTATACCTTGGAAAAATTTTATGTTCACCCCACAAAGTATCTTACTCAATGTCCCTTCAATAAAACGCCTAATCAATATGTTTTGTAAATTTTCTTGGATTAAAAGGTGTCAAAATTTATCCTTTTCTTTATATATCAATGCTCGGAAAGTTGTTCATTTTATTTGCTGGAATAAACATAATAAGACTCTTCCCTACTCATCCTAGTATTACCACGTAGAATAGGGTGCTATGCATACTCATGACTTAAAACCTTTCCATTGCATGGATATAAACATGGGGTGATGCGTCACGAATGCACCCATGAACTTTATCAGGTCTAAATCAGCGGAGTAGTGTGTCGAGAAAAATAGTTCCTATTATTTTTTTTGGTTTTCATTGTTTATCTTTCTCTCTCTCTTTTTTTTTCTTCCTCACAATTTTTTCTTTTCATTTTCTTCACTTCTTTTTTTTTATGCGTTTGTGTCCTTTTTTTTTGAAATTGAATTATTTTTCCGGGATCAATTTATAAAAAGAAAGATATATCCCAACACCTTTAATCTTAAGGAGTTTATACAAAACCTATCAAGTAAGCTATTTATACGAGGGACTTCTTTCATTTAATATGGGATTAGCCAAAATTATTCAAAATATCAGAAAATGTTCTTGGAAAATTTTCAAAGTTTGCCCAAATTTTCTTTCAAACTTTCATTTTTGCAAACAACTTTCATAACTTTCCATTTGCAGGTTGCTTTGTTTTATTTTCTCAGATTCAATTTTCTCTACTGCTTTAGAAATAAACTGAGAAATTTAAAGAGAACAAAGGACAAAGTAGTACTCACAATTTTCATTGCCCGATGAATTCGATGTGTTCTCCTCTTGACTCCTTATCTTCCTTACAGAGTTGGATCAGGTTGTAGCATGCGTGCTTAATCACAGGGCCGGAGGGATTCTTGACTGCCCCCAGGGTGTTCTTGCGGTGGCTACACCTTACTTGATCCTCGTGCTATATGTGTCTTTTTTTTTTTATACTGGAATCGAACTTCCTAAGGTTTCTCCAATCGGGTTCTAAGCGATCGAATAGTCTTATTGGCTCGATTCTTCCCCTTATCCTCTTTTTTTCTCTTTTTACGACGAACTTTTCAAGCCTTCTCCAATCGGGTTCTAAGCGATCAAATAAACTTGCTCAGTTCGGTTTTTTTTTTTTTTTTTACTGGAATCGAACTTCCTAAGGTTTCTCCAATCGGGTTCTAAGCGATCGAATAGTCTTATTGGCTCGATTCTTCCCATTATCCTCTTTCTTTCTCTTTTTACGACGAACTTTTCAAGCCTTCTCCAATCGGGTTCTAAGCGATCAAATAAACTTCCTCAGTTCGGGTTTTCTCTTGAATCTTTCAAGTCTCCTCCAATCGGGTTATTAGTGTTTTCAGTATAAACTGAGGATCGTGGATTGACTTCCTTGTTCGATCCTTGGAGAGTCAGGAATATAGCTCCATGCAACTCTTTTAGGTGCATCTCGAGTCTGAACATGAAGCGCGGTGCCCATTCAGGTTGTCGAGATGTTGGGTGCACGATAGGACTCAGAGCATACGACGCGGTGCCAGCTCCTACCGCCTATGGGTATGGGTGACCTATTAAGATCCGGAGATGGGTGACCTATTAAGATCCGGATATGGGCGACCTATTAAGATCCGGATATGGGCGACCTATTAAGATCTGGTATGGGTGACCTATTAAGATCTGGTATGAGGATGAAGAGATCTATTAAGATATGGGTATAGGTGAAGGTGACCTATCAAGGTCAGGGTATGTATGAGGTGATCTATTAAGATCTGGATATGGGTGACCTATTAAGATCTGGTATGAGGATGAAGAGATCTATTAAGATCTGGGTATGGGTGAAGGTGACCTATCAATGTCAGGATATGTATGAGGTGTATGAGGATGAAGAGATCTATTAAGATATGGGTATAGGTGAAGGTGACCTATCAAGGTCAGGGTATGTATGAGGTGATCTATTAAGATCTGGATATGGGTGACCTATTAAGATCTGGTATGAGTATGAAGAGATCTATTAAGATCTGGGTATGGGTGAAGGTGACCTATCAATGTCAGGATATGTATGAGGTGATCTATTAAGATCTGGATATGGGTGACCTATTAAGATCTGGTATGAGGATGAAGAGATCTATTAAGATCTGGGTATGGGTGAACGTGACCTATCGAGATCGGGGTATGTATGAGGCGATCTATTAAAATCTGGATATGGGTGACCTATCAAGGTCTGGTATGAGGTTGAAGCGATCTATTGAGATCTGGGTATGAATGACCTATTGAGGTCTCGGTATCCGAATGAGGCGACCTATTGAGGTCTGGGGTACGTGTGAGGCGATCTATTGAGATCTGGGTATGAATGACCTATTGAGGTCTCGGTATCGGAATGAGGCGACCTATTGAGGTCTGGTATGTGTGAGGCGATCTATTGAGATCTGGGTATGAATGACCTATTTAGGTCTCGGTATCGAAATGAGGCGACCTATTGAGGTCTGGGTATGTATGAGGCGATCTATTGAGATCTGGGTATGAATGACCTATTGAGGTCTCGGTATCGGAATGAGGCGACCTATTGAGGTCTGAGTATGTGTGAGGCGATCTATTGAGATCTGGGTATGAATGACCTATTGAGGTCTCGGTTTCGGAATGAGGCGACCTATTGAGGTCTCGGTATGTATAAAGTGATCTATTGAGATCTCAGTATGGGTGAGGCGACCTATTGAGGTCCGGGTATTGGTATGAGACGACCTATCAAGGTCTGGGTATTGGTGTGAAGCGACCTATTGAGGTCTGGTATGTAAATGAGGTGATCTATTGAGATCTAGGTATGGATGACCTATCGAGGTCTGGGTATTTGTATGAGGCGACCTATTGAGGTCTGGGTATTGGTATGATGTGACCTATCGAGGTCTGGTATGTGTATTATGTCTTGGTGGAGTATTGATTCGTGAGTTTGTTGTTTATGGGTGTCGCCCTGGCTCAATGTTTGTTTAGCGGGGATTGGTTTGGTGAGAGCCCTGTTGTGGTCATGAGGTTTTGGAGCTAGAAATGTCAACCTTGATTGGATAGAGGGTCGGGCATCATTGGATGCCCCCAGCTTTGAGCTGGAAACATCAACCTAGATTTAATGGAGGTTGGTGTAGAGGTTTTCGATGCAGGGGTTATATAGTATCGGTTCTTGCGTTGCTTCATCATGCGAAGCTGTTTAAGGGCCTTGTGAATGGCTATTGCAGTGTTGTCAACTATGTTATGCTCATTTGAGTGAATGAGCGAGCGGCTGCAGCAGCGTAAGCCATTCCTGCAAACAGGCAAACTCAAAATTTCATTAGTCAATTTTCATATGTAAACTTATACATGAGTGTTAGCCCGATTATTCAATCCATAGGCGTCGATATCGAATATAAAAGGAAATGACATAACTCAAGCGGTCCAATGACTTGTTGTTTGAGTGTTTTGAAGTCATTGGCTACTTGAGTATGTTCCTATTATCTTCGTATCAGATCCCGAACCTGTGAGGAGGAGAATGTCCCACCGGGCGTGCCAAAACCTGTAGGGCGCAGAAAGTTGCACAGCTGGTATGGAAGGTGTGTGCATGTGTATTTAAATGTCTCATGGTTCAATGCTCTCGATTAGTTGAAGAACATCAAACTTGAAATATTCATTTCTTCCTTTCTGTCGTTCCTTCCGGTTCACCCTCGACAGACCTACGATTCATAATCGGTCTATCGAGAGAGTTTATGATTGTGGAGACGTTTAACTCCCAGCGGGCGCAAGCCCCCGCTGTTAATTACATCAGATGACCCTTCCAAGCCATACTGAATACCTCGTTCATTCCAGGATTTGAAGCCTATTTGTTGTGAATTGAATAAAGGGGCTAAAAGGGGAGAACTCATGTACTTGGTCTTTTTGTGTTCCTTTGATTATCATTGTTTTAGGTATTTAATTAATATGTATGCACAAGATGCAATGAATGTTACTAAAATACATTTATTATACCTTTTTATTTATTTTAGAAACATATTTGTATTTGAGAAAATATATTTGTGCTTTATTTATATTTTATTTAAGAGGAAATGATTTAAACATGAAGAAAATGGTATTTTGGTCATTTGGCAGGTTGTATGTTGTTTGATTATGCTTGATTTCGATTTAGAAATATGAAGGATTTGATTTGGGTTCATTTAGAGTTGGTTTGAGTTGGTTTGGATTTGAAATGAAGAAGTTATGGCCAAAAAGGGTGGAAATGGCTTGTTTGTGAAGTTTTATGTTTTTCAGGGACTTATTTGTGAAGCTGAAAGGATTGAGATTTGTAATTTGGATTTGAGATGAAGTTTGGGCTGTAAGTGGGATTTCCAAGGACTTTGTTTGAGAAGTTTGCAAGACGTCAAGGACTGATTTGTGGATGTCGAAGGACTGCACTTGTGACTTCTTTTGTCATAAGAGTCTGTTTGAAAAAAGGTTTCGATTCTTTGTTATTCGGGGCTTCGAGATTTGTATTGATCCTTCAAGGTTTGTGTTGAGGGCCTCTTGCTATTGCTGCGTTCATCTTCTTCATGGTTTCGGTTAATTCTTTTGCAAATTGGATTTGTATAGGAGTAACTCTTGCCAGCTTTCGACATTGCTTTAAATGAATGTCAACGACTCCTTTTTCATGGGATTTGATCATATGATGGCATGGTTTTAACCTGCAAGTATGAAGCATTAGATCTGGAGGGCATATGAGAATTTTAGCACATTATTTCTGAGTCTTAAGATTGCACAAAGGCACGGGTGACGTGGGAGCTGCTACTTTTACATGTGCAGTTTTTACCAGTTTGATCAGTTTTTGAGACTTCATATCTTTCAGTTCACTTGATGGTTTTAAATGGAATTTTTCCGTCTTGTACTATGATATCAGGACTATAAGTCGACCAACTTTCATGATTTTTCATGGTGTTTAGCTATGTCAAACGGAAATTCCAAGTAGTGACCAGCAGTTTTCTGTTTTCTGAACTGCTGAACTTCGAAGGTCGATTCTTGCCAATTGGCTACACCAAATCTTGTATCCTGCATATGAAAATGTTTGTTTAGTCATGATCTATATGCATGTATAGCAGTTTTGCAAGACTCTATTCAGAGATATGCCAAATGTGTGTTTTCGTGCAGAGGTGTCTGCTGGTAGATGGAGCAGCAGTTTTCTGTTTTGCTGAACTTTGAAGACCATTTCCGACAAATTGGCTAAACCAAATTTTGTATTCTTTATATGGTTTTACAGAGGGGAATTCAATCTATAACTCGGTGGAATTTCTTGGGATTTTGAGTTCTTTTTCTATGCTTAAAGGCCATGCAAAGGCAGGGGTATCTGCTGGTATTTTATTTTCAGCTGCTGTTTCGCTATTCTGACGACCAATCTTTAAAGATTTATTCTGGACAATCTACAAAGCCAAATTTTTGGTTCTTTTTATGAGAGTGTAGAGAAAGGTCTACTCTATACGCATGCCAAATTTCAAGATCTTTGCAATTTCCTAACCATTTTTAACAGGTGCTTGAGTGCAGAGATAGACTGGTAAAAGATGCAGTTTTTCTTTTTACAGTTTTTGTATTTCCATTTTGAAAAGCTGAACTTCAAAAATCCATATTAAATCGAAATAAAATTCAAATAATATGAACTTTGTGTCCATCTTGCGTGTTTTGAAGTTATTTACATCTTGGTGCAGTTCATTTTGCATTTTAGCCTTTATTCTGGTCTAGATTAATCATTTTACCAGAGAGGGTCATTTCAGTCTAGTACCAGTTTTGTTTGCTGACAATTATTTTTGTAAAATTTGTACAAGATAGACTACAACTCCGATTTGAGTGTTCTTGGTACCAAAATCTTCAGGAAAACACAATCTATATCCTCAAAAAGTTTCAAGAATTTAGAAGGCCTAAATCTATTTTTAATTTGTGATTTCATAGGAGGCATATTCTGGGACAGCAAGCTTATTTACCAGTTTTTTTGTATTTTAGAAAGCTGAACTTTAGAAAATCATAGAAAATGCATAGCAAACGCTATAAATGTAAATTTGGGTCTAAATTGTGTGTTTTGAAGTCCTCTATCTGAATGTACAGTTTATTTTTCATTTTAGTCCTCGTACCAGTCCGTACTGGCTGTTTTACCAGAACAGGTCGATTTCACCGTTTTGAGGGTTTTCTTTGTATTTGTGGCATTTGCATGGTGCTTTGTTGTTAAGTTTGGTTTGGTACCATACCAGAAACAAAAGAGAGAAGATCAAAGTTTCAAAAGTTTATTTAATCAAAAGGTTTTAAATATCAAAAGGATGTCAAAGTATGATTTTTGCAAAAAGACCCTTGTCTTATCAAAATTTGCATATTATGTGCTCTTTTCATTTGATTATAGGGCAAATCATTAAGATGTCATAGGAAAAGAATACAAATGTCAAAATGCAACAATGATTGCTATCTATTTGCATCTTAGACCTCTATCTTTCACCATATTCATATGTATATTAATTTGACCTTTTGCAAAGTGTATTTTAGTACACTTACATGCATGAAAGATCAAATCTCTATACTTGAATCGTGGGCCCTTGGATCATTTAATAGAGATTGAGAGGAAGCTAGCTAGCTTGACCTTTTCAACCCCTTTGTGTATATATATTTTTTTGTCACTTTTAATTTCTTCTTAATTCTTTGTTAAAATAATCAAGTAGCTCCAATGTGAGAGGATGCTAGCTAGCTCAACTCTCATATTTTTACTACCTAATTACTTTAAAAGAATTAAGGAGAGTTGATTTAAAAACACCAAAAAGATCAAAGAAAGAAATGTCAAAGAGAAAGAAAGGACTTTTCTTTTATTTAATATATTCATGCATATATTATTTTTTGTTTGATGATCATTCAATTTCATGCTTTGCTTATAAAATAAGTTTAAAACATCATGAAGCTTTCTCATTTTGCATTTTCACAAAAGTTCGAAATAAAATAAAAAAAACAAAAGAGAAAAATATAGAATGAAGGAAGTTCCAAGTATGTAAAGAAAAGAAGAGAGGAGAGGAGATATAATATAAGAAACTATAAACAAAGAACATTCTTTCATTGATTCATGATTAATATACATGAAAACAAGCTCTATTAAGCTTCTACATTGCAAAATCTCCACCTATTTCTATTTTGATTTTTGGTAGAGGAGGAAGAGGGTTTCGGCCTTGTGAGGTTGTGTTTGTGTGTGGTGTATATGTTGTGTATGGTGTATATATTGTGCTTTTGTGTGGGTTCTATATATTGTCTTCTCTTGTATATATTTCTTCTTCTTCAAATGAGGGGTTTATATAGGCTATGACAAGGGGTAGAGCCTAGGGTTTAGAGGAGCCTTGTTGGCATGATCCCCACCACTCCTTTGCATTAACTCTCATCCAAAGGTTTAGATGCATCCAAGTGTCATGCTTATCCCTCAAGCTTGAAGAGAATATTCTTGGCATTTTAGCATCTTCATTGGTCATGTGACATGTGTCCATGGGAATAAAAATATCTAGATCATATTCTAGAATATATTCTTCCCTCCTATTTTGGCATCTTCATTGGTAAAGTGACATGTGTCCATGAGAATAAAAATATCTAGAGCATATTATAGAGCATCTTCATTCTTTTGGGCCTTGCAACAATTGGGCTAGCCTCCAATTTAATTCGGCCAAAGCCTTTCATCATTTTTTTTTATTTTGTCGCAACTTTCAATTTCATGCAACATATCAATTGGCTCGGCCCATATAGGAACTCCATTTAATTTAATTAATACATATATGCCTTTTTTGTTTCGGCCAGTAGCAGCCCAAATTTCTTTCATCATTCATTTTTTTTTTATTATACATATATTTTTTGTTATCATTATTATATATTTTTTTATTTCTACAACCCGATTTTTCAGGGTCAAACAGAGGCATCGCACCCCCGAGATACGATACGTCCGTCACCCTTTGATGGAGCAGTGCATCCTTCATCTCGGGTTGTATCAGTTGGCCACCATGCCTCACTGTGATATTGATCAGGCCCTCGTTTGCGGTCTAGTGGAGAGATGGCGACCGGAGACGCATACATTTCACCTTCCGGTTGGGGAGATGACAGTCACACTAGGTGATGTCAGCGCCTTGTGGGGTTTACGGATAGCCGGCGACCCCATCGGTGGTGTCTCAGACCATCCAGACCTGATGCACATGATACCGGAGCTGCTAGGGGCCGCTCCGTCGGACTTGCAAAAGAAGAAGAAGAAGAAGAAAGGAGAGGAGGAGGAGGAGTACCGGTATTCACAGTACTGCATCAATCTTACGGCACTCCGCAGTTACTTCCACTGGCGTAGGATCACCCCTCAGACACGTGACGAGCAGGCCGTTCTGAGGTAATCACAAACAGTTGCAAATTAAAATATGTTATGGATTCAACAAAAAATGTAGTTATTTATGTCTCTAATTTATATTGCAGGTACGTGAGGGCGTTTGTCTTGGATTTATGTGGCAGCGTCATGTTTGTCGATTCCAGCGGTGACGTAGTCCCGATTATGTTCCTCTATCTGCTGAGGGACATTCAGCGGCCGTCGAGGTAAAATTGGGGTGGAGCCGTGCTCGCCCAATTATACCGGGGCTTGTGTCATGCTTGTCTGGTAAGTTGTACAAATATTTTAATTTTTTTATTACATATATTATGGTTCCATATTTACCAGAAATGCATCGCATGTCCAAAATTTAGGCGACGAACAGGCAGATTGCCGGACCACTTCTTCTACTCCAGCAGTGGTCCTGGTCACATATACCGGTGTGTCAGCCTGTTCCTCCAGCTCATGAGGGGTTATGGATGGGAGATGACCCGAGAGACGTCCGGGGTACGGTGCCATATGGAGTACTCCCCACACATACAAGGACACGGGCAGAGGGAGGACCGTGGGGATTTCGTAAGTCCGAGGCCAGCTCCAGATGCTTCACGAGGCGAGCATCACCTGGTACCCCTATCTTCTGTTCTACGATCGGGGCCTTCTGTGCCCGCTGACATTAGAGCAGAGATACCTCTCGTTTTATCGGGGGCCGTGCGTATGCTTTTGGATAGTTGAGTAGCACTATCCTGATCGAGTGCCCAGTCAGTTTGGCTTGGATGCCTATGTCCCTGATTTTCCAGAGTTGGGCGAGCAACAGACCACCCAGCTGCACAGGTAACTACCCACTGCCTTATCCTTTGTCTTTTTTATTACTTGTTCAGCCATACACGTTACTAATTAATTTATATTGCAGCACTAAACACAACAAGCCCAAAGTCGACTGGAGCACGCATTTCTGGGAGCATTACCAGCGTGCTGCATCACCGGAGGATCACTTATGGACCCCGCCTCCAGCAGGAGATGCCCCTATCCCGGTCGGGCCTTGGAGATTGCGATATATCGTCTGGTACCAGAGATGGGGCATGACGACGGTTTATCTACAGGGGGACTACGGTGATGCTCTTCGACGGAGACTCACGGGTGACGGATCTAGGACTTACTTGCCTTTCGGCCCGATCCATGCTCGTTCGGTATGTTTAAATGAAACTGACATGCTTAAAAAATTGTAGTTATTTATTCATCTTCTAATAATAATAATGAAAATACATTGTGTGCAGATTTTGACCGGTATTAGAGGAGTGGCACACAGCTTGGTGTACATGGCGAGAAAGAGTTGGAGAGCGATAGGATGTCAAATGCTCCAACACAGTGCACCGATCGTGGAGGACTCTGGCTGGGACGGGCGCCTCGTTGGTATGTTGCACGATGCTGGAGAGGATATCAATTGGCGCGAGATACATGCCCCACCACCAGATCCGGAGCAGCCTAGAGCCCCTATCTACGCTGAGGACATGCCGCCACCTCCTGCAGGTAATAATATGTCATACAAATGATCATTATTAAGTGTCTCTCTAAAAGATCATTCTTATTAATTTATCTTCATTTATGCAGATGATGACTCGGGTTGGGCGTTCCACCAATGGGTGTTGAACAACAACGCGTGGAACGCGTACTACAACGAGCATGGAGTTCCAGTGCAGCATACCGAGGTAGCAAAAGTTCATTATTTAATTAATTTACTCGTTACTTCTATGTCCCTAATTTAACATTGTTTACATGCAGGATGGAGCTGCCGCCGCGGACGCCGCCGTTTTCTCATTGGATGAGCTCACTGGAGATGAGGACGGATGGGAGCCAACTAGCTCCCACCGACCGCAGTACATGGAGCCCAGACAGCACGACGGCGAGGCCAGTGGGAGTGGGGCATAGACTGCAGATGGCTTTGCTGCTGCTATATTTGGCACACCGCCTCCGGTCACGTATCCTCCTACTTGGGAGGCCGATCCGTGGGTGTTGCGTACACATGCGGGGGTCCATGGAGAGCATGCATTACACCTGGGGGGGACCCATGGGCGCGCGAGGCCGTACACGATGACATGCAGGTGGATGAGGTTCACCAGAGACGTCAGCCGTCGCAGAGGGAGCGCCGTGCACCTGATAGGTTGGACCTCTCCGGACCGCGCCCTCGTCATCGCCGTTAGGGTTTTTATATTTTTTTAGTTTGATAGGTTTCTAGTATTTTAGTTTGGATTATTATATTTCATGTTTGGACTGTTATGTTTAATGTTTAGACTTACCATTTAGATTACCTACTTTTATTGTTTAGACTTACTATTTAGATTACCATTTAGAAACATTTAAACATTAACAAACTTAATATAAAACTAATCAATTATATTAAAATTACACAATTACATAACATATAAAAATAATCGTCAATTATAAAAATATAATCGTCAACAAATAATAAATATATATCATATAATTTAATATAAAACATTCAAACAAATCATTACAACAATTTAATATAAAACATTCAAACAAATCATTACAACAATTTAATATAAAACATTCAGACAAATCATTACAATAATTTAATATAAAACATTCAAACAAATTAAAACATAAAACCTTATAAAAAAAAAATTAATAGTGGACCGCCCAGCCCCTGGGCGGTCAAGTTTGAAAAGTGGACCGCCCGGCTGCTGGGCGGTCTGGTGGGAAAAGTAGACCGCCCAGCCCACGGGCGGTTAGGATAGAAATAAATATAACTTCGGAGTGAGAGCAGATTTGATAATTTTTTTTTTTGGGTTTTAATAAAAATATCGGGAAATTTTTTTAGTTACTGTCTTAATATTTTAAAATTTTAATTTTTACACAGACTGTTTCAAAATTAGATTTTATTTGCGCAAATTTTTTGAGTTCCATGAATCTGCTCAGGAAATTTTTATCATAATAGAAATGTGAGACGCGTGAGTTTCACGAGGTACCTTTTTATTTTTGGAATAAACCATGTTTACGTTTGGTTCAAGAAAAATTATACCAGTACTCAACTCTCTCAAGAAACGAGGCTCGTTTATTCGTTGAAGACCAGGTTCATTTACGAAAGAGCTACGTTCCTAAACAATATAACGCACAGGCGCCGCGTGAAGGAAATCAACGGATTCTTCAGATCTCATGTGGCCATATGCAAATGGAATATTAATTTTTTTTTAAATATTAAGATTCAGCTTCCTCAGATTCAGCTTCGCACACGCGCATGAGGATTGTGGTTATAACTTATAAGGGGACCACCAACGTTATTGCTGCCTCCTCACCAGCGGACTGGTACTGGAGAGTAAGTGACTCCTAAATCCTAATGGGAGAATCACGAATGGAGGATAAAATGGAGAGAGTATAGGCCCTGCAGGCTGCAGCCAAGTTGGCCAAGTCGTTAGAATTTCAGAAATAACAGAGAATGGCAGTCTCTAAGCCAATCACCGTTTTTCTTTAATTTTAGAAAATTCCAGCTGCGACTGGATATAAGTATCTTCCATTGTCCCTTTTATCTCTATCATTATAATAGACTCTAAATTTTTTATCAATCTTATTATGCACTTTAACCCCAAAACTTTCCTTTTCTGATATTTCTTCAATTTCGACTATTAAAAACAAAATTGGCAACTCAATTATTCAATTGAGTTCACAACACACACATACCCAACTTGAATTAAAATACAAAGTCAACAAA
The DNA here is from genome assembly GCA_028015225.1 of Carex myosuroides. NCBI lineage: Eukaryota > Viridiplantae > Streptophyta > Magnoliopsida > Poales > Cyperaceae > Carex > Carex myosuroides. The sequence continues at coordinate 2,003,972 of CM051480.1, forward strand.
ATTTTTATGCCAGGTTCTAAGGTCTTCAGTTTGAACATTGGTTGTGGCTATTAAAAGTTGGTTGATTTAGTCCATTTTTGTTTGAGTTCAGGACCTGGTTTTACTGGAACGGTGTATATGAGCTTAACATATTATATTATGGTTCATATTGTACTTGAAATTTTAATTTGAAACGAAGTTATTGGCTGCCGGTGTAAACATATCAATAATTTAGTATGGCGGGATTACAAGGCATTTAATTTGGGACGCTTTAATTGTTCTCTGTACTAGCCAAGGGGTGACACCGTGACGGTTGTCCCAGAGTGCAACAAGAGAAAATTAATTTAATAACACGAGAGAATTTCCTGGAAATTTCAGATTAAGCACCAATAAATCTGATAAATAAAGATTCATAATTTCCAGGAATGTTCATATGAAAGAATCTTTCATGTTGGTGAGTAATATTTTACGAGGAAAGAGCCAAGTCATCATGCGTTGAATTGGTTAATTTATATAATAAATGGGAGTAAATAACAGGTATAGGTTTGTCCTTGAAAGGAAAAAGAAATGTTGCAAGCCTCTTGATGATTAGAATAAGAAATTTCTTGGTAGTGGAAGCAACTAGAGAATTCAAAAGTTGTAATATCTCTTCTTTCTACTTTAATTATTTTGTCTTTTCTTTGAGCATATTGGTATGAATGCATCATGGTTTCCCTACTTTCTACGATTAATACCTAAAATGTAATATACAGTCTGAACAAATAGCTTTGCATTTAGGTTAATTTATTAATTAAAGCCTTGATGTCATTTTCATATACTCAATAAAAGTCTCAAATACGTAACATCACCAACTAGACTTTCTATTTATGCACAATATTTTTCAAGAAGGTTCATTCTTGACATGTAGTTGTCCATTGAACAAATTGCACTTTCACTTTTTCAGTAATATATATATATATATATATATATATATATATATATATATATATATATATATATTACTGAAAAAGTGAAAGTGCAATTTGTTCAATGGACAACTACATGTCAAGAAAATTAATTAAGTCGCAACTATTTAGAAAAGTGACTGTACAGGAGCCATTATCATTCAGATGTCATCTAAGCTTTAATTCACACATAATAATTAAGAAATTCAGGAAAAATGATAATTAATTATCATGCATTAACGAAGATATTAGAAATGCACTTACTTGTATCTCATATTTTGCGTGACTTATTGGAAAATCTCAACTGTTCAAATACGTTCTGCACGAATCTCAAAACTCAAATAATACTGGCCCCTGCGCTATCCCCGAATAGGCACCGGACACGTCGGTCACGCAAAATATGAGATATCTCAGAGGATAAGCACTCGACACCGTGACGGTTGTCCCAGAGTGCAACAAGAGAAAATTAATTTAATAACACGAGAGCAGGAAATATACACACATAATGCATTGTTATTTGTCAAAATCTCACCTTTTACCCAACAAATTTCAGATTAAGCACCAATAAATCTGATAAATAAAGATTCATAATTTCCAGGAATGTTCATATGAAAGAATCTTTCAAAATAAATAGTTCACAGACTCCATCAGCTTTTTATAAATTTTACGACCATGTTTATAATCTTTTAATACTTTTAGATTAAACCATAAACTACAAAATAATATTAATACTAATTGGCAAAACAAAAGGAAGAAGTAAAATACATCCCCAATTTGGTCGGTTCCACACAGTGTTCTAAATAGCGTGCTAAATAGCGTTCTATATTTTTATACAGAGATCATGTTTAATGGTTCGGATCGATTGTTCTAGATATCGACTTTAAAATCCAGTGAAAACAGTGCTTCCAATTGAATTTTTAATTAGTGAATATTCAGGTTTTTACTTATTTTGGGTTTCTTAAGTATAATTAAATACTTGTGGAGGCATTAATTCGGGATTTAGTACATTAATTTGATTTTGTTAAGCTACTTCTTCAGTAGGTATAAGAATTATATTTGACAGATATTATATTTATTTATTCGATAGGTATAATTACTTTCAATTCACAGATATTAAATAAGGAACCATTAGGAAATTTATTTTTAAAATTGTTGACTAGCCCATAAATTATGAATAATTATTTCAATCCCCCAACTCTAGTACCCGCATTGTATCCGCAGCAACAATAGAGGAAGATTGTATTACAGTCCCCACTAATTAGAGAAAGTTTGTACTATGATCCCCACTAATTATATGGTCCCCTTTCTCAGTCTCCACACTTGTCTCCACGTCAACTTTCATTGGTATAAATACTTGGAACAAAAAATATTAATACTTGAAAATAAGATATAAATACTTGCATGCGTAACTTGGTATGATCATCTCCTTTTTTTAGTTCCCTAATTGTTCCCACGTCAACCTTCCTTTAATGAAGTAATAGGGACCCCGTATCCCCCATCAACATTCTATAATAGTCTCCACGTCAACTTTCCTCTAACAAAAATAATTGACCTTATAGGTATAAATACTTACAATACTTGATATTAATACTTTCAGATGTAATCCAGTGTCACTTGCAAATATAGGTATAAATATTTGCGTGACGACGAGCCTGAAAGTATGTCATCATGGATCTCATTTGAAAGAGAAAATTACATAGAAGATGTTCATAGTTTTAGATTCGCAAAATTCCTCACATATCGTCAGAAATATGACAGTTAAGATGCAGGTACTAGAGTGCGGGTAATCATATCAGCTTCCTACAATTATATATTTCTGATCAATTTTTGAAGGATTTCAATAGTTAATTAATATTGATATATTATTATCTTCTCTAAATTTTGTACAGTTTAATTATTTTCCATGTATGGCTGCTAATCAAGACCGGGTTCCGTTGACTTCAGGTCAAGAGGCACTATATCATATTATCATATATGGGTCCTGGATTCTTTTTTTTTTTTTTTCTTTTTTAACCAGATCACCTAATTCTGTTGAAAGTATTTAGATTAAGAAATCCGTTGACTTCAGGTCAAGAGGTACCGAAAAAAACCATAAACTACAAAAATATATTAAATTTTCCACAAGTAGAATACATCCCCAATTTGATCGGTTCCACGCGTTAACTGACTTGGTTTTACGAGTGTCCAAGTCTTCAAGGAGCCTATATATGCCATTTAATTTGTAGATCAATTACTCCGTGTCAAAAGCATTTGAGTAGAAATTAAGCAAGCTTCGACGACTAAAACCTACCTTCTTTTAAGGTGTGTGCTTAACCTCCACTAAAATCTTTTAAGGTGTGTCTCTTATCAACAAGCCAAATCTATTAGAAATGGCATTGTATAGCTCCAATGTGAAATGGCACTAATTATATATGGTTTAATATTTATTTTCTTTCAATTTTCCTTTTCAACATCAGGACCAATCAATGGAGACTGTCGTACCTGTGATTGCACCCATAGTTGTTGCGGAGGTCGTCAAGTTGCTTGAGAAACTTGTAAGAGGGATAACCGAAGAACAACATGAAATCAAACAAAAACTTTTTGCTCTGCAAATGGATCTGAACATCATCAAAGATGTTTCCAAAATAATCATGAAGAACAACTTGAGAAACTTCGATGGCATCGATAACTGGATGAATGAGGCTTCAAGAATAGTCAACGACGCCACGACACTGATACAGAGCATAGAAAATGATGATAATCTTCAAAAGAAGCGGCCGAATCCGGGACGATTTCATTGCAGCAAAGACGATGAGAAACAATTGAATGAGTTGAAGAATAGGTGTGACCAGCTTATTAAGCATAAGGATACCGTCTTCAAAATTATCGAGCATAACCGGTATTGCAGCAGGTACGTGTGGCTAGTGTGCGTTTTCTTATTTTTCACTTGCATCCACATTCTCATTTCTTGGTGTCATAAAACACATTCACCGACCCCTCTTTACTATCGGTTTGTTATTCCTATATTGAAACCGGTATTTTGGATAATTCAATTCATTATTTCTGTCATCCTCTTTATCTTAAATACGATTTTTTCAATAATTCAATTCATTATTTCTATCATCCTTTTTATCTTCAATATGATTATTTTTATAATTAAATTTATTATTAAATTTCCTATAAAAATAATCATATTTATCTTAAGGAAGTAACAAAACTGTTATAGAATCAATCTTTTTTATGGAAAAAATAGAAATAATGAATTGAATTATCAAAAATACACATGCTACATTTAAATTGAAATGTCTAAGGCACCGATAATGTTTGTAACCAGGGACAACGATGTAAATACTTGAAACTTTTAACTGACTGTTCGAGTCCAACTAATGATGTTGAAAATTCCTTCTTTGCCATTGGTTAATTTTATCGTACATTTGATTTTGAATGCCTATTTGACATCGGTTGATGTAAGACACCGATAGTGTTGGGGGGTGATCGTTACGAACGGTGGAGCTATAGTAGCCGTTTGTGATTTTATAAATTATAAAGACCGATACATTTGAATATTTTTTATATAATGTTTTGTATGATGAAACATGTTGAATTTTGAGAACTGTATTGGAAAAAATATTTATTGAAATATGATATATTCTTTACAAGGTTCTGGTTTTTTTCGGTATGAATCTGTTATCGGATCTTCGGAGTGGCTGATTTCAGTACTTGAGGCCTTTCGGCGCTTGTTGTTGTTGTGTTGATTTCAAAATTTTCAAATCCACTCTGATACTATGTTGAATTTTGATAAATGTGTTGGAAAAATTATTTATTGAAATTTGATATATTCTTTACAAGGTTCCTAAGTTGTATTTCATGATACAAAGGCTAAACTAACCGTTATTGTTTTTTTTAAGGAAAAATGGATCATACCCAAATTTCATTAATACTTGCGGTTACAGAGTTTGTTCCCACAGGATTTAAAAAAGCTAAAAAAAGAGCAAAAGGTGCTCAAAAGAGTTGAGCTATAAAGCAAATAAGAAAAACAGAATTAAAAAATAAAAGGGTTTATTTTGCAAAAAATAGAGTAAAGCTGAAATTCAATCAATTGCTGAAATTCAAGAACCAACAAATTTGATAAATAGAGATTCTTATTTTCCAGGAATGTTCATATGAAAGAATCTTTCAGAATAAATAGTTAACAAACTGATCCAGCTTTTTATAAAACATTCTAACTTCCGAATTTAAAATTATCGATTATTTTATACGATTATTAAAATTGTGAAAAATAATTTCCAAATCCAACCTTGTAATGTGGGGCCCTCTTTCTCCGACTGGGTACAATGGTACATGCACCTCTCCCCATTCTATCGTTATCATATTATGGTATATGACTGTCCATGACCTAAAAGGTGTGTGCTTATTCCCCGACTTCATAGCACTTGCGAGGTTTAAAAAAAAAAAAAAGATGTGTGCTTAACGTCCCCTAAAATATTAATTATTTATGATCTGTTTAATTTATGAAATAATTGCATATTATACTCATTTTAATTTAATTGCTGAAAGATATAAAATTAGTTATATATGTATGTAGTTTGGTTTAATATTTATTTTCTTGTAATTTTCCTTTCCAAAGTCAGGACCAATCAATCGGTAAGGTTGTTGTAGCTGCCATTGCACCCGAAGTTGTAGCGGTGGTCACCGAGTTGCTTAAGAAACTTTTAAGAAGGACAACCGAAGAAAAAAATGAAATCAAACAAAACTTTGTTGCTCTGCAAATAGATCTGAACATCATCAAAGATATTGCCAAAATAATCATGAATAACAACTTGAGAAACTTAGATGGCCTCAAGACCTGGATGGAGGAGGCTTCAATACTAGTCAACGATGCCACGATGCTGCTACAGAGAATTGAGGATCAAAATGATCGTCCTAAAAGGAGGCAGCGCAATCAGGGACGATTTCATTGCAGCAGAGACGACAATTGAATGAGTTGAAGAATAGATGTGACCAGCTTACTAAGCATAATGATACCGTCTTCAGTATTATCAAGCATAACCGGTGTTCCTTTAGTTGGTTACTTTGTGGGCGGTGCGGCTAGTGTGCTCTCTCAATCTTATATGTCACTGGTACATTCTCATTTTCGTCGTCAACTTTATAATGTCGCTGCCTATTTTTGTGATTTTACAAATTGTGAAGACCTGTAACATTTGAATTTTTTTTTTTTGTATTACAAAGTTTTGTATGTCGAAACCAAAAAGTTGTTCGTTGTTTGATTAAATCCTTGAAATCCACCATTAGAGTAAGATATCACCATAATAAAAGAGTTCTTATTGTGTTGATTGATAGAATTTCTTGTTTAGATTCTCATTATTTTCTATTAGAAAGCATGATGTCTCTCTTCCTTTAATTAATCTCTTCTTATTTTATTGCTTTGAAGGTTTATTTTAATTTTTGGTGCTAGTTAAACATTGTCCTGGCAGCTGAGGATGATGCAATTGATGTTAGATTTATAACAATACTAAAATGCACCTTCATCAAAATCAATTTCAATATATCAACCGGTTATTATGAGCGATTGTAGCTCTGAAATGGAGATTCAACCAAAATTCACCTTTGACATGTAGTGGTTTAGTAGCGTCGCCTCTCCTTAATATTATGCACTGACACATTAATTATTTTTATTTTAGCGTGACATATTGGCTAATAAATCTTGAATCTGAAAAAAAATCCTTTTTTCTTAACTTCACATAGTTAAAATATTATTCACATGTGTAACTTGATCAACTTTTTTTTTAGATTGTTGGTACAAGCTACCAAACATTGCATGAAAGTGTAACTTAATAACATAATAAGAATTTATTTTACCATTATATATTTTTTTTATTAAAGTGAGTTTAAAACCTCACCAGTTTCGATTCCGAAACTAAATTGTCCTACTAACTGGTACCAGATGTACCAGCCAACCAGATTACAATCTTAAAAGAAATTCAATGTCAGAAGGATTGGATTAAATTGATCCATTTGTGTCGGATTAATTAATTATCCTCCATTAGGAACCGTGTACAGGAGCTAACTATAGCATATTAGATTGTAAAAAATAATTTACAAATCCAACCTGGCAATGTGGGGCCCTCTCCGACCAAGTACCAGCACGGCTGCACGCTGCACTTCTTCTTTTGTTACCCACGAGCTATAGGTTGTTAATTACTTATGATCTGTTTAATTTGTGAATTAATTTCATGATAATCATTTTCTTGACAAATATATTTACAATCTCTTAATTTAATTGCTGAAAGATATAAAATTATCTCTGTAGTTATATATTTTTTAATACTTTATTTTCTATTGACTTTCCTATCCGGAGTCATCAGTACCAATCAATGGGTGATGTTGCCGTAACTACGATTGCACCCGATGTCGTAGTAGGGCTCATCAAGTTGCTTAGGCAATTCTTAAAAAGGACCACCGAAAAACATAATGAAATCAGACAAAACCTCGTTACTCTGAAAGTTGATCTGGGCATGATAAAAGATATTCTCAAGAAAATCGAGAGGAACAACTTGAGAAACTCAGATGGCGTCATGGGATGGATGGAGGAGGCTTCCACACTAGTCAATGACGCTAGCACGCTGCTACACAGAATCGAGGATAAAAATAATCGTCCTCAAAAGAGGTGGCGCAATAAGGAACGACTCCATTGCAGTAAAAACGATGCGAGGCAATTGAAAGAGTTGAGGAGGAGATGTGACAATCTTACTAAGCATAATGAAACCGTCCTCGAGTGGACCAAGCACCCCTATGACTGGTTACTATGTGGGAGGTGGGACTAGTGTGTGCGCTCTTGTTTTTTTCGCTCACACATTTTCATTTTCTTTGTCTCATCATGTCGCTACCTCTTTTAATCGTGTTTTGTATACATTTGGAAGCCTAAAAGTTGTTTGTTGGTGATATAAACCCTTGAAATCCATTATTGGAGTAAGATTCCGCTAGGATTTTAGTGTTCTTAATTCTTATTGTGTTGATTGATTGAAATTATTGTTTAGGTTTTCTTTTTCATTTTTCCAAACATTGGCAGAGGCTGTCAAGGTAACTGTATTAATAATAACTTCGGTTTCAAACACTACACCCTCACTGCCTGCACTCTATATATTGTCATCAGTTTACATTATTACATTACAATAAGTTGCAACCCAAAGCTTATCCTGGGCGAGGAAAAGCTTATCCTGGGCGCCCTCCGTCGACTTCTTTGTCAGCAGAGAATTTTTCCACAACCCATCCACATGAAATCATGTTGGCCTGAATTTCAGGCCGCAGCAGCCTCCCTCCAAAAACCACCTCGTTCTGATGTTTCCAGATTGTCCAGAAGGTTCAGAGAAACCTCGATGTTCACTCAGCCTCATAGAAGGAAAAATCGGTATCGGGATCGGGATCGGCACCGACCGATTCCGATCCGGATCGGAAAAATCGGTCGGGATCGGCCGAATTGGATCGGAAAATCGGACTTTTTTGCCAGAACGTTGTTTTACACTAAAATAAGCACAAATCCATCTGCCAACTTAATTCCATGATTTATAAGCACAAATCCACTTCAGTCCAATCAAACCAAAAAACAAAAAGTTAATCGGTGGTTGAATAGAGTACAAATTGCAAATGATATATAAAAATGAGTCTTGGTTTTTAACAAGAAAGTTTATGTGGTGTGTTGGAGTGGAGTTTGATCCCCATGCTAAACGGCGCAAGTTCGATTCCCAGAACTGTCAAAAAAGATTTTGGAGTTTAGTTATTTCTCGTTTCGGTGGAATCGGTCCGAAACGGACGAAATTTGGTTGGAATGAGACTGGAACGGACGAAATTATACCGGAATGTGGCCGGAACGGCCAAAATTTGACGAAATTTTCACTACCGCGTAACTCGGCCTGAAATCGGATCGGTACCGTCCGATCCCGATCCGGAACGGCCGATTTTGCCTTCTATGCTCAGCCTTCGTCATAATTCTCTGCCTCTTGACAGCTTCCCAAGACTCCTCCCAATTGTTTAGGTTTTCATTGTTTACCATTAGGAAGCATGGTGTCTCTCTTCCTTTAAGAGGCACCATGCTTCTTAATGGTAAACAATGAAAACCTAAAATTTGGTGTCTCTCTTTCCTGTTCTGAAAAATTCTGAATTCACATCCTCTCAGGTTACCTGACTCAAGCAAATTACGATCGGACGGCCCATTTAATATGGCACGAATCTCAAAACAGCCCCCTACAGTCACAATAGACACCGGATTTGAGTTTGGCCCATATAGAATTAATCTGGACCGGCGCCCGTTGTAATTTGCTTGAGTTAGGTACCTGGAGGATATCGGTCCGAAAATTCTAGCACATCTTTTTCTAACTGATTGTGGTGGCAGATGGATTGAAAATCTGTTAAGCACTTAATTCCTCGGCAAGGTTGACATCGGGCAGTTTTCAAAAAGGTGTTTTACTGTATCACCATTGGATCTTTTGTGATTTAGAAACTGCTTTTAATTATTTATTGGCTAGAACATACTTCAGTATCAGACGGATCCGATTAAATTGTTCCATTCGGGTCGAATTAATAATCATTTACTGGAACCTTGTATAGGTGCTACATGCATGATTCATAATATTTATTAACTGACAGTATAAAAGTGTCACTAATTTATTTACTCATCAGAATTTCATGATACTCATTAAAATTTTCAAATTAGCTATCTTAAAAAAAATTCATGATACCCGTCAGAATTTATCAAAGGTTTAAATAGCGTTTATCGCGTCATAGCGGAACGGCTGAAAAAACGGCGCTATGGTCATATAGCGCGAAATAGCGCGCTATAGCGGCACTATATGGCCATAGCGTCATAGCTTTTTTGGTCCGAAAACGCTATAGCGCGCTATTTAGAACATTGGAATTTATTAATTCATTTAATTTTAATATTTTCATTTTTTATTTAATCAATTAAACATATAGATTAATATTAATAAAAACAAACAGTTCTGTGCTTATCTTAAAAATGTATACTATGTCATGCACACCCCTCCCTCTTCTCTTTGCTAATTACTGATCTTCTCATCTTCTTTCTGGCACGGCTCCACCTAAGCTTCTCTTCTTTCCTATATTATGTGAATTTACATGTATATATTACTGGATTCTCTAAAAATGAGAACACTTTTTTTTTTGAGAAAAAATAAGGGTCATGCCCTCAGTTGATTAAATAGATAGGTTTACACGAGATGTATATCCCGATTTTAGATAAAATACAAGAGCTCAATATGATTGAGCTTGTGAAGTAAATAAAAGTAAAATAAAATAAGAGAGGAAGGAAGAAAGTGTAAAATGTGTCAGTTCCTAGATACAACCAGTATATGAATACCGGTACGGTACCAGTAGAGTGGTACCGGTGCAGTGGTTTAAGTAGGGGCCTATGTTAATGCGTGTCTTCTTGTCTGCATAGTGGCTGTCCACTGGTTCCGAATCTGCTGCACCAGCTGGTCAATTTCGGTTGAGTTATCAGTGAAAGTCCTTGAGCAACGTTCGCGCCAGACCACAAATTGGGCAATTAGCAGTAGTGATCTTTCTTCCTTGTTAAGCTCCTTACTGGTAAATGCTTGTCTTGCGTTTTGCATGGGTAATTTCTTTCCCATGGTTGTTGCTACCAGTCGGTATATCTCCTTTGTTATCCGACAATGATCAAACAAGTGTGTTACAGTCTCCAATTGGTCCTTGCACATGATACATCGATTAACAATATTCATCCCCCGCTTGTTGAGGTTGTCTATGGTTAGTATTTTATTCATCAACATTAACCATGTAAAAACTTGCATCCTAGGAGGTGCTTGAATTTTCCAGACCTTGCTTATTGGATATTCAAAGGTTGGGCTGTGCTTGATGAATTGGTAATAGGAGCTGACAGTAAATTTTGTCGAAGTTGACCATCTCCATTTTGCTTGATCCAGGTTAGTGTTAAGAGATATTGGCTGTTGCCTCAAAGTTTCGTGCAAGAGAGTGAGCTGTTCTGTCGCCTCTAAGGATAAGGCGCTTCGAAATAGTTGTCTAGTATTCCCTGTAGCAAAAGCTTGCTGTACTGATATCCTTTTCTCTATCACAAATGTGAATAGTATTGGGAATTCATTTTTTAGCACTCCTGCCCCCCAATCGTGCTACCAAAATAGAATTGTGTCGCCTTTCCCAACTATTCTTATGATTGATGCATCCATAATTTGTATGTATCTTGTAGGTTTTTGAGAAGAAGTGTGATTTCGGGGTTGGCCATAAGATGGTGTTGGTTTGGTGAAAAATCGTTTTCCATAATCGTGCTTCTGGGATGATCCATTGCCAATACCATTTGGCTAATAAGGCGTTGTTGAATTTGGTTAGATCCATAACTCCCATGCCTCCCACTCTTTTTGGTTTACAAACGGTTTTCCATTTTACCAAATGAAATCTTTTTTTCTGATGTGAGACCCATGCCAAAGGAAATGTCTTCTAATTCTGTCAATTTTCTCGATAACCCAAGCCGGTAATTTGAAACTTGTCATATAGTATGTAGGTAGTGCGGAGAGAACAGCATTTAGTAATGTGAGCCTTCCCGCTATCGATAGGTTTATCGCTGCCCAACCTTCTAATCTGGTACTAAATCGTTGTATGAGTGGGAGGTAGGCTGTTTTGGTGAGTTTTTTGTTTGAGAGTGGCAGACCCAGGTAAGTCAATGGGAATTGGCCGAACTTGCATCCCATTGCCAACGCCAGCTCTTGTCCCCTGTGTGAAGGTGTCCTGACTGTTACTAGCTCCGATTTGTCTAAATTTACCGCTAACCCGGAGATTGTTTCGAAGGCGGTAAGTATAATTTTGAGGATCTGAACCTGGCGAAGCTCTGGTTTTAGGAAGAAAAGGGTGTCGTCTGCATATAGCAGACACGGAGACATGTCAGCAAAAGGCATCCGAATTGCCCCTGTTGCTTTCAACTTAGATACCCATTTATTTATAAAATCCATTGCTATTATAAATAGGAAGGGCGATAACGGGTCACCTTGCCTCACCCCACGCTTTAGTATTAATTTCTTGCCCAGCAGCCCATTTATTTGTATTTGCGAGGTGCCACTAAGAACAGATTTTTCTATCCAGATTAACCATTTTTCCGGGAATCCTAGGTTAGTGAGCACCTTGAGCAAAAATTCCCAACTTATGGTATCGAATGCCTTGTGCACGTCTGCCTTGAAAATTGCCAATGGGATGTTGTTTTGCTGAGAATGGTGTAGGGCATGTTGAGCATATATAAATCCTTCCGCTATTTGCCTATTTTTGATGAATCCCGTTTGCGCTTCATGCACTAGCTGAGGTATGTGGTGCTGTACTCTATTTGCAAGAGTTTTGGAGAAAATTCTTTGTATCCCGTGGATTAGGCTAATGGGTCGATAGTCTCGTGGATGTAGGGATGTTGATTTTTTTGGGATAAGAATGATGTGAGAGGTGTTTAGAGGGTGGAGGGAGGCTCCTGTTGATGTGATGTGTGAAATTACGGCATGTATGTCTCGAATCAGGATGCTTTGGTATCTTTTGTAGAATTCACCCGTAAACCCATCCGGGTCGGGACTCTTATTTTTCGGCCATGCTTGAATGACCTGTTGTATCTCTTGAATTGTGATCGGGTTTTGTAATGCTTGGAGGTCGGTTTGGTCTTGGTTGTATAGATTTTGCCAACAAATATTTGGTGTTGGCTGTGATTCTTTGCCCATGAGTTCTTTATAAAATTGAAAAAAGGCTTCCGCTTTGGTTCACTGATCGGAGAATTGTTGACCATTCCATTCGATTTGCGAGATAGAGTTATTGCTCTTAGAGCTCGATGCTATAGTGTGGAAGTATCGTGTGTTTTTATCACTGTGTAATTCCCACCTTAACTTAGCTCGCTGCCTCCAAATAGCTTCCTCTAAAATGGATAGGTCCGTATACCTCTTTATTTGACAAGTTATAAATTTTTCCAACTGAGTGGCAGCTCTTGTTTCTTTGGCTTTGTCTATCCAGCCAAGGAAATCTCTACATACTTGGATTTGTGATTTGATTGAACCTACCCTCTCTGCTGCCCACTTTTTGATTGATTTTTGTAGGTCTTTGAGTTTGGACTGTAGCTGTAGTGGTGTATTTGCCACTCCCATTTGGTCCCACTGTTGTGCTACTAAGTCATCCAACTGTTGGAATTTGAGCCAGCAGTTCTCAAATCTGAACATATTGGTTTTTCAAAATTGTGTTTGTGCCGTGTATAGGACAGGACAGTGGTCGGAGGAGGTATTGGGCAGTGACCATTGTTGGCAGTGACCATTGTTGGGAGTTTGGAAATTTGTTATTCCAATGAGAATCCCGCCCCGAGTGCCCTCTGTATCTCGAGTGGCAAACTGGTCTAACTTTCTTCCGCATAGTTCCTTTGCTAGCCGATTAGTCATGTCGGCAATCTTTGTTTCTTGCAGACATACAATATGGCATCTCCAAGATAATGGTTTGTCTAATCGCCAAATGTTTCCTCTTTCATTTGCTCCTCTTATATTCCAAGAAATGAATTTGTAAGATGGTTTATAATTCATTTGCTATGGTAATTCTCATGTACAAGGCCGGGATACTTGGCTGGAATCAAGTAGGGCCCTTTCTGAATATAAAGAAACTCCAATTCATGAGAAGCATAAGCTATTGAACACAACACAGAGAGCACAGGAACAGCATGCTGAAAAGAAAAGCTTGATTTCATTCTCATAACAACGGATACCTTACACCTTGCCTCTTGCAAGTTCACAAAATACATCTGCCCTAACACAGGATTAAGAAAGAAATTCCCTTTCTACTATGCTGGCACTGTCTCCAGCTAGCAAAGGGACCCATGCTACAACACTGATTAGCTACTAATCTAAGATTTCGAACTATCATTTCTAACAGAAAGAAAGCACTTATAGTTACTAAGGTGGCATGTGCGGATCTAATTCCCGCCCAATATATAGAGTCACTAATCATGGAGCCAAAATGCAACTCTGGATACGCTCTCCTCCTGCTTTAGTTGCTGCCTTGGCTCTGAGACGCTAAGTCTAGATCGACCAGCGCTACCAATTTGTCCTCCAATTGCTCATCAATTTCAATGCCAGCGGTGCTTACCACAACTTCTGCTTGGGTAATCGACAGCGGGTCTAGAGTTTGCAAGTAGGTGAGGTCTGCCGGTTTGAACTGTTTCCTTGGTTGGCTTGCTTTGCTTGGTGTGGTGATTGCCTGATTTTCTTTGAGCCGGCGGGCCTTATCGACAGCGGCGACATATGGCCCCTTGTTCTTCTTTGAAATTCTGAGGCTGCGCCTTACTTGCTCTACTTCAGGAGGCGATTTGCTCCCAAATCCAATCATTGCGCTATGGACAAACCCAGGTGGTCCGAAGCTTCTCTGCCGCCAGGTTCAGTGGTCTCCAGTCCCTGTTGGTGAGTCTCGGTTTGAGGTAGGAAGCCAGAGGGAACTCCAGTCTCGGTTGAAAATGTTTGCTGTGAAACTTCAGACCCGAACCCGTTTAGGGGGTCCATACCGTGTTGAAACCCAACTGCAGACCCGAACCCGGTTAGAGGGTCCGTTTCTTGTTGAAGCCTGGTTGTATCTCCGAACTTTAGGGGGTTCGGTCCTTTATGAAGCCCAGTTGCAGCCCCTAGTTGGGTTCGGCCCTTTATGAAGCCCAGCTGCAGTGTTACAGCCTTAGAGGACCTGGTCACAGCCCCGAATGGGAGCTCAATAGGAGCATTGAAATGCTTCGGCCCAAGAGAAAAAATTTCAGAGAGCCCAGTGAGTAATTCTTGCGGCCCAGAAGGAAAAAGCTGCTGGTTGAGCTGAGACAGCTGTGTCTCTGGTGCGGTTTTAATGCTCACATGGTATCCCTTTATTCCCTGTCTCAGACTAATTGTTGCCCCCTGCAGAGCTCTAAACCAGTGTGAATAGGTACCTAGGCAGTGAATATTCAAGAAGTCCCTGAGGCGTGATAGTTCTTTGTACGGTTGGTGTACCACTCTGGAGATTAATTTTTTTCCCCATACCACCAGTACCACACCTAGCTCTTTAGGCCCCAGAGAAATTTGAATCCTAGTTACCTTTGGTGTTGTATGTGCAGTTGCCCCTGCAGAAGTTGCCACATGAGATCCTGCCGCAGCAGATCCACTTGGTGTGGCCCCAACTGTCAGTTTTGTCTTTCTGACCCATGACCCATCTCCTCTGCTTCTCTACTGCCTTGTTTGCTTGGTTTTTTATTTCCAAATAAATTTGGATTTGGTTCGGATCTTAACCGCCTGTGGACCTTTGATATCCCTTGTTCTCCTGGTATTGACCTTTGGTGGGATTTTTGCTCTGATGCCTACGGCCCATTGCTAGATTTCCTCGCCAGAGCCGTTGCTGTTCTCGGATTCATCTGAAATATCTGTGGGAGGAGATGGTCTGCTACGATGATTTTGTTGGTAAGGGATATATCTCACCCTTGATGGCAGAGTTTGGTTTGGCGACACCGGGGGTGGGAAGTAACCGTCGTGCCCGACCCTCTAACCCAATAACTGAACTCTGACTTTCTTCGAGAAGTCACCTATTCTTACCCTCAGGAATCGCAGAATGTGGCTGGGGTGCTTGGTATCCATCTGCATTGTGATGTGCTCGAATTGGCCTGAGTGTAGACCATATGGCATGGTATATCTCATCTTACCAATTCTAGCAACCACCCTTCTGAGTTCATCGTCGTTCCATAGCTGATACGGTAGCCCGATGAGTTTTATCCAGGTTTCGTATGCATTGGGTGTGAAGGACATGCCCCCCGTGCGAGTCCATTTAGCGAGGGTAATCGTCACCCCCGTCGGCAGGTCATACGGTCCGTGTTGGACCACGGCTGTCAAGGTCTGTTCATTGATGCAGACCAACAAGTATTCGGTATCGTCGATCTTGAATACCTTGTATTGCTCGATGTGGCCGCCATGTGTCTGCACCAGTTTTTCCTTGAGTGCCCATGGGAGGCCGGCACTGGGTAGCCCCCTTGTAATGGAGACGTATGCAGCAGAGAATAGGAATTCATTGTTTGGGTTGAGGATGTGACCCGAGGTGAGATATACATCTTCTTCCTCTGCCCCTGATCCCAAAACTCTTCTATCAGCTCCATTGTTGGCTTTCCAGTGACAATGTTAGCGTAAGTTTGAAATTTAGGTGCTCTTTGGTTCTCTGTTTTGGGGTTGTGCTGCTTTGTTTGAACAACAGCTGGAGGCTTTATAAGCGGCTTGCAGCTGAATGAGTAATGCCCAAATTTATGGCACTTGAAGTACTTTGGAGGTTCTCGACATTGAATTCTCTGGTGCCCTATGGCTAGGTAACGGAAACATCTATGTTCCTTAATGGCCCTGTTAAATTCAGGGTGTACCTTTGGAGAAAAACCTCTAGCTTGTTGTTGAGATGTCTTGTCCCTTAATTTTCTTTGCCTTTTCAATATCACCTACTGCCATCCTCCATTGAGTTGATCCTCGCCTGTAGTTGGAGATTTGAATTTCGGCGGTGGTGGTTGAAATCGCCATGAATTCGCCCTTGCCTCGGTCATTGTGTCGACTATACTAAGAGATAACATCAAAATGAGAACACTTCTGAGCTGGACTTTGATGTCTGAAAAAGCAAATGAGGTACTCTCGATGAAATTATTATGTCTCTGGATTTGAATATTGCATTGAGCCTTTGTTGAAGAATAGAATTAAGTTAGAGGGTAAAATTGTAAATTGTAAAAGTTATAGGTGCATTTAATGTGTTAGTAGGATGTTACCGTTTAAACCAACGGTCAAATAAACTCAAGAAGTATAAATACTGTCATATAACAGATTGTAAGACACACAAAAAAAATATCAATAGAAAGAAAAAATATTTCAATATCAGATTCTCATAAAATTTACAGCCTTGAATTTTTTTCTAAGAAAAAAAAAATTAACAAAATTTAAGAATACGATTAATCAAATATTTTCAATTCATAGCCATTTTCTCAGAAACAGGTATAGGAAGAACAAAAATGGATTATTTGATGAAAGTAAAGGAAGAACTGTCGTCATTTATATTTTTTTTGTTAATATAAATATTATTTTTGATTGATTATTTGATGAAAAAGATGTGTTGATTAAATGAAGAAATGAAAATATTAATAAAATAAGTGAGTTTAGGTGAGAAAATAGTTAATTTGAAACTTCTAATGGATAAATATTTAAATCATGAAAATTTGATGGGTATATATATAAGTTTCTCAAGAAAAATTAGTTACACGAGCAGAAAATTCACACATATTTAATAAATGGCGTTGAGAGAAAATTAATCAAATCACAGTCGTGACACCAACAATACATTATTAATTAAACAAATTTATCCACAAAGAGTAATAAAAAAAGAACCAATATGGTTGATAAATAATAATATAGTTTCTAATTAATTCCACCAATGTTCATATGAAGGAATCATTCAACATAAATATTTAACAAACTCCAATTTTTGATAGATTTTCATTTCATGCCTACATTCTTTTGAATTTTTCTAGATTGAACCTATAAAATATAAAAAATGTATAAAGAATTTTTTATAATACTTGAAGATTAATTAACTTGAAATTTTCTACTTGAAGATTAATTTTAAGGGTTGGTATCCATTAATGAAGCTTTATTTGGATAACTTTGGCAACTTTGACAACCTTTTTTAAGGATAAGTTAACAATATTTTTAAAAATAAAAAAATTATATGGTTAGTCGTTTAGATTAATTTTGTATTCATTTTAATGTAATTTGTATGATATTTCATATTCGACCAAATGTTATTCAATATGAATTATTATAATTTTCAAGTTAATTAGACCCCATCTAACTCAGAGCAGCTTGGGTCCGATGGGTTCCGTGACTGTCCGATCTGCTTTAAGATTTGTGCGCACGCACTTTAAAGCAAACACAAAAGTTGCATACACAAATCTTAAAGCAGATCGGACAGTCATCGAACCCATCGAACTCACTTTGAGTCCGATGGGCATCGGACACAAATTGACCTCCATCTAACTTCCGAATTTGGATTTATGGATTAATTTATACAATTATAAAGATTGTGAAAATTAATTTTCAAATCCAACCTTGTGGGGGGCCCTCTCTGACCGGGTACATGCACTTGTTCCTTTTCTATGGTTTTATTTCGCTATATAACTGTCGACCTAGAAATTAATTAAGGAGACTTCCCCATTATAATTTCCAAATATAAAACATTTTCTCAATTGGATCGGTTCCTCGCATTGACTCCGATTAGTTGCTGTTCGATATTTCATACGAGTTTTCAAGTTTCAAGGAGCCTCTATATATATATACCATTTTCTAGTTTAATTACTTCGTCATGTACAGAAGCAATTAATTAGATAGCAAGCTTCGACTAAACCCTCTTTTAAGGTGTGTGCTTAATCTCCGCTTAACACTTCATCTTTTGTCAACCACGAGCTATTAGCTATTAATAATTTATGATCTGTTTAATTTGTGAAATAATTGCATTATACTCATTTTCTTAATATATTTATGTATGTAGTTAATTTGGTTTAATATTTATATTTTCTTGCAATTTTCCTATTCAAAGCCAGTAGTACCAATTATCAATGAGCGATCACGTTGTCGTCGTAGCTGCGATTGCACCCGAAGTCGTAACGGGGCTGATTGAGTTGGTTAGCTAGGCAGTTCTTAACAAGGATCAGCAAAGAGAAAAATGACATCAGACAGAACCTCATTGCTTTGCAAATTGATCTGGGCTTCATCAAAGATATTGATCAAGTGATCGATGACAGCTAACAACTGGAGGAACTTACATGGCCTCATGGTCTGGACAGAGGAGGCTTCACGTCTAGTCAACGACGCCAGCACGCTGCTACGGAGAACCGAAGATCAAAATAGGTGGCGCAATCAAGAACAATTTCATTACAGCACAGATGATGCGATACAATTGAATGAATTGACGAGGAGAAGTGGCTATCTTACTAAGCATAACGAAACCGTTATCAAATTGAACGAGCAACACCGGCATGCGAATCCCTTTGGTTGGTTATTTTGCAGGCGAAGTGGGTAGTGTTAGATTTCACTCGCAATTTTCATTTTAATTTGTTGCTGCCATCTTTAATAATTTATAAAGACATATATGTGACATTTTATTTTTTTCATGAAATGCATGTTTTGTATGTCGAAACCTCAAACCCTTGAAATCCATCATTAGATTGAGATTCCGCTAGGGTTTTGTAAGGTTCTTATTGTACGTGTTGATTGATTTGAATTCATTTTGGTTCTCATGGTTTCCAATAGCAAGCACGTTGTCTCTCTAATTCCTAATATATATCTTCTTCTTTTTTATTGCTTTGGCGATTTATTTAATTTTTTGTGCTTATTAAACATTGTTATAGCGACTGAGGATGGTGCAATATTGTTAGATATATAACTGCATGCGAGAGATTATGTTCAGGGGGTATATGGCTATATATATATATATATGGAGTATGGCTAATTTGCTGCTGGCAGCATTTCGGCCAAGTGCTGCCAGCAGCAAATCTGCCATACTGATGTTTAAACAACCGATCCGAACCGTTCAACATGTTCTAAATATTGAAATGTGTTTGGAGACCAAATTTTACATTTTTTGGAATTTTTTTACTATTTATGAAGCCACTTTGAAAATTCCAGATCCGGGTGAACAGTAAAAACAGTCTGGACCATATGATCTGAAATTTTCAAAGTGGCTTAATAAATAGTAAACAAATTCCAAAAAATGTAAAATTTGGTCTCCAAGCACATTTCAATATTTAGAACATGTTGAACGGTTCAGATCGGTTGTTTGAACATCAGTATGGCAGATTTGCTGCTGGCAGCACTTGGCCGAAATGCTGCCAGCAGCAAATTAGCCATACTCTATATATATGCATATGTATTCTTTAAATTAATAGTTTTAAATTTTGCATGTTAAATGTGATTTTTTAGATAAATTCACTCAAACATATAAACAGACATTTAGTTTTAGTATTGTTCAAAATTTGGATTTATTTAATAAAACAAATAAGATCTCATTTTTATATGTCTAAGTAGATAAATGTTTCTAAAAACCAAAGTCCACCGATTCTTTATTTTAATATGAATATAATGGCTAATTAACAAATTAAATAACAATTGCTAAATGCCAAATGTCAAATGCATAGATTGTATAATCTGTGTATATTACTTACATAATTAACAAAAGTATATTCGTAAATTTTTTTGGACAATCGTTACGAATTATGTTGAAATTACAAATTCTAAACTATATGTCGAATTATTTCTGAATTATATATGAAATTATAATTAAAATGTCAGTTCTAGTACATGAGTTATGGCGATCTTTAACGCATCTACCTTCTGAATTCACATCACCTCAGAATATTTGACTCAAGCAAATTATGATCGGACGGTTCTTTTAACATGGCACGAATCTCAAAACAGACTCCCTACGGTCTCCATAAACACCGGATTGAGTTTAGTCCAGATAGAATTAATCTGAGCCGTCCAGATACGGATCCCTGCCTCCTCCCCACCGGGAGCCATAATGCGGTCACCGTTCACCGAGAAACCTCGCACCATCCGAGGCTTCATGGGCTAACTCGACATCTCAATCTTCAATCTTTGCTGACCTCACCACACCACCCACTGCCGTAGTCCTCCTGCGTCGATCAGTGTCACTTGCGCTAGGAATAAAGTTGAAAAGACGGATCCAGTCCAGCTCAAGAAATAAAGTAGGACAGTACGCTCTGTGTGAATGCGAAAAGAATTGAATTAGAGAGAGGCCAATCCAGTAGCTGAGCCCAAAGCCCAAGACCCACAGGCCAATCCAGCTTGAACGACAAGATTTCATTTTTCCTTACCCACAGGCCGCAGCATCTAAGCCATATCAAAAACAAAACTCCAGTTGAGCCATTTCTTACCAGTATTGTCAAGCATGCATGCAGCCTTGAGCAGACGAGACGATCAAATCGAAAAACAAAAAATGAGAATCTAAATTGGCATTGCCCTTACCAAATTACCTCTCCAGTTCAAGATCAAATCAACAGCTAGCTCTCTCTCTCTCTCTCTTTCAAAAAAATCCTCTCAATTTCTCAAATAAAATCACCAAATCAAACCAATACCGGACTCATTTGCTCTTCCTTCTTCTCTATCTACAAAATACTTCATCTAAAAAAAATTAAGGCAAGAGACAATTTAAATGTTCCAGGTTTATAAATACTTTCAATTGTAATATATACAGAGATTACAAGGAAATGTAATTTTATTCACTTTTACCTAAATCTTAGAAAACGCTTCAATTATTAGCTGACGGTGTAAACGCTGCAATGGCCTACCAAAAAAATCAATTGGTGTGTCCCCTATGCTCATCAAGTCTTTTTGGTAAGTATAACTTCAAAATTAATTGAATTTGCTTCAAACGACGAATCTAATCTGTTAGAAAAGATCTACTTCACGAGTGCATGATGTGTGTACATAGAAAATTTTCAAATTTTCAAATTCATTTAGTACAAGTTAAACGGTAAAAAATAATGAAAAATGAATGCATTAAAATAACTCATAAAACTTCATTTGTTTTACCGCTTGAGTTTGTACTAAATGATTTTGAAAAATTAAAATTTTTTGCATGTGCACGCATCACTCGTGAAAAAGATCGGTTTCAACGATTTAAATTTATCGTTTGAATCCGATAGATTTCGCAGTTATACTCACCAAGCTTTCTTGATAAACATAGTGCACACGCTAGCTTTATGATAAAATATAAAAAGAGAGTATGTTTAAGTGTGATTTTTTTTTAATCTTTCTCAAAATAACAACTCATACTCCGGCTCTAGTAAATCACCAATTTAAACCAACTGGTAACAGACGCACTGGTACGGTGCTTTCTATATATACAAAACTGATGGTAATCTTGTACCGGATCCGGTATCACACCTAGCTCATCAACGAAGGTATCTGAATCAACTAACCTATAAATGTAACTGGGGCAGGTCTTTCTCAAAAAAAAAAAAGACACTGTTAATTTTTCATATTCGACATTTTACTTGCAACAACTTGTGGACTTTACCATCGGTTGTCCTTCCGCACAGATAGTGTATGTAACCAGGAGCAGCGCTGTAACTAATTCGAACTTTATACCGACTATTCAGTCTAACCAACCGATGGTGTTGATGGCTCCCATCCTTTGCCATTTTTTTTTAATATCCTACCGTTGGTTTTGAGTGTCTCTGTGATATCGGATGGGTTACAGCACCGATGGTGTAGAGGTGGTGATCTTTACCATCCGTGATGTCAATTGGGCCATCAGTTTTGGAGTGATCAATGCCAACTATGTTCCTTTTTGAACCAATGGCGATGTTCTCAGGGGCAACGCTGTAAATACTTGTAACTAGATTGTGGTATAAACCACAGTCTCATGTATTCAATTATTTGATTGTGATATATTGTGTAATTAATTTTGGAGCTATATTGTGTAATTATAATGTAACTGGTTATGTTTAGGACTTAGGATTTTCTGAGCCAATTTCTTTTGTTGATTTACAGCTTTAACCCTTGAATTGATTGGCGTGGATGAAGTGGAGAATATGTCATTCGACCATATCAGCACCTAAGTGTGCGAACGACTCTCCTTATTTTCGTTCTTGCCCATCAATTCAACAAATGGAAAGGTTAATGTTTGCAATTCATAGGTAAATTAAGGTTATCATGTATAACCTTGGGAAGAGAGAAAGATCGGTGCATGGTTTGGTGCATATTGATTTACAGATCGCTTATGATTAACTTTGACAATCATTTCACGGTTAACAATTGGAATTTTGATTTAGGTTTATCAATTATGTTAGATCGCTTATCTATCAAGATGAGTGATGAGTCCAAATTGAACTACTACTATTAGTATAAATTAATATACCTTTTAACCCTAATTTCTACTTACGTTCATATCACAACCGCATGATCCTACAGTGTAGTATAATTCGGGTGTCGATCCACATGGATAGTGTATTAGTTATCTAACTTTTCATTAGTCTAGGTGCTCCGGTTGGTTGAAAATAGTTTAGAAAATAATTTTATAATAGTTTTGAAAATAGTTTGTTGGGTTCAATACCCTAAAGTTATAGGCGGAGGCGCTAATTGTGCTAAGGTTTGAGTTAAACAATTAAATAGATATTCTCTAGGGTTCAGGTTTTCTCCTTCTAAATTATGCAAAAAAATATATATTTCTGACGTCTCTCTACCCCCCACATGCAGCCTGTCACCCCGTATGCCGCATAGATTGTCCCACAATGTTACCACCGAAAAGGTATAGTACAAAGTTTCAGTACAGCAAGCTGTACTTTTTAACCTTAAAATACACTTCTGGTTCAGACTGCAAGTATACAATCCTACCGCGTAGTATATCGTCGGGTATCGATCACAGGGACGGTTCAAGTGTTATCCGGACTCTACCTAGGTTAATTAAAAACTAGAAGTTGGAAGGGTTGATTTTGGTTGTTTATGTTTCCTACAGATTCAAGGTAATAATAAAGTGCAAGAAAGAAGATTAAACTGGTTTTAATCAATAATAAAAAGCGTTCCCAGGGTTAAGACTTCATCTCAGTTTTGCCCTCTGACTGTCCTGTCCGGGCCGTGTCATTTCCTACACGGGCCGTATCAGTTTACACGGGCCGTGTCATTTCGCTACACGGTCCGTGTCAGTCTCGGGTTAATGCAGCAGCTATTGTTTCTTTGTATCGTTCCTTTGTGTAGGGTTCTACTGACCGGACCTAATGTTTCTGGACCTCAACTGCCGTTTGTTGGTTCATCAACTTGGTACGAAAACTGCAATATATGCCCTCGTCGGGTTCTAGACCTCAACTTCCGTGTGTTGGTCCCTACTACCTAGTTGCTTGATTGGTATACTAAAGGTAACTCCTATCCGCCGATAGAGAGTAATTTTCGCCTCCCGGTTACTACTTGGTTTCACCTTCCGGATCACAAATCCTACCTCATGTACTTAGTTTGGTTGAGAGACGTTAAAGGGCTATAATGCCTTCTAGATGTGCGCATTCATCTAGTAGCAAACCAATATAAGTCAAACACTTCAATCTAAGCAATTAAAATATTACTCAATCAATCAAACACAAACTTCAATACAAAGATTCAATAACTAGCATGCAAGACAAAACATTCGATTACATCAAAACCCTAGAAACAAAGTAAATTACTCACACATGGTTCTAAAACAGCAAATACAAATAAAGATAGAGTTGATCATGACAAAACCCAAAGTGCAAAGAAGATCAATCGAAAGTGCAAGAAATTCGCTTCTCCAATTCGCCTCCAAGCTTAGCCGCCAAAGACAAACCCTAGAATCTGCTCTCCTATTCCAGAATTACCTTCTCTGGAGAGAAATCCCGATTATCTGCTTAATTGGTCGACCTTCCTTCAATAGCCGTCTTTCCAGATTTCTAGATCTGTTTCCGGAATTGCTTGACACGGGCCGTGTCAAATCTGTCCGGCCCGTGTAACCTGTGTACTTAGCTCAAATTGTAGATCTTCTCACGAGCTTTTCGAAAAGTGGTCATACACTCAAAACGGAGTTACGAGTCAAAAGTTATGACTGTTTTAAGTTGGTGTCCTAGTCGTGTCTGTGGTCGAGTCGAGGTTGACACGGGCCGTGTAGAATGTGACACAGGCCGTGTAGAGACTTCAGAATTCCAGATTTCTCCTCGATTTCGCCCGAATCCTGCAAAATAAGAATAAACTTGCAGCAGTACCACATTCTAAAGATCTTCAATGAAATACAACTGATTTAATAGATTTAAACACAGGTTTGGTACAGAAATAGGTCGGAATTATAGGTCAAATAACGAGACATCAAATTCCCCCAAGCTTAAATCTTCCTTGTCCTCAAGCAAAGATCCATACTTAGGTTCCGGGTTGGACTCTAATCTTACTTAAATGCAAGTTAAGTTCCTAAATGTGAAAATTTACATGAGTTGCTTTAATTAAAAACTTCGAGAATCATTTTGGTATAATTTGGATTTTCCTTGATCAATTTTGATTCACCACACAAATTGACTAATCAAACTTCAAATTCTGAAATATTTTTAATACTTGCAAAGCTAATTACCCGAATTGATCAACTTTTCATTCTTTTACTGAATCTATGCCCTCATTTGTGGTGATTTTTCCTTTTGCCCCCCAAGCTTGGAACAAGCTTAGGTTAGAAAGTCACGGATTTCATGTGTTGATATATGCAAGATTTTTTGAAAGTTTTCGAGCTCAAAGGCATCCCGCCGGATTGTGCCAGTACTCTTTTTTTATAAATTTGGAGACGAGCTCAAAGGCGCCCTGTAGGACTTATTGCCAGTACTCTTATTTTCTCCATCTTTTCATTTGTTTCATTTTTTTTTCTTTTATTTGCATATACCATGAATACACACATCCAATGGTATTCATTCATACCAATGGATATCCCAATCTTTCCGTATTTAAAATCCCTATTTCCCTATTTAAAAAGGCACAGTTCAGTTTCAAAAAGCTTTTCGATACAGTTCAAGTTTTCTTTTTGTCAAGTTCTCAAAACATCTCTTCCTAATCAGTTCTTTTATCAATTATGGAGTTAGTTCTAATTTCTCAAGGTCATTCCAATCACAACCAAAAATTTTCAAACAAGTCCCTAATCCTAGCAATCACACAAATTTATCACCTAAAAATGCAATTTTTTTGAAAAATAAACATGTCTAAATGCAGATACAGTTTTCTTCTATTCCACCCCCCCAAGCTTGAATGAAGCATTGTCCTCAATGCTTGAATTTACACAAGAAAAAAAGTAAATAGAAGAAAATATGGAAACTTACTAGATGGTGAGCGAGGGATGAGGCGGGGGCGCCTCACTGGTTGGTAGGAGGTGGATCGGGTGGCACTGGGGGGAGCACCCACTTTTGAGGTACACGGACAACGCGATCAAACTCTTGCATCAGAAGAATCCACAAGATTTCTTTCGAGTCCTTGATCGAGCACCCGATCGCACCTTTGTGAGTTTTCAATTTCTCCAAGAGCGTAGTAGTTCGATCAGGTTTAAGATCTGCACTTATGATCACAGGACAAGATTTATCTGGGTCTAGGAACTCATACCTGAGGTGAAGAGGCTTGAGCTCAGGAGTCAGCCACTCTGTCTGAGTCTTGATGCGGGTCGCATCAGGTAGCGTGCGGGTCGCGTCAAGTGAAATGGCATCGCATGCTGACCTATCCGACTCGCTTCCTTTGGTCTCCAGGTCCTCAGACCATGGCATGTGGGTCGCATCAGTCAGCGTGCGGGTCGCATCCACATGCTCTTCAGGTAGAGATGCGGGTCGACTTGGCTCGATGCGACTTGGGTCCATATGTTCTTCCGTGGATGACGCGGGTCGCGTCTCAATGATGCGGGTCGCGTCGGGTGGAGTCTGACCTGGTGGGAAGGCTGGCCCTTCACATTCTGGCTGAGGTGGCAGCTTTCCAGGTTTAGGTTGGCGTGAAGCGACCATGTGGCTCAACTGCTCCAACAACTTGTTTTGAGCAGCCATCTGAATTTGTTGAGCATCCATCTGAGTGGACATGTTTTGCAACTGTTCCCACATCATCTGGTTCATCTTCCCTTGCTCATGCATGAAGTCGCTCTTAGCGGGATCAATGTACGGCTCGGGTGGATCGGATTGAAATGCGTGATTGTTCGAGTTATCGAATGGTGCAATGTTGTAGAAATTGCAATTGTTGTTGCTGAGATAGCTGTCCTGCTCGGGTTCCTCATCCCATTCCGCCAGTGGGCAATACTCATAAGAGTGCCTCCTGTCCCCACACATGACACATGGCTGTGGTTGATGGTTACTGGCTGCCTTCATGCTCATTTTGATTAAAGCCTTCTCCATGGCCTCCTCCAGCTCGGCAGCTCTAGCATATAGAGCTGTGATCTGATCAG
Organism: Carex myosuroides; assembly: GCA_028015225.1. Taxonomy (NCBI): domain Eukaryota; kingdom Viridiplantae; phylum Streptophyta; class Magnoliopsida; order Poales; family Cyperaceae; genus Carex; species Carex myosuroides. Next base: position 2,030,857 of record CM051480.1, read on the forward strand.
CTATGGATCGGCCGCCTCCTCCAGCTCGAGAACTGTCGCGGCCAAACCACTGTTGGTTTGTCGCCATGTTGTACATCAGATCCATGGTGTCTTGAGCTCCTCAGATGGTAATCGCTCTTGAGTTTGAAAGCCAGCGTGTTCCTGAAAGAGAGAAAAAAAGAAAAAAGAAAAATAAAAGAAAAGATACAGATTAAAATCTAGATTAATTAAAATAAGCAAAAATCCAGAAAAGAAATGATGCCGTCCCCGGCAACGGCGCCAAAAACTTGTTACCACCGAAAAGGTATAGTACAAAGTTTCAGTACAGCAAGCTGTACTTTTTAACCTTAAAATACACTTCTGGTTCAGACTGCAAGTATACAATCCTACCGCGTAGTATATCGTCGGGTATCGATCACAGGGACGGTTCAAGTGTTATCCGGACTCTACCTAGGTTAATTAAAAACTAGAAGTTGGAAGGGTTGATTTTGGTTGTTTATGTTTCCTACAGATTCAAGGTAATAATAAAGTGCAAGAAAGAAGATTAAACTGGTTTTAATCAATAATAAAAAGCGTTCCCAGGGTTAAGACTTCATCTCAGTTTTGCCCTCTGACTGTCCTGTCCGGGCCGTGTCATTTCTTACACGGGCCGTATCAGTTTACACGGGCCGTGTCATTTCGCTACACGGTCCGTGTCAGTCTCGGGTTAATGCAGCAGCTATTGTTTCTTTGTATCGTTCCTTTGTGTAGGGTTCTACTGACCGGACCTAATGTTTCTGGACCTCAACTGCCGTTTGTTGGTTCATCAACTTGGTACGGAAACTGCAATATATGCCCTCGTCGGGTTCTAGACCTCAACTTCCGTGTGTTGGTCCCTACTACCTAGTTGCTTGATTGGTATACTAAAGGTAACTCCTATTCGCCGATAGAGAGTAATTTTCGCCTCCCGGTTACTACTTGGTTTCACCTTCCGGATCACAAATCCTACCTCATGTACTTAGTTTGGTTGAGAGACGTTAAAGGGCTATAATGCCTTCTAGATGTGCGCATTCATCTAGTAGCAAACCAATATAAGTCAAACACTTCAATCTAAGCAATTAAAATACTACTCAATCAATCAAACACAAACTCAATACAAAGATTCAATAACTAGCATGCAAGACAAAACATTCGATTACATCAAAACCCTAGAAACAAAGTAAATTACTCACACATGGTTCTAAAACAGCAAATACAAAAAAAGATAGAGTTGATCATGACAAAACCCAAAGTGCAAAGAAGATCAATCGAAAGTGCAAGAAATTCGCTTCTCCAATTCGCCTCCAAGCTTAGCCGCCAAAGACAAACCCTAGAATCTGCTCTCCTATTCCAGAATTACCTTCTCTGGAGAGAAATCCCGATTATCTGCTTAATTGGTCGACCTTCCTTCAATAGCCGTCTTTCCAGATTTCTAGATCTGTTTCCAGAATTGCTTGACACGGGCCGTGTCAAATCTGTCCGGCCCGTGTAACCTGTGTACTTAGCTCAAATTGTAGATCTTCTCACAAGCTTTTCGAAAAGTGGTCATACACTCAAAACGGAGTTACGAGTCAAAAGTTATGACTGTTTTAAGTTGGTGTCCTGGTCGTGTCTGTGGTCGAGTCGAGGTTGACACGGGCCGTGTAGAATGTGACACAGGCCGTGTAGAGACTTCAGAATTCCAGATTTCTCCTCGATTTCGCCCGAATCCTGCAAAATAAGAATAAACTTGCAGCAGTACCACATTCTAAAGATATTCAATGAAATACAACTGATTTAATAGATTTAAACACAGGTTTGGTACAGAAATTGGTCGGAATTATAGGTCAAATAACGAGACATCACACAACTACCCCGTATGCGGTACTGTCACACAAAGGTTTTCTGATCTCGCGATCGGCTTTATGAGTTAGAGCAGAATAACTTCGATTGAGCAGTGATGAGCAGTGATGAGCAGTGATAATTTCTACTGTGACCTCCTTAGCCTTATATAACATTTTCTGAACTTGGAGACCAAGTTATTCTAATTTTGGCGCCCACTAAGTTCACTAACTTTCTATACTTAGCAGTTTTTCAGGTTGGCAAGGCCATTGGTTCGGCTGCACAAAATTCTACATTCCGAATTTGAATTTGTTTCCTTCATGAAAGTTGTAGATATTTTTGTCATGGTTCTTCCAAGCTTTGATTCACCTAAATTGGAGTTCGTATGACCAAGATATGGCCAAACTACGAATTGTATATCGGTAGCACGGGCTGAGTGCGGCTAGAGAACGTCCGCACTACGCTCGGACTTTTCTGTGTGCTCTAAATTTCTCTAAGTACTGAGTGCGGCCACACTCTGTCTCCGTGCGTCTGCACTGGTGTCGGATTACTCTGTGTTGTGCTCTGTATTTCTGAAATTCAAACGGGCATAACTCATGATCCGTAACTCCGTTTTCAGTGTTTTTTCGGAAAGCTTGCGAGAAGATCTACAATTTGCTCCATTTCTTGTAATTTAAATAGACTTTGGCAGTAACTTGGTTCTTGGATATATTTGACACTAAAATAAACATAAATACAAGAAATTTGGTACAGTTTGGAGGTCAAACCCTATCCTATGGTGTATAGAAAATTGGCTTATCACGGCTCAAAATTGTAAACATATGGCATAGCTAAAATAACCAAGAGACCTGCTAAATGCCAACACAGTAAAACAGATGGTGTAAGTGACATATGACATCGGTTGACCAACCCAAGAGATGGCATTGAATGATCAACGACGTTAAATATCGAACACCGTATGTAGGATCGCCATCCGTTCATTACCAAAGTAGATCTGATGGGGTTTCTATGTTAAACAGCTTATTTAACGACCGAAAAACTATTATTTCTATGTGTCCCTTATTTCCAACCGATGGCGTTGGAGCTGAACGCCATCGGTTCTAGTCGATGGCATTTGTGTATCTTTTCTATCAGAGCGATAGCCATCGGTTCGGAATCCGATTACGGATTGCGATTTGAACCGACGTTGAAGTGTTTTTCTGTTGGTCCACTCATTAATTATGTAAAAAAAACCACTTTATTAATTCATGGGGTGGACCGTGGATGTATGTACAATGAATGGGTGTTAATTGATCCTCATTTTAAAAAAAGTTATGCTTATATATAATTTTCTCTAAAAAAAAAAAAGTGTTTATATATGACCCTCATTTGAGTGGAAAATCATGTTCATTAAGGAACTTCATGTGGACGAGAAAGCAGTAGACAAAATATTATTTATGTCATTTGCAATCTTTAATATGTTTATGTCTCACTACAAATGAAAAATAAAAAAACTCACACTGCATACCTTATCCCGACATTTTTATTTATATCCAAAGTTAATTACAAATTAATAAATATAACCAGAATTTCTTGGTTTTTCGAAAAATGTCCAAACCGGTCAGAATCTGGAATGTTTCTTCCATTCTTTTTAAGAGACACTATGAAGAGCAAGATAATGAAATCTAATACTGAAAATTCGAATTTTTTGTTTAAATTATTTGTTAGATTACTTCTTTTGATGTATAATTAGCATATTTATACTAAAATACGCTAAATTACTTGAAATTATGTTGAATTACATTAAATTACACTAATTTCTCTAATTATAATTAAATACGGTAAATTACGCTAAACTATGCAAAATTACGCTAAATTAGGCCGATTTTTTGCCATCTTTCATAAATCATAAAAAAATAGTAAAAATTGGTATTCTACAAGTTCATTATATAACTAATTTACTGAGCTACTTAGATTGAATAATAGAAATGAAAATCTTAATCGGAAACTTCAACTCAAATTTTGAGGCTCTTCCCTTTTTTTTGGCAATTTTGAATTTTGAAAACCGACAAAGCTATTTCTGATGCATGCGAATTTTCGCAAGCTTTCCGAAAAGTGGTCATTTGCTGAAATCGGACACTCGAGCGCTGTTTTATGGCCATTTGAAGTTTCGTCGTTGTTTTTCATCTTCTCAGTAAAGATATCATCCATATTCATATGTAATTTAGCGTAATTTACCGTATTTTAGCATAATTTAACATAATTTAGCGTGATTTAATGTAATTTAGTGTAATTTAATGTAATTCAACATAATTTCAAGTAATTTAGCGTATTTTAGTATAAATATGTTAATTATACATCAAAAGAAGTAATCTAACAAATAATTTAAACAAAAAATTCGAATTTTTAGTGTTAGATTTCAGCATCGTGTTCTTCATAGTGTCTCTAAAAAAAATTGAGGGTACCGGCCATTAAATGGCCGGTAGGAAAAAAAATTCAATATCGGCCATTTACTAGCCAGTAGGGATATTTTTATCGAAACCCAGAGAAGCTGGTTATATTTTTTTTAATTTCTATTTAACTTTGGATATTAATAAAAATGTCGGTTGTAATATGAACACATGATCTTTGAAAATCATTCTATCATCGCACTATTTATGCCACTTATTTAGGTTTAGATATTTAAGTTTCGACAAAGTAATAAGGAATCTTAAAGAAATGGTAGTTGAAATAGTGTGATAGAAACATATTAGAATGAGTAATAGTTGGAAGAGTAATGAAGAAGTATTATTTGAAACAGTTCGTAATTTGTTTTGCATCAAAAACGAAACAGTGAAACATGTATTATTTTTGTGCTCTTTCAAATTTTAACCTTTCTATTTTCTCCTCTAACATTATATTCAACATTTTATTATAATTAGCGAAATTAATATAATTTAGTATAATTTAATGTAATTTAGTGTAATTCAATATAATTTCAAGTAATTTAGCGTATTTTAGTATAAATATGGTAATTATACATCAAAAGAAGTAATCTAACAAATAATTTAAACAAAAAATTCAAACTTTCAGTGTTAGATTTCATTATCTTGCTCTTCATAGTGACTCTTAAAAAAAAAAAAAAAACTGGCCAAATTCTGACCGGTTTGGATATTTTTTGAAAAACTAAGAAATTCTGAGTATATTTATTAATTTGTAATTAACTTTGGATATTAATAAAAATATCGATACCTTATCCCGTAATTAAACAAAAAAATTCATATGCATTAATTCAGTATATTAAAGACACCGAACATTATAGATGGAAAGATTACGGGCCAATATTTTGATATGATGCCCATTAAATCTTTTCTGCTTCCATAACTCAAATGTGAAGTTATTAACTAAACAATGGCAAATAATTGAGTATGGCTTATGTCGTAATGTTATAATTTCAGTCTTAAATTATAACAAATTAGTTTTTGTAATTTCAAAATTCAAACAGTCTATCTGAACAACATGATCTCCATATTAAAATTTAGCCTCCGTAATCATCTGAAAACAGTGACTTTTACCTATTTAAAAAATAGTAAAACAATTTCAAAAAAAATATAAAATTTGATCTCCAAGCACATTTTAATATGGAGAATATACTGAATGCTTCAAATCGATTATTTTGACTTTAAAATTGTAAAAATTGACTCATTATAATTTAGGCTGAAATTATAACGTTATGACATTAGTTAGACCCCAAATAATTTATAGTTTTTTTTTTTTTGGGTTTCTTAATTACAAAATCTTTCAAGAAAGAAATAACAAAAACAACTAAATTCAATTGTGAGTCCGGCCCAATAAAGAGTCACCGCCATATATAGAGCAAATATAGAAAATAGCGTTCGGCTTATTTAGAGGATAAATTCCCTTTCAACGCAAATATCAAATTAAGTGAATATAATATGAATGAATATGTTATTTTATATTATAAATATATAAAAAGAATACAATGACTTTAATTTAAATTTAAACATGATATTATCCGTATTTATGCGTATCCGAAATTAGTATTCGCTCCCAACCCACTCCGACAACAATTATTCTATGAAAGTTGCTATATGACTATTTCATATTTATTTCAGTTTTGGTCGTGGGATAAATGATACTACGTTTCAGATCCGATCCGGTTCCAATTTAATTACTTTTTCTTCTCTTTTCCACTGCGAGTCTGCGACACCGACTTACTCTTTTTGGACTATTCGCTCCATTTCTTCTCTCTCCATTCTTCTCCATTCAAAACCTTTTTTTTGTTTACTGATTGGTTTTCTTAGTTTCATCAACATTTTGACCTCATTAGTCGCTACAGTATGATAAATCCCTTAATCCTCTCCAATATTTCCTTTCTATTATTTTCTAATATATGACTTTTGTCTTTTACATTATTTTTTTATTTATCATATTTTTATTTGTATCTTAAACTTCGTATAACTCAATTATCCGACAATTATTCGTTACGTATCCGTATTCGTAGATTATCCGCTCCGTATCCATATCCGTTTAAGGTGAATTTGGTTTTACATTTTGACATCTGTTTACTATTTGAAATGTGAATATAGATTTGGTATTAGCATTATTCGTTCCGACTTTGCTCTGATTACAATCCTGTATATATAGCTTTGAAATAATTCAAATCATATTTAATATACTTATCAAATTTTTAATGAATTTCGAATACCGATCGTACAACATTTAAATATGGATTTTTTTTTTCAAATTTATATGCGGAGCATAAACTATTAGACATACTTTTAGATTTAAATGCAAATTCATTGGCATAAATTCAAATCCAATTATAAAATTAGAAGTAGTTGATGACAGCCCTACCAGACCTTGAATTCATATCACCGACGGTACCGTAAAAGGAATCTTTTACAATTACTTGATCTGGACCGTTCTTTTTAACTTGGCACGCATCTCAAAGCCCAATAATACTGTCCTCTCAGTCAGCCCGAATCCCAAACCGGCTGAGAGTTAATCTCAAACCGTAAATAGCTAATTGTAAAAGGGAATCTTTTACGGTACCGTCGAGAATATGGATCCACCAGACCTTAACCACCAAAAGCCTCATGAAGACACCGAAATCATATAAAATTCACAAAAGATGGCAACTCGATCGAAGCATCACCGAAAGCTGATGATGATCAACTTTGCAGATCATACGGTCATTTACCTTTTAAATTTTAATTTATCTTGAAGAAATTCACAAAAGAACCCGGCATTGTTTGTAACTTTCCCGTAATTTCAACGATACATAGAGAAAAGGGTGGAAAATAATTTGCCACCATAACTTGGACTTTAACGCGAATTTTTTTTATAAACCATAATTAAAAAATATATTTTTACCAAACCAACATGATTACTTTTTTTTTACAAAAACCATAAGAACTGAAATGGCATTTCGGTTGGCATTTTTTTTTATTCCGGACTGAAATGGCATTTCGGTTCACTATTTTTTTTTTATTCCGGACGGCTCATATAAAAACTTGTGAAACCAGTACCACAGAAAATCCAAAAAGGGGACCGGACAGAAATGCCATTTCGGTCCGGAATAAAAAAAAACGGCCCAAAATGACATTTCAGTTCTTATGATTTTTGTAAAAAAAGAAATAATCATGTTGTTCGTAAAAAAAAAAATTAATTATGATTTATAAAAAAGTTTCCTTTAACGCTCCTTAAAAGTAAACTGTTTGATGAAAACACAACAAGGAAATCAGATTTGCTTAGAAGTTACAACTACCTAATTTGTCTAGTCATATATATATATATATATATATATATATATATATATATATTATAAAATATATTGATATATTACATCTAATTTTTGTAAAGAAGTTCTGTAATTTAATTACATGATGCATCATTCGAGTATATATTGCCAATTTTTCGTTACACATTCCTATTATCAAATTATTATGTAAGATTAAATTAAGATGATCAGCTGCACAATTTGGTATTTTCTTTTTCTGTTTTGCAATCGTCATTGAGAATGTAGGATCTTTCTGCAATTGTACATAAACTTACTTTTAATTTTTTTTTATAAATTTCATTTTTAAAGCCTTTGTCATCTTTGAAACTGTTTTAATTTAGTTAAAAAAAAATTTAATAAGGATGAAATCAATACTTTTAACTAAATTTTCGTAAAAGTTATCCAATTAAATTTCAAACCTACGACTTCTCGTTTTTTTCGTTTGAGGAGAAATGTGGGAGGAAAAAAAAATAAGAGGTCGTAAGTTTGAAATTTGATCGATAATTTTATCACTATTATTATTTTGACTAAAACTTTTTCGAAATTTGACTTTGTTGGTCATGTTTTGATATAAAAGGACGAACCTATACGGTCCAATAATAATTGAACGCGTATCCTCTGTATTAACTCAAAAGGAAATATTTTGAGTTAATGAATCTCAACCGTCTAATTTTAAACGGAGACAATATGATTTCTGCCTATAACATAAAGGTCTTTCAATATTACTATAGATCTAATCTACACGAATCTTTAAATAGAGCAAATGGTTGAGATTCATTAACTCAAAAGATTCCCTTTTGAGTTAATGCAGATGATATGAATTCATAACAAGGAGTTGGCTACGGTGCTACGCATAACATAGAGGGCATCCGTGCTACGGCTCAATATTTGAGTTTTCAAAATCCTAACGGTCGATCCGAACCGTTCAACATGATCTCCATATGAATATGTATTTGCAAACTAAATTTTACATTTTTTAGATTTTTTTTACTATTTTTTTAGATTGGTAGAAAAACACTTAATCTGAATGGTACAGAATTTTCAAATCAAGTGATTTTCTACCTATCTAAAAAAATAATAAAAAAATTCTAAAAATATAAAATTTGGTTTGCAAGTACATATTCATATAGAGATCATGTTGAACGGTTCGGATCGACCGTTAGAATTTTGAAAACTCAAATATTGAGCCGTAGAACGGAGGTCATCTGTACTATGCATAGCATATTAGCAATTTCCTTCATAATAATTGGTTTAAAGGTTTGAAAAAAGGACAGCACGTGTATCAACATTAATTGTGCTTTAAGTAAAAGAAAAATGATATATATATAGGTGTATACTTCATGCGTAAAGGTCATAAAGCAAAGGCACTAAAACTGGCATCACATTATCCACTTTATGAGGCGCCAGACCTAAAATTTTTTTTTGATTGGAAGCCCGTAGGCACCAGACCTAAAATTTACATGATCCATGCATCATGGAAATAGCATTACTGTATTTTTAGGTGGGGGACACGGGAGGAAATTTTTTCAGAAATCATAAATAAAAATTAATAATTTATCAAATCAACTTCATTGCTTTAGTTTTTATAAAAATCATAAGAACTGAGATGTTATTTTGGTCTGAAATGTTTTTTTGTTTCCGGATCGAATTGTCATTTCGGTCTGAGCCGTTTTCACATATTTCGAAAAAAAATGATGTAGCTGTTGAGATAAAACTCGTGAAAACATAAATATCTCGGACTGAAATGGCAATTTGGTACAAGAAAAAAAAAAACTTCGGACCGAAATCGCATCTCAGTTCTTATAATTTTTGTAAAAATCAAAGCAATTAAGTTTGTTTGGTAAAATCTTTTTTTTTTATTTGTGGTTTCTAAAAAAATTTCCAGGGGGAGTGGTGCCATAAGTCATAACAATCTATAACAATCTTAAAAAGGCAAACTTATTAGGATGATCGGACCAGCTGGTGCATTAATTATTTGGCATTTTATAATTGCAAACGTTCATTGTTGGATGCTTGAACATAAATTTTCATTGTGACGCAAGTTTATTGGAGCTTGCTAAAAAGTATTCAAATTAGTGTAATTTTTTTTAATAAAAAATTTAAACATAATTCATACTTGTCATACGTCATACGTCATAAATGAGTCTCCTTATAATTCATGTGCTGCATAAAGTCAAAATTACTATGTTAAAAATCTTTAACCCTAAAAATCATTACCAATAGGGCCAATACTAGTGTATACATTACAATAGGATCAATAGTAGTTTGACATTATTGTGTTTATTCGGTTAGATCAGTTAAAGGCTACTTAAATTCTCATAATGGCTACGTATCTTGCAAATTGTTTGGTACACCCCATTAATTGTATGGAGCGCCATTCCACCTGATGAAGAATTCGTATCCTCTCCATTAACTCAAAAAAAGAATCTTTTGAGTTAATGCATATGTACCGATCAATTTTAAGATCTGTGCCGATTAGATCTGCACTAATATTAAAGGGCTCTCTGCTTAATAGGCGGGTGCTGGATTGGCCCCGTTTAAAATGAGACGGCCGAGATGTATTAACTCCAAAGATGCTCTTTTGAATTAATGCAGACGATGCGGACTCCCTGATGAAAGGCATCACTAGACACAGAATTATAAAACATAATAGCGTCTTGAATAGCCCAGATAGAAGTAGGGGTGTCAATGGGTAATGACTATTTCATAACCGTTACTTGACCCGTATCGTATTCGATAAGGTGGGTATGGGTAAAGTTTTTTTTCGTTAGCTTATTGAGTATAGGTATGGATAAGAATTTTTTTTCGTTAATCAAATGAATAAGGGTATGGGTAATGACTATTTCATAACCGTTACCCTATAAGGTAATTATAAAATCTAAATACATATTCAATTCAATTTCCAACTCACCTAAATATGTATTCGTGTTTTTGAATTTTCTTCCTTTATAAAAAACAATTTAGTTGGAATTGATTGCATATTTATTTTTATTTTTTATTAGAAGTGTAATTACATATGTGTGAAATAAATGAGTTTTTTATATTTAATTTGTAAAATATAATAAAACTAATTATTATATTAGTATTATCTGTTATTCATCCGCTACCGTTTCGTTACCCAATAATATTAATGGATAAGAATATGATAGGGTAAAGTCAATTTTTAATGGGTATGGGTAGGATATGGGTAAAATCAATTTTAATGAATATGGGTATGAAAATGCCTCCACCCGACCCGAGTTCACTCAGTATCCTCCTCAACCATATTAGCTCTTGTAACCCTTTAACGATTCCAATGAACTCAGCTTCAGCACTAGAAAGAGCCACCACTTTCTGCTTCTTACTTCTCCATGTCATCAGGTTTCCGCCAACAAAGGTAAAACAACCAAAGGTGGATTTTCAATCGGTAATGTCTCTTGCCCAATCTGAGTCTGTATACCCTTCCACTCTCAGATGCCCATTTTTCTTAAAAAATATTCCTTTACCAGGAGCACCTTTTAAGTATTTGAGAATTCGAAACGCGGCTTCCATATGTTGCTCATTTGGAGTATGCATGAACTGACTCACTACACTTACCGCATATGTAATGTCTAGTTTGGTATGAGATAAATAAATAAGTTTCTCTACCAACCGTTGGTATCTATCTTTATTAGCTGGTACTTGAGTTGGAAATTCTCCTAACTTCAGATTTTGTACAACCGGAGTATCTACTAATTTGTAATCAGCATTCATGTCTCAGTTAACAAATCTAACACATACTTTTGTTGAGAGAGAGATATACCTTGTTTGGATCTTGTTTAATTCCGAGAAAATATTTTAGTCCACCTAAGTTCTTCATTTCAAATTTCTCAGAAAGTTTTTTCTCCAGTCTCATAACCTCATCTTGATCATCACCTGACACGGTTATCTTTTCAAGTCTCTTCATGTAAAACAAAGTATGGTCAGAATCACTTTGAGAGTATCCATATTTCTTCATTGCACTGCAAAATCTCTCGAACCATGCTCTAGGAGATTGTTGTAATCCGTACAATGCCTTTTCAAATTTACAAACCAGTGGTTGAGAATCCGAGTAATTGTACCCGGGTGGAACTTCCATATAAATCTCTTCCTCAAGATCACCATGAAGGAAAGTATTTTGACATCAAACTGATGTAAAGGCCAGTCCAAATTAGCTGCAAGAGACAACATAATTCTAACAGTGTTCAACTTGGCAACAAGTGAAAAAGTCTCCTGAAAATCAATACCATATATTTGTGTAAACTCTTTGACAACTAGCCTAGCCTTATACCGATCAACCAAACCAGTTGGACCATATTTTACAGTGAAAACCCACTTACAACCCACAATCTTTCTTTCTTTCGGCAAACTTACCAAATGTCATGTATTGTTCTTTTCTAATGCCTCCATCTCTGTTCTCATGGCTTCCAACCATTTGGGATAGCTCATTGCTTCTCAAGTCGTTCAGGAACCCTTATAGAAGCAAGAGTTGTGTCAAAATGACTCAATGTAGTCGGCAAATGTTCTGTTGTCACAAACTTACCAATTGTATAATTCCCTTCGCTGTTCTCATCCGGTCTATACCGTCTTGGAGGCTTTCCTCTATTATGCCTATTAGGTAATATGTAACTCACATTAGAATTTTCAGAATTTAAATTCTCAGAGTTTGGAACCAGAACCTCATTTCTAGGAGATTGGCCATGTTGTGGTGGAGGGGACTGTATCATTTATTCTTGCTCATTTTCTTGATCCATATTTAGTTCAATCCACAAATCTTGACCTCCTTCAGATTCAACTGGCGACGACTCAACTGCAGGTGTGTTTGGTCCTGGTAAGTTACTTCAAGATTGACTTGATCCAGGATCTGATACAGGTTGAAAACCTGTTGGATTTGCAGTGGGCGGCTCAGGTGATGAAGCCCGATTTGGGCTGGAATTTCGTGACACAGTTCAGGTTCAAATTCGGATGACAAGAACTCGGATGATGAAGGTTTATAACAAGATTCATTCTCCAATAAACTCTCCTCCTGAGAATGAGTCTTGTCATTTTTAAAGAAGCCTTTTGTTTCAATAAATATCACATCCATAGTAACGACATATAGAAAACCGGTCTGAATAACCTACGGAAATCAGTAGCCAACACGCACTGTTCCAGTGTGCTGTTCGTTGCCCAAAATAAAAAAAAAAATTGAGTCATTAAGAACAAATTATATTTTTTGCTATCTTACCATATTTTTCGTCTTTCGTTTAAAAATTATTTGTCTAGATCAGGTTAGTCGATCTAGACTACTTTTTTTTTGAAATAACTGTTGATTCAACACTTCATTCTTTAATTTACTAACGACATATAGAAATTGTAGGCAAAGTTAAATTTGAGACTCATGAAAATTCAACCATATTATGTTGTGAAAAAATAATTAAAAGATCAGCGTATATTAGTAGTGTTGATTTGTCATCATATATAAGGACTTCTAGTTTGTTATATGATCAGAAAATCTGTCTTTAGTGTAGTGACAAATTAAGTATTGTGGAAAGTCGCTGATTCATTATCAAGATAGAATATTATTGTGAATATTAAATAGTTTAATTCTATGGTACTATGCACAGCACATATTGGTCCATACTGTGGATCAATATTTTCGTTTTCAAAATTCTAACGGTCGATCCGAACCGTTCAACATGATTTTCATATGAGAATATATTTGTGGGCTAAATTTTTTATTTTTAGAATTGTTTTACTATTTTTTTAGATAGGTAGAAGATCACTGTTTTTGGATGGTTCAGAATTTTCAGATCAAGTGATTTTCTACCTATCTTAAAATATAGTAAAAAAATTCAAAAAAATATAAAATTTAGTCTGCAAGTACATATTCATGTGGAGATCACGTTGAACGGTTCGGATCGACCATTAAGATTTTCAAAATGAAAATATGACTCCGTAGTACGGACTAATCCGTACTATATATGCATAGTACCATAAACTCACTCCTTAACTTTTACTCAAACAATTGTTTGTTATTTGTTATGATCAATCAATTAATTAAGCACAGAGATAGCACTGAAGAGGAGCAAAAGAGTCCATTGAAAATATTGTGCATTGTATTATTCAAAATCACGGTATGTATATCCTTACAAGTACTCCGTATTTCTTCCTTTCAACACGTGCGCTGCACAACACATAGATTAGTGGATTTGTAGGAAAGTTTCTAAAATTGGAGCCGCACTGGAAGGCCGAAGGTGGTGCGCAGCAGAGGAATATTGGAAATCATATCCGGACCCGCTTTTAAGATAAAATTGACTTCACCTCGTTGATGTGGAACAGATACAGCAATTCTATATTTACAGGGCAGATCGATGTAGCACTTAGTCTCTCTTGTAAAATAAACATGCATATCCCAACACTACCAACGACACTCATTCTCCTTCTCTCCTTAGTAGTACCTCCCTTGGCCGCCAGCCCTCCGCCTGAGCCGGTGCAATGTGTCAAGGGAACCACAGATTGTACAGTCAGCAGTGCATATGGCACATTTCCTGATAGATCCACTTGCCATGCCAGCCAGGTTTTCTATCCTTCCTCAGAGGAGGAGTTGGTTCGTGTCGTGGCTAATGCAACAGCTTCTAAGACAAAGATGAAGGTCGCTACAAGGTTCTCGCATAGTATACCAAAACTTGCTTGTCCTGGTGGGTCCGATGGGATTTCGATCAGCACACGGTAGGTTTCTGTTCTTCTAACCCATAATGTATAAAAGGTTATGCTACATAGTAAACAAACACATTTTGTTTTACTTATTATTTATAATTTCTAATAACAAATTTTATTTGTTTGTAAAATGGTGCTTGTTATTATTGTATAATAGTATAATAGTTTGTTAAGTCAACTCTATGTTTCAGTGTTTTCCAGCATCTAGTGAGAAGTACTAATTATTAGTAATTAGTGAGTACTCACTAACATTTGCTTGTAAATACTTTTCTTATTAATACAATTGTTAGTGCACTAACCTTAAAAAAAAAAAAAAAAAGTTAACTCTCTGAAAAGTATGCTGTTCCTTTACTCTGTTTTTTATAGGTTAGTAAGTTTTTGTACTGTCTTTTCTCTTGATTATGCTTTAGTTTGTTGCAACTGAAAACCCCCTTGATTAAGCTTTTCATTTCGAATGTGGAGCTTATTCCCTACTACTTTTTTTTTCTTTAGTAAAGCTTATTCCCTGCTACATTTTTTTTTCTTTTTGTAAAGCTTATTCCCTACTATTGGTTCGATCCCCTCCGGTAGTAGGAAAATCATTGAATGGTTCGTGATAAGTTCGGTTGTCTATTTCAGACCTGACAGTCTAAATATAGTCTGGTTTTTCTAATTATCATTGAATTCCAACATATATAATTCATCAATAGAAATAATTTAATTCTTAGAAGAGATAGTCTGTACAAATAAGAGGAAACCATTTCAAAATGCATATTGTCCCGTCTCTCATGCGACATGTATCATACAGAAAGGATAGAAATGCACAGTTTAAATTCTTTGAGACTAAGATATGTGGCGCTCAGCACCAGGAAACCTGGTTGATCGAATTATCAGATGATCAGCAAAACACAAAAATGTCAACATGATACCAATATTTAGATAACTCTATATATAACCTCAGAAAAGAAGTTTCAGTATAGGCAGATCAATCAAAAAGTTAAATATGAATTAATCCACGACGTTCACGCAGGTACCTTAACCAGGTCGTGAGCCTGGATACAACACGAATGCAAATAACAGTGGAGAGCGGGATGACCCTCAGAGATCTGATTGAGGCGGCGGCAGAGGCCAATCTGGCACTTCCTTATGTGCCATACTGGTGGGGGTTGACGATTGGTGGATTGCTGTCGACTGGGGCCCACGGGAGCTCACTTTGGGGAAAAGGGAGTGCAGTGCACGAGTACGTGACTGGGATGAGACTGGTCACACCAGCACCTGCCTCTCAAAATTACGCGGCAATTAGAGTGCTGGAAATCGGTGATGCCGACCTGGATGCAGCTAAAGTGTCACTTGGTGTTCTTGGGGTAATATCTCAGGTGTGTCTCGTACATATTTGATACTCCCAAGTCCTAACCAATGAATCCTGGACATGAGCATGTAATTGCAGCATAAACAAAAAATCAAATGAAACTGCATAAATAATTATATACCAGTCCATGAAGTCAGGAAAAGAAATCACTGAACTTGGTTATTACAAGAAAAATGGAAAAAAATTAAGAAATGGCACTACATTCTGATCCTTGAACAAGAACTAGCTTGTTTAGAACAGTATTTCTGAAACTCATTAGATTGATCCTCTAATTGCCAGGTGACATTGCAATTGCAACCAATGTTCAAGCGTGCCATAAGCTACTTAACACGCAATGACTCCGACTTGGCAGAGCAGGCTGTCAATTTTGGGCACCAGCACGAGTTTGCAGACATAGCATGGCATCCGGGCCATGGCAAAGTACTGTACCGTCTCGATAACCGTGTGCCGGTCAATGTATCAGGAGATGGAGTGTACAATTTCATTGGATTCCGGCCCACTGCCACTGCAGCTATTTTGGCCAATAGACTGGCAGGTAGATATAGTCATGCCTTGTATTTACTTTTTCAGTTTTTTGTTTAATATGTGTTCCAATCAATCAGCAGAAATTCATTTAATATCCTAAATTTTATTTAATTAATTTCCCCTTTAACATTGACATGGTATAGCTTTGTGGTTCTATATATGAATAGGGTAATCTAAACAAGGTATCACACTCTCAAATTATGTTTAATTGGGGGTTTTTTTCAGCTATTATCTCCATATAAAGGAGGTCAGTTAACATAATTTCATAAAAAATATATATATATATTTTACTTTTCTTATATGCAACATCACATGCAACCTAGCTAAATAGCTAATGAATAGCTGAAGCTTACTATTGTTTAGTCACAACAAACTGGTAAAATGCAGAGGAGGCGTCAGAGGCAGTAAAAGATGCCAACGGAAAATGCGTGACCTCAAGGTTGACCGCATTTATGCTGTCACGTGCTCGGTACGGTCTGACGAACAACAGCCTTGTTTTCACAGGCTATCCTGTGATAGGTTATCAGAACAAAATGCAAGCCTCCGGGGGTTGTGCATTTGGTCGTGAGGATTTGCTTCTGACAGCATGCCCCTGGGACCCACGGATCAAGGGGTCTTTTTTTCACCAGACCACTGTCAGCATCCCGCTCGACAGAGTGAAGGAGTTTATTTTGGACATACAAAAGCTGAGGGATATATACCCAAAGGCGCTTTGCGGGCTTGAGCTCTATGATGGGATTCTGATGCGGTATGTCAAGGAATCTTCAGCGTACCTGGGTAAAAATTCAGACATGCTTGATTTCGATATCACTTATTACAGGTATATATATTGTTACCAGCAATTTCATTATGTTTTATTTCAATTACTGATACATTAGTAATATATTCCATACATAGATCTAGACTTGCTGTGGCTTTTGCATATACTGGTAAAAAAGTTTTCTTCTGCATTAATTACCAGCAGGCCATAACCTGAATACAAGAACTTTTATACAAAGAACAGATATTCTTCTACGAACTTAACCTACACTAACAAGCAAGTATAAATAATTGACTTTATATCATTCTCTAATAAACTGATTTTCTCAGCTTTCACAAAAGTGAAGATAAGAAAACTATATATAGAATGCACAATGACTCTGTGTCACCTCTTATCTTGAATGGTAAACAAAATTAAAACTAAATAATTATAATTTAATTTGTATTAGCTCCTTCAGTTAATGTTATGATTGATATTGAATAAACATCTCCACATTATTAATTTTTGTATAAACATTTGCAGGAGCCATAATCCAGCTACTCCAAGATTGTATGAAGATTTCATCGAAGAGATAGAGCAGATAGCACTATTTAAGTACAACGGCTTGCCGCACTGGGGCAAGAATCGCCACATTGCATTCAATGGGGTTATCAGGAAGTACGAAAAGAGTCGAGATTTTCTCGAAGTGAAGAATCGGTATGATCCTGAAGGTTTGTTCTCAAGCGAGTGGTCTGACCAAATTCTCGGGGTAGCCGGGAGTGTGGTTGTGTCGAAGGAAAGTTGTGCCCTTGAAGGACTTTGTATTTGCTCAGAGGATTTGCATTGTGCTCCTGATAAAGGCTACTTTTGTAGACCTGGTAAAGTTTTTACGGATGCAAGGGTCTGTGCGCATGTTAATTAGAAGATGAAATGGAATTTGGTTAGTTATAGTCTTATAGATACACATATACACAGAGTTGTTATTCGTCGGTAATAAAAGATAGAGAAAAATATCTGCTTCGGTATTGTATTGATTCAAATGAGAGCTTAGTATTTTGAATGTAAGAGCGAGAATATTTTGGGCTTTTCGATCGGGCCATGTCGATGGCAAACAAGAAAATAATTTGGGCTTTTCGATGCTTGAGTCTAGTTGTTTGCGGTCCTTCCGATCTTAGATAAAAAGATGAACCATATCTGACCCCATTTAAATTTAAAAAAATATTACATGATATTAGCGGCGCTGATCTGATGATTCGTTGGTTTTAGATTCAAATTAAGTATCGAATATAACAAACAAACACCTAATTTTTAAAGATAAGAAAATAATTAAAAACAGAATATATATTACTTCATTCGAACTAGTATATCTGCACTACTACAAAATGTGATCATATACATTTTCTCAAAATTTCTATTAAATTTGTGTCCAAAACAAAAAAAAAACACGCTTCTGAAAATAAGCTCCAACATTTATACACGGTTTTTTAATAAATAACAGTGTATAAATGTGTTCCAACGCCATACACAAACTTTTATTAAAATCATACGGTACATGAATGTTGTAGTGCATTTTCAGATGCGTGTATATGAATGCTCCAACAATTATACACAGTTTATTGTATTATCCCTGTGTAATGAAAGAAATACAAAAATTTTCACACCATCGAGCTGTGTCTTTCTGTTATTAACTTATTATGCATATCTATATATTTATTTCTAAGTCATTTTCTCATTTCTAAAGCATATCTTTTATGTACATGTATTTTCCTGAGACATCTCTACTAAACAAAAGAGGCTAGGACTAGAGGTAAAGTAAGGGAGACGATATATTTACCGAGAAGGTGATCTCCGACGAAGAAACTTCGAATAGATGTAACTCAGCACTCAAGTGTCTGATTTCAGCATATAAGCCAATTTGGAAAGTTGACAAGGAGATCAATGATAAAGGGAAAAGCCTAAAAAAAACAAAGAGAAGAGCCTCAAAACTTAAGTTGAAGTTTCCGATTAAGTTTTTTCTTTCTATTTTCGATTTTGTAGTCCTTTATTGTACTTTTTCTTAAGAATTGTTCATGTCAATGTATAATAAGTCTCAGATCTAGTGTTTTTTATTGTATTTTATTTTTTTAGTTAGAATGTTGTTTATGTAACAATTTGTGTAATGTAATTGCAAATGTTGTTTATATTAGTAAATGTAGTGTTTATGGGATGTGTTTTGTTTAAATTCATAGTTTTTGGTATATTGATAAATGTAGTGTACTTTAATTTGAATTCAAATCTAGGATTTTATTGGTTTTTTTAAAATATGAATTATACATGGTTTTTATTTTGAATTGTGTATGATTGATATTTTCATACACGGTTTTAACTTTAAAAATCGTGTATGAAAATTTTGATGAAAAAATCGACAATTTTTTTTTTTAAAAAACGTACACGGTTCTACAACCGTATACAATATACCGACCCTTTCAAACACAACGCCTGCAGACACGGTTGCAAAACTGTTGAGTATTTTGGGTATAGGGTTTATGATTCCTTTTGTACTCTTTAGACTTTTAAATTTATAAACCTAATACTCAAAGATATGGTCGATTGCAAGCGCACAACCTAATCCCTGTAGTAATTAAGGTATTGATCCCAAGAGAGATAGGGAAATACTAATTTTTAATAAACAAAACTACTTTTAAAACTAAACTATAAAAGTAAAAGGGGGGTTTTTGTGTAATTTCGTTTTTAGTGAAAATTAAAAATTCGTAACAAAAAGCAATTAAAAGTCGTGTGTAAATCAAGTTGGAGAAGTCTAGGGGCATTCGGTATACAATCCCTTGCTAATTCTATCTACTCGGTTTGTTTAAATTCATGTTTGATTTGATGATGTTTCTAACCTAAAAGTGTTAAAAAGGGTCACGGTCGTGAATTAATAACGTGCCTAGATAGTTCTGGACTACACGGTCGTTCTTCACCCTAGCTATCTAGACCCATTAAGCTCTTGTTAGTCTATCATATCCTCAAATATTGATACTTCACGGTCATTCTTCATACCAATATCCAATTCAATTCAAGATGTCCTAATTATGAGTTTGACTTCACGGTCGTTCTTCACCAAATCCTAACCTTAATTTCTGTAGTTCTGGTTTGGATATCAAATTACGGTCGATTCTAATCCAAATCCTAAGGTATTTGTGCTCATAATTTGATACTCTCCTATCCCATCCTAACTACTTTGGTTCTTTCGAATCCAAAGCGGGACTTGTCCAATTCAAGTACTAAACTATGTAATTAACACAAATGATAAATCACAGAAATTAACAATCAAATCCTATAAAACAATCATAATAAAAATAAATAACCGAATAAGATGGAATTAAACAAGTTCATGCATTGACCTAAACTCCTAGAGAGGAATCTAGCCTCTCATGGAGATGCAAGCATCCACAAGAAAATATAAGATAAACATGGTAAAAACTGAGAAAATACGTAAGAGAAAAGAATACAACCAATCTCCTAGTTCCTGCCCAAGTTCTTCCCTTGTCGCTCAAGCAAAACCTCGACTTCTTCCTTCTCTTCCTTTGAAATTTATCTCAACTTTGATCACCGCCAGAAAGTGGAGAAGAATAAATTCAATTGATTAATAATGAGCAGTGATAATTTCTCCTGTGGCCTCCTTAGCCTTATATAACATTTTCTGAACTTGGAGATCAAGTCGTTTTATTTTCGGCGCCCACTAAGTTAGTCATTTTCTGAACTTGCGATCAAGTTGTTATATTTTCAGCACCCACTAAGCCTACTAACTTCTATATTTTTAATTCTGTGATTATGAACTTGGAGACCAAGTTATTCTAATTTTGGCGCCCACTAAACCCACTAACTTTCCATATTTAGCAGTTTTTCAGGCTGATGCGGCCATTGATGCAGCTGTACAGAATTATACATTCCGAATTTGGATTTGTTTCCTTCATGAAAGTTGTAGATCTCTTTGTCCTGGTTCCGTCAAGCTTTGATTCACACAAATTGGAGTTCGTATGACCAAGATATTGCCAAAATACGAACTGTGTATCGCTGAGTGCGGGTGCCTGACCCGCACTCTGGGTCAGTGCGTCCGCACTGGGCTCGGACTTTTCTGTTTTCATCTTCTGATGGCTGAGTGCAGGTGGCTGACCCGCACTCTGGGTCGGTGCGTCCGCACTGGGCTCTGTTTCCCCTGTGTTGTGCTCTGAACTTCAAACGGGCATAACTCATGATCCGTAACTCCGTTTTCAGTGTTCTACCACTTTTCAAAAAGCTTGCGAGAAGATCTACAATTTGCTCCATTTTCTGTAACTTAAATAGACTTTGGCAGTAACTTGATTCTTTGATATATTTCACTCTATTCTCTACTAAAATACAAGATATTTTGTGCTATTATGTGGTAAAAACCAGACCGAACATGCATATAATTTAGGCCTATCAAAAATCGTATATGATTTCATTTTTTAACCATGTATACTCAATGTTTTTGTAGTAGTGATGGTCCAAAACTGAGAATAAGAGTATGCTTCAGATAAATTTCATTAAAAACAAAAAAATGAAATGGAAGGAGAAAAAAAAAAGAAAGATAGCGAGTTGGTCTTCACTACACTCTATTGTGCAACTCCTTATGGAACGACAACCTAAGTGATGTAATAAAGAACATATTTAACGACATTAAAATAACAATACTAGATTTTTGAAATATGTATTTAGAAATTATAGGGTGGTGTAACAAGACTTTGGTCTTGGTCAAGTTACTTATGAAAAATTTAAAATTAATTGGTTATTTATAAAAGTTTGTTAAACTCAATTATATATCTTGTTATTGAAGTTGGTAGGCAAAGTACCTACGAAGCAAATTTTATATAAAAAAAAAAAAAATACAAGTTACAAAGAGTTGGTACTAATTACATGGGATTTTTTTTAAAAACCGTAAATCAAAAAATTAATTCTACCAAACCAGCATGATGGCCTCTGTTTTTACAAAAACCATCAGAACCGAGATGCCTTTTCGGTCCCAACTCTCCGGACCGAATAGGCATCTCGGTCCCCCTTTATTTTAAATATTGGCGCACCTCTCGCCACAGAAAATCCACAAATACTTCCGGACCGAATTGGAATTTCGGTCCGGACCAAATTTCCCTCTGGACCGAGAAGGCAACTCGGTCCCATTGTTTTCTTTACTCGGGACCGAGAAGCCAACTCGCTTCTTCTTTCTCTTCCTCTAGAGCTTCTTCCTCTTCCTCTACCCGAAACCAAACCAAAAAAATTTAATTTTAACCCCTCAAATTTTCAGCCATTTTTTATTCTAATTACATATTTGAATATAGTTTTGAGAGAAGAACAAGAAAAGCTTCAGATCTACAAGTTTCATTGGGTACGTGATTAAATTTATTTTTTGAAAAAAATATCCGAAATTTATAATTATTTAGTTTAGTTATAGAATAAATTAGTTTTTTTTAGTGTATTGTAGTTTAATTTAATGTATTGTAGTGTGAATTTTTAATTTAGGAAAAAAATCCGAATTTTAATTTTTTTTTTAAAATTATTTAGTTTAGTTTGTATGTAGTGTAAATTAGTTTATTTTAGTGTATTGTAGTGTAAATTAGTTTATTTTAGTGTTATTTATTTAGTGATTGTAGTGTATTTTAATGTATTGTAGTATAAATAAAATGTATAAGTAGTTAAAGTAATTAGAGTAATTTAGAGTAATTTAGTGTAAATAAATTTAAGTGTGAATAAATATTTAGTGTAAATAAATTGTATAAAAATTGTATAAATATTTAGTGTAAATAAATTTTATAAATATTTAGAGTAATTTAGTGTATAAATTTATTGTATATAGTGTTTAGTAATTGTATAATGATTTGGTTTGCATGTAGAGTAATCTTGGTCATAGTTTTTTTTAAAAATAAATGTAGAATAATTTAGGCTTTTTTTAGTGTAATTTAGGCTTTTTTTTTGTTAACTAACTGGAGTTTTTTTATGTTGTAATTTTATTTATATTGTAGTGCAAAATGGCTGCTGAACAACGCTTGTTGCAATTGCCTCCTGAGCAACACAAGATATCGTTGGTGAATACAACGGTATTTGTTTAATATCGTGTTGGATTTAAATTTCAAAATAAACTTGGAAGTTTAAATTAATTTTTGTTCTTTACATTATTTTGCATGAAATTATCATTCCAGCCTGTTCGTTCACTGCGTCCTGGTCCTCGGCAAATGGGCATTCATTACCAGCCTCGGATGAAAGAAGGTTTGATTTATTTAGGCCTGTACCAGATGAAGGATGTGACGCATTGTCGGATTGATAAAGCGTTGATCACTGCACTCGTCGAGAGGTGGAGGCCCGAGACGAATAGTTTTCATCTTCCGGTGGGGGAGTGCACAGTGACACTGGAAGATGTCAGCTGTCTGTGGGGCTTACCTGTTCAAGGTAAAAAAATTTTTCTTACTAATTTATACTTTTGTGAGTAATTTATATTTAGTGCAGGTAATTTAGTGTAAATAAATGTAGTGTAAATAAATTTAGGAATAAATTAATTTAGTGTAAATAAATTTAGGAATAAATTAATTTAGGAATAAATTAATTTAGTGTAAATAAATCCTATTAATATTTAGAGTAATTTAGTGTAAATATTTAGAGTAATTTAGTGTAAATAAATCCTATTAATATTTAGTGTAAATAAATTGTATAAATATTTAGAGTAATGTATCTTTTTTTTAGCGTATCGTAGTGTATTAAATTGTATTGTAAATATCGAGTATATCTTTATCTCTAACATCTATGTTTACAGGAAAGGCAATTGCTGGACATACAGATGATAATTGGTCACTACTGATCGAAGATTGCCTAGGGCATGAGGTCTATGACGGCAATGAAGACAGTGATGATGAATTTTTTTATTCAAAGGTGGCCGACAATGGCGAAGTTAGGAGATCCAAATACCATATGCGACTAAAATGGTTGAAGGACCGCTTTAACGGAAACTTGGCACATGACACTCCCCAGGAGATCGTCGACCGACACACACGGGCATACTGCATGGACTTGTTTGGATCGATGATGTTTCCCGATGCGAACTCAAGTTCTGTCCCGATCATGTACTTGCAGTTCTTAGAGAATTTGGGACCCCTGGAAGAGGACTACAATTGGGGAGGTGCTGTACTTGCCTGCCTGTATCGTGAGTTGTCTCGGGCTTGCAGAAAGGCTACGGTTTCGATTAATGGTCCATTACTACTGCTGCAGATGTGGTGTTGGACTCGATTTCCTATAGGCCGGCCCAGAGGCAGGCACGATTTACCATTTGGCGGTGAAAACCTATTGGAGAGGCTGGCTTTTGGCGCAAGATGGACTATTCCGCATCAATGGGATGGCAACCCTATTAGAGGTACATTTATTTAAACATGTATTTAAATTATATTTCTCAATATAATTTAGTGTTAATTCAATATTTATTTGTAATGTGTTCACAACTTAGGTGTATCGCAATATCGTAACCAGTTTGAGCGTCTGACTGTAAATGTTGTCAACTGGATGCCGTATACGACTTACTACCACCAACAACCTTCGCGCGGGAATAGAGATGGGCCCATATTTAGATATCGCGTGTGGTTGGTCCATTTCTGGGAGTGTGAGATTCATCTTCCTGAGAGGGTTTACCGGCAGTTCGGATTATTTCAGGTAGTTCCTCCGGCGGCTCCATTGCCCTTTGATTATCTGGAAGGCCTCCGCAGTATGAACCGTGCGCAGGGTTTAGAAAGAGGTGACGTATTAAGTGCAGACTGGAACACTCACTGGGCGGAATATATCGCTCAACCACCCTGGGCAATTGCAGAGCCGGGACCTTACGATGTGGATAGGTACGTTTTTTTTTTAATTTTGAATTCGGATCCAGTGATGAGTTAATTTATTCTAATTGGTCGTTACAGGTATCCCGAGTATATGGATTGGTTCCTCCGGAACGGCATGCCATCGATTTATCAAATACGCTCACCAACAGTTCTGAGCCAGCCATTGCCAGAACCAGAAGTAGAAGTAGACCGTCTCGGGTATGTCTCGGATGCCGAGGTGCAAGCGCGTACCGTAAGTATTTTAATTTTAATTTTTAACATATCTGCTCATTTTATTTACGAACTATTTTTCATTTTATTTAACTATTCTTTTTTTTTCAGAGATGTCGCCTCATGAATATGACCGCAGAAGGAATATGGTTGGTGAAGACACCTGGGCAAATGGCTTTTGGACTCCAATTGCTAGAGCATAGTCGTGATTTTTTACGGGATATTGGGCATATCGCAATGTTCAGAGCCATGGTCGAGCAAGCCGGACTTCCATTTGACCTAAACCACATCGATATCAGCGGTGATATTCCAGACATGAGAGCGAGACGTGTAGATGTCCAAGTTCCTCCAACGACGCATGACGATATTATGCAGGGAGTTTACAGCTCGCTTCAATCCATAGTAATAGAAGGGCGCCCTCTAGCAGATGATGCGGGGCCATCAGCAGCGGCTCCTACAAGGCGCCAGACAAGGCCAGCTCGCAGATTTAGCCACTCGAGATACCCTGATCCTAGGGGCAGGGAAGCCACGGATTGATTTAGTGTAGTTTTTGTTTAGTGTATGGATTGTTTAGTGTAAACATGAATTAATTTAGTGGTTCCTCTTCTTCGACGTCTAATCCGTGCTTCCTTCTACATCTATGACATACCAAATCTTCTTCTTCAGTAAAACAGAAAAACAGAAATTCCAAAAAAACAGACTAGCATAGTCTTATATAAAACATGGTCTTGCATTAGACAATATTCATCGTTCCTTACGTCTCAAGAATTTGTTCACCAAACGACTAGCCGTCCGACCAATAGATGGTCGGCTACCAGATGGTCCTGCTTGACTACCAGTGGTTTGTACATGTGGAGCAGATGCAGATGCCTCTGTATACCTAGCAGATGCAGATGCCTCTGGCCGGGTGCCAGATACGCTTCTCCGTCTTTCTTGTGGAGCAGATGCCTTTGTATACCTGGCAGATGCAGATGCTTCTGGCCGGATGACAGATACGCTTCTTCGTCTTTCAACAGTTGCCCCTGCACAATGAGGATATAAATATAATTGAGTGTGTAAAATCTTAATTTAATTAAAAATATGTACTAATTCACAATTACGATGTGGATACCTGACGGTCTTCTTCTACCGGATCCCTCTGGACGTTGTACTCCACTGCGTGGCCTACATTGAGCTTCCATAACATCCATAGCATTAGGAATTCGCTTGTGCTTCCTCCTACCCTTGTTAATCTTATTTATGTCCGGCTTGATTTTAGGTGCTCCCAACTCGTATATCCAATTGCGGTGGCTGCCGAAGCTGTGAAACTCACCTCTCCACGTGTTGACATAATTTTCAACGCTATAATAGTGACTTACATATCTCATCGGATCTAGATGTCTCTTACAGCACACCGCCAAGACGTGGTTGCAGGGAATGCCAGTAAATTGCGGTTTCTGGCAGTCACAAACAGCCATTCCCTGCTCCCCTTCTGGAAATCTAACTTCGTACTTCATGTCTCCCTTCACCCCCTACAATCAATTAATCATGTTATTTAAATATTACAAATTGAGAAAGTTATACTAAATTTAAGAAAATAGCGGACATACCGTTCTTTGGGTTCCATCATGATCGATGACCTCGTAGATGGGAAATTCACCACCCATTGGTATCACTTGGTGCTCCTTTCCTTTGGCAATCCGACGTTCTAACGCTGTCATGATTTTTCCTGATAGTCTCATTCCATTTTGATGCCAATTTCGAGCAACCGCACCTCTTCTGACATACCAATCCACAACTTTATAGAATGTGCGATCAACTATTGCCGTTACAGGCAGTTGGCGCGCCACTCGAAAAACATTGTTCAATGATTCTGATCCGTTCGTAGTCATAATACCCCACCTATTTGGGCCTCCGTCATGACATTGTGCCCATTTATGGAGTTGCAGAGGCTCTTCTTCAAGATTTTGCAACCTTTTACCGCACCACATGATGTACTGGTGAGTAGTAATGCTCCTACCTTCTATCATTTCCATACCCTCATCAAACCTCCAAGGTTTCATCTTACCCACAAACACAGTGAAAATTTGTTCAATTACTTTGTCCTTGCACAACTTGTACACATTCGCCGCAATATGGTGAGCACACAATCGATGAACTGCTTCACCCCTCTCCTCACACCACCCTAAATCAGTACGATCAAACACTGAACGGATTGCAGCATGCTGGTCTGATATAACACATATCCGACCGGGGCCGACAACTTCTTCGCGTACAAATTGCATAAACCAGCCCCAATTATCTGAAGTCTCCTCTTCCGCAATTCCGAATGCTATTGGCAGTAATTGTTGTTCTGCATCATAAGCGCATGCCATGAATAGTTTTCCTTTGTACCTGCCGGATAGGTGTCCTGCATCTACACTTATAACTGGTCGGAGATATGGCCAGGATTGAATGCATGGACCGAAAGCCCATGCCACACGGATGAAAATATGTTCGCCCAACGTGCTAGATGGTATGTGATCAATTCTGTATCTTGTACCTGGGTTAGACCTCTGGATTGCACCGAGCATAGAAGGTAGCAGTTCGTAAGCTTTCTCCCAAGAACCAAATAAATCGGCAATAGCCAGCTCCCTCCCTCTCCAAATCTTGCTGTATGAAGGCTCAACCGTTTTGTACTTCCCTCTAACTGCAATTCGACATGCTTTTATTGACATCTCCAGGTCCTCCTTCAGACCCGGTTTGATTATATCAGCAATCATCCTGGCAGTCATCTGACGACTGTCTGCTGTACATGTAGTACTGTAACAATTGTGCTCGTATGGGTTTGTTGCAATTGTCCAATTGCCCGTCGCAGTGGTTTTTGCGTATACCCTCCACGGACACCCCTCTACTGTACATACAACCACATATCTGTTACGATTGGTCTGGGTTTGTTGTATTTCTAAGTTATTATCCATGGCATATCCATTCAACTTCGATTTAAGATCAGCTTTGGATTCAAATATCTGTCCCACCGAAAATGGACGGTCAATTATGGGTGGATGACCAAAAAATGCTTCATCCTTGTACGGCATCGGCACATCGTCATTAAATTGCGAACAAGGATGCTGCAATCCCCGATTAATAAAAGGAATAGACGATTGCCACTCATTCCTTACTTCTTCCATCCTAATCTGATCCTCAATTTCGGCCATTTCATCTTCCCCGACAACCGTGTCATCAGGGTCAGAGCTTGTTTCTGAGTCAGTATCATTATTCAATTGGTCAAAATAATTCTGCAAATCAACCGGGGGTGTTTCGGGGGTTTCATCACAATGTGCCGGTGAATCAATCACCGGTATGTCTCTGCTAGTTCCGGGTACACTACCCGGGTATGGGTCATAATTGGTCTGACTAACAACTGGTACTGACTCAACCACTAATTCAAGAAGTTTAAAATTCAATACCGGAGTGGCATTCGCAAGCACCATATACCAAGTCGCTTCGTGGTCTATGTTGAACAACTGGTATTTTTCTGCTGAGCCAGGTGGTGCCGTGTTCAAACGTGCGCTGATTGTCAGATCGAACCGGCTAGGGAGCAAACGAATGCCAACATATATCTGTCTTCTTAGCTCATCAAGACTAGTTGAGTTAGTAACAGGAATTGTACAGGTCGGTGCGTCTGCAATTTCGCGTCTGTGATACACATTTATTAATACTTGAGACATTTCCTGAACAAAAAATTTCACGATTAACCTTTGATAATTTTCAATTTTACAGCAAAAAATATGATCATATTGAAAAAAAAAACTTACTACAGTATTCAGACGAACGCTAGAGGCACAATGCAGGAGCCGATCTGTAATTTGGAAAACTGAAACTATGCACAATAGAGAGGCATGAAGGTCTCGGAAAGAAGATGTAAGAGAGAAAGAAGAAGAAAGCTCTCTGTCTGTCTGTCTGTCTGTCTGTCTCGCAAAAAAATAATGCAGAGAGGAGAGAGCAGAATACATTTTATTGGACAGAACTTCTGGACCGAGATGGCTATTCGGTCTCGCAAAAAAATTCTCAGAATAAAATAATCCAAAATTCTCTGGACCGAGTATCACAGAATAAAATAATGCCAAAATTCTTTGGACCGAGATGGCTACTCGGTCTGGAAAAGAAATTCTCTGGACCGAAATGCCATTTCGGTCCAGAGGAGGCAACACGATCGGCTGCAACTCGTTGCATGATTTGCTGTGAAAAAGGTAGGGACCGAGATGCCTATTCGGTCCGGAGAGTTGGGACCGAAAAGGCATCTCGGTTCTGATGGTTTTTGTAAAAACGGAGGTCATCATGCTGGTTTGGTAGAATTAATTTTTTGATTTACGGTTTTTAAAAAAAATCCAATTACATGAGGAAAAACATAAGAGTGAGGCTATGGTACTATGCAAATTGCATATTAGTCTGCGTTATAGACTCAACTCGGCCTGTAAAAGCCTGTTTAGCAGAGGTTGCCGAGGCACGCATGGAAAAGCTCGTAGCCTAACAAATTTAGTTCGGCCCAATAAAGAGTCACCGACATAGAGCAAACATAGAAAGTAGATCTCGGCCTATTTTAGAGGCTAAGCTTCCTTTCAACGGAAATATCAAATTGGACCTGAAGTCGGCGAGAGAGGGCTTTTTTTGTATATTTACTTAACATTAACCCTTCTCTCTCCCATCAGACCTTTCTCAACTCGCAAGAAACATCCGCTCAAAAGACGAACAAAGCAGAGCTAAGCTCCGCCTTCTTCTTCTCTATCTCTCTTTTTCTTTCTCTAGCTATCTAGCATCGATCGCCATGGTTCTCGAGGTATTAAAATTCCTTCTCAGGTTCTATCTCTTTTTTTTTTTCAACCTTTCTTTTGTGGTGCTTGCATTCGTTTAATTGGATCTGATTGAAAACAGGCGACGATGATATGTCTTGACAATTCGGAGTGGATGAGAAACGGAGATTATGCTCCTAATAGATTTCAGGCCCAATGCGACGCTGTCAATCTCGTTTGTGGCGCTAAAACTCAGGTACTCTTTTCCCCAATCTAATACTAAAAGGGTACCGTCTCTTTGATTTAGGGTTTTATGTTAAGGAATTGATTTTGAATAGAACTGGTTCTTATTTCTTCAAGGATAGTGCACATGGAAGATGTTTTTAGCAGAATTACTGGAATTAGTAATTTTTACTTTTGAGTCCAGAGTCTCTCTCTCTCTCTCTCTCTCTCTCTCTCTCTCTGAAGACTCTTGCAACTTAAATTTTGATTCCAATATTTACCAAGATGAAAATTGATGTCGAACAAGGGGTTTTTCCTCCTTTTTTTTCTTAGGAACTATTGATCAAAATCGTATGTTGAGATATTCTGCAAGTGTGTAGCATAATCCCAGTTCTTAGAGTGCTTAGCATTTTTGTGTAGTTGCAGGAGCACTAATGGTTTGCTTTGAAGTAAACCTTTTAGATGGAAATATATAATACAATAGCATAATCTATTTGACTATATCCCGGATGAAATGCCTTCGACAACTCTTGCACAAAATTATTTTGATTGATTATTTTTTTTTTCTCATCTGAGAACCAATTAGTGCTGGAATTTACACTAAATTAGATAACTAAGACCTTAAGAAGAAAGTAAAAAATTAGTAATAGCAAGTTAGAAGGGTGGGAGGAGTTGTAATCCTTGTTGTTCATATAATTAAAGTTGGGTTTAAAGTACTGGTTGTTATTAAATTGAGGTTACGAGCGTAATCCTTCATATAATGGGTTAATTTCTCCTATGCCTTTAATGTCAATGAATTTCTTATTTTTTACTCTAGAATTTAATACATCTATACTTGCCTCTAAACTGTTGCAACTTTTCTTATTTGCCCATTGAGCTAATACTATTTCGTCAACTGTGATTATGCTCTAGCAAATTCATGATTAAGAAGAGACCGAGAAATTACCCCTCTTTGATTGTGATCTTCCCTTACTCACCTTTTTTTCTTGTTTTATTGTTCTCTCCTGTTGCTGACTGTCCGTTCACTTTTTATCTCCTTCCCTCCTTTCTTCTGTTGCACTTGAGACCCAAAACAAGATAATAATAGACACTGCTCACTTTTGTATTATCTTTTCAAGGTTCCTATATAATTCTTCTGCATATTAGTTTGATAAATGAAACCATACCATTGTCACAGGTTTTCGAAAATTAACGTTCCTCCTTTTCTGGAATTTACGTCTCAACTAGCTCGGTAAGATTGGATTAATATGTTTTCATGAGTAATTTAGGAATCGACGAGGGATCACTTGACAATGGTTCTTTTGAGAATCTTGCCAGTGTTTAAAAAAAAATCAAATAAGATTGAAAATCAGAAAGTAAATGTACCGATATGTTATTGGGAATATAGATAGCCTAACAATAAATTTTTCACGCAATTTAAGTATTGCTGGATGACCATTAATTTCTAACCATTGAATTTCAAGTCACTTGATGTATGTTGAAACATTCACCAAATCTCATCATATATTATAGACATGATATGTGGATAATATAGATCATGCATGAAATGTTAGATTTCAAATATAAATTTTAGTTTTAAAGATTGTTATGATTGCCAAAATGAAGAATTGTCAAGTAATCCCCCCTCTTAGGAATTAAGATATTTGGTAGCTGTACCTGTGACAATAAGATTGATTTCTTTTAAGCTTATTTTTTCATGAATTTTACATCATTAAGAAGCCCCAATTTCCTAAGTTGGTTTGCTAGATCCCAACAAGCACAAAGCAAAGAATGTTTCTCAAAAGAAAAAAAAACAATCAGAAAGTGAAGAGGGGGGACTAGATCAGAGTGAAGTTAATCCCCCCTCTTAGGAATTAAGATGTTTGGTAGCTGTACCTGTGACAATAATATTGATTTCTTTTAAGCTTATTTTTTCATGAATTTTACATCATTAAGAAGTCCCAATTTCCTAAGTTGGTTTGCTAGATCCCAACAAGCACACAGCAAAGAATGTTTCTCAAAAGAAAAAAAAAACAATCAGAAAGTGAAGAGGGGGGACTAGATCAGAGCGAAGTTAATCTAAAGCGAGTGTCCCTCAGGTCAGGCTTGAGGGACATCTCTGATGTGTAACAGACGAAGGGATTATAAAAGGAAGGGGAAAAGAACAACAATGGAATCAGGAAAAAAAAAAAGAGGAAAGGAAGAGCACGGTGAAAGAGAAGTGGGCAATTTTGTGCAATCAAGGATGTAATATGGATTTGTTAGAGCATGATCATAGTCACCAACCAGTATTAACCTAATGGAATATAAGAAAGAATTGCACTAGTTGAGAGGCTAATAAGATTAATAACTCTAGAAAGAGAAATAGAATGCCATTAAGAGTTGAAGGGTACACAATAAATTAATCCTTGTATATTTTTTAAAGCTTTTTGATATGTCGATTTTTTTTTATCAGTTATGTGCAAGCACATTAAGTCATGCATGTGTCTGAAATAAGCATATGTTATGGCTTTTTGGATCCATTTTTCGCAGTAGGTTGGACTTATTATGTTAAAAAGATTTTGTTATATGATAATGTTACAGTCAAATCCAGAAAATACAGTTGGAGTTATGACAATGGCTGGAAAAGGTGTGCGTGTTTTGGTTACTCCTACGAGTGATCTTGGCAAAATCCTTGCTTGCATGCATGGTATGTCAGCTTTGTTTCATCATGTGTTCACTGTTCTCTTCCTTCTCATCTTTGCATCCTTCAATTATTTTTATTTATGCTTCTGCCTTTGTCAGGTTTGGAAATTGGCGGTGAGTCAAACTTGACAGCTGCCATCCAAGTGGCTCAATTGGCCCTAAAGCATCGCCAAAACAAAAGGCAGCAACAAAGGATAATAGTTTTTGTTGGGAGGTAATAACTTCTTTTCTCTTTGAATCGCCTCATTGGCCTCTTTGAAAAAGTTTGATACACTTTTTAAAACAGCTCAGGTTTGATATATCTTCAGGTAAAACTTTTTGCCAGCAGTACTTTCTGAAAATCTTAATTAGGAAAGGCCAAATTGATACTGACAGCACCAGCTAAAAAATAGGGAAATTTTCAAATAGATCGTTTATCTTACTAGTTTCTACTGCTTAGCAATATGAACACAAAATGATAATTGCTACATAATTTACTATAAAAGATGACTACAGTAGTTGTATACTTTGCATCCCCATTAGGTACCTTAGAAATACTTTTTTTTTTGTAAGTCTGATTGAAAGCAACTTATATATGTTACCTAATTTCTCTTTTCATTTTTGATAGTCCAATTAAGTATGATATAAAGGCTCTGGAGTCGCTAGGGAAGAAGCTGAAGAAAAATAATGTGGCACTGGATATTGTAGACTTTGGTGAGTCAGAGGATGGGAAACCAGAGAAGCTGGAGGCGATGATTAATGCAGTTAACAACAGTGACAGCAGCCACATTGTACATATTCCTCCTAGCCAGAACGTCCTCTCTGATGTCCTCATCAGGTACATCTTCTCTCGTTTTTTTTTTCTAGGTTCTAACTCTTCATGTCATTTTTTTAAGTTTCTATCTAGGTTCTAACCTCTTATCAATCTACCGGGCTGTTTCTCTTATAGATATACAAACCAGACATCTTTTTTTTTGGCTTTTTTTTTTGTTCCATTCAGATGACCTAAAAGTATTCATTAGTGTGCCCTGTGAATAGTAAGCTTCTAGTATCTTTCGACAAAACATGAAAATATTTACGCTTACCGTTCAGAGCATGAAATGTCATCTATATCTTATTTCCAGTTTTTGTCATAGTATCTCGACCTAACCTGCTGTCTTCCTTTTCTCTCAGTATGACTGGATGAAGGATTTTTAGTCTTTCCAGGTGCTTTTAATGAAATCAGGAGATGAATGGGGTCTCTGATATTCCATTTTAGTTACAACAGATTTCCAGTTTCCAAGGCTATGCAAGCTATTACTGGATTTTCCAGGGGTGCATATAAAAAAATATCACCCTGCTTACTAAAAAAATAATTATATCACCCTACATTTATTAATACTTGGGGTGTAAACGGAACAGAAATAGAGTGGACAATGCTAAGACCATATCCTTATCTGCATTTTATTGAATGGATGCTGATCAAGATGCGGATATTAATTTGTTGTCAAAATTCAAAACCATATTGCACCAATTCAGATACTGATCATTGAATGATATGAATTCAGATAAAGACGAAGTGGATAATTGAGAGATTACTAACAAGTACGCAAGTACAAAGAAAACAAGCATTGAGAGAAATAATAACATACAAATTGAAACTTACAAAATTGATAACAGGCCTGCATATAGAATTTGATGTTCATACTTGATAAAATAAAAAATATGGTCTTTCAATTATCCTTATCTGTATCCACATCATGTTACTCGACCTAATAATAATCTGCACGGATACAGACACGAATAATTTATTGATGAATTATTATGTAGATACAGACATGGATGTCATGGATAATATCTATTCTGTTTATGTGCCTCTGCAAAATTGATAGAACTTGTTCAGTAGTTCTTTTGTCAGTTGCTAATGATTACTTTTGTTTCATCATAGCACTCCAATCTTCACTGGTGAGGAGGGTGGAAGTGGCTTTGCTGCGGCAGCTGCTGCAGCTGCGGCCACAGCAGGTGGCATGACTGGGTTTGAGTTTGGGGTGGATCCCAATGTGGACCCAGAGCTGGCACTGGCGCTTAGGGTTTCAATGGAGGAAGAGCGAGCCCGACAGGAGGCTGCTGCCAAAAAGGCTGCTGAGGAATCATCTGGCAAAGAGAAAGGAGATGCTGGTGCCTCTAGCTCGGCTGATGCTGTCATGGCTGAAGCTGATGATAAGGGTGCTCAGGTAATTTCTAATTGTGAAAATTCGAAATAATGTTACAAAATGAAATACGAAAATACAGACTACAGTAAAGACATTTTTTGAACAAAAGGGACCTTTTCTGTTAGTATTATCCAGTTTGTACCATCTTCAGACTTGTACTGGGTAATTGTGCCAAATAGATAAAAATTGTTTTTGAATGTTGGTCTTTGTTTGGTAAAGTTGATGATGGCTTGATGGTGGCTAGGGATGTAGTATGGTTTATGTTATTTGCTATTAACAGATCCTAGTTGTATGACAGGATGATGAGGCTGCATTGCTACAGCAAGCTCTTGCCATGTCAATGGATGATGTACAGCCCGCGTCAGACATTACCACCACTGACCCAGATTTGGCTCTAGGTTAGTTTATATGTGTACAAGTGGTTGATTTGTTTGTCAGCCACTGATTTCACACTATTGATAATTGATTGGTAAAGTAAAATTAAAAATAGCAAACTGGCACCAGTTGGAGGTTTCAAGGGCAACTGGTAACAGTTGAGTATAATATGAAAATCCCAATGGCCTTTTGTGAAAAAATATTACAACCTTTTCCGATCTTGTGTTTTTCTGAGAAAGAGTGTTATACCGTAAAATCTGTAATAATTCTATATTTTGGCTGTGAATTGTTGTAGTACTAATTCTGAAGGACTTCACATGTGGAAGAATATCCAGGATGTCTATGATGTGTGTAATTATAGTTTTCAATCTGAGATGTTTCTCTTTTAGTATGAGAACATTGAAGGTTCCTGAGCTGGGGACAAAAGGCAATGTTTTTTGTGCTAAAATGAGAGACGCCATGGTGATAAATTGGACCTGAGACTAGATGTTCTTCCAAGGGCATTATTTGATTTTCTTTTTGATGTAGTTTTCATTTTTGTAAAACTTGTTTTGCTAAAAATAAATTAGTTGACTAATAGCAAGTTTAATGTTGTGGATGTAGCTCTTCAAATGTCAGTTGAGGAAGCAAAGGAAGAATCTGGAAGCCAGTCAGACGTGAACAAGGTGCTTGGTGATCAGTCTTTTGTTTCTTCTATCCTTAGTTCGGTAAGATACAAATTCTCGTTTTTATGTAATTTCTTTCTAATTAACTTTGTTAGTTGTCAAGATATAATCAAATATCATCTATCTTGCTAATTGAGTTCGTGTAGATCATTTTTTATGCCTGAATTAACCCTGTAATTTACAATTGTACATTGATTAATGGGTAAATTTCGCTGGAGGTCACTAAACTTTGTCCTTTGTCACGAATTGGTCACTCAACTTTGATTTGTCCCTTCATAGCCACTGAACTTTTATTTTGTCCCAATCAAGTCATCATATAACTTTTCCATCCAAAATATTAACCGAATATAACTTTTCCGTTAGTATTTTGGACGGAATGAGCATATTTTGTTAAATTTTTGGACGGAATGAGCATATTCCGTTATAATTTGGATGGAAAAGTTATAGGGTGACTTGATTGGGACAAAATAAAAGTTCAGTGGCTATGGAGGGACAAATCAAAATTGAGTGACCAATTCGTGACAAAGGACAAAGTTTAGTGACCTCCGGCGAAATTTACCCTTGATTAATACTCCATTAGCCTCTGTGAAAGCCATTAACCTCCTGTCTGTTTCAATTGTTCAATTGGACCAAATCAAGTCTTTAAAAGGAATTCAAAGGCAATGAACTAGCATTAGTCTTACTGCATCAGTATATATTTGCAATATTTCCTTTTAGTCACATAATAATATCACCTGTATGATATTGTAACAGCTTCCTGGTGTTGATCCAAATGATCCCTCTGTAAGGAGCTTGCTTGATTCTTTACAACATG
The DNA here is from genome assembly GCA_028015225.1 of Carex myosuroides. Taxonomy (NCBI): domain Eukaryota; kingdom Viridiplantae; phylum Streptophyta; class Magnoliopsida; order Poales; family Cyperaceae; genus Carex; species Carex myosuroides. The sequence goes on from CM051480.1 coordinate 2,067,475, forward strand.
AGGTATGCCTCTCGTCGTATGAACTCACTATTTTTTTAACCTAGAGTGCAATTGTTGTCACTATGACATTTTGCTCTTATTTTCTAATGGGATTGATTATCTTGTGCTTAAGCTATTCAATAAATATTCTATAGGTTTTTTTAAGAATTGTTTTATGACCTATCCTTCTCTTCGTTTTTTTGACCTCCAAAGTTTGGTTATATTTTTTCCTTCAGCAAGAGAAAAAGGAAGACAAGCCAGATAAAAGTGAGGAAAAGTGAAATTATTACACCCTTCATTTAGTCCTTGGTATTGTTATGTTTCCGGTGCCTTTGTATGATTAAACTTGTAGCTACTTGTGATATGTACTCGAGGCACTATTTGTTTTATTTTATTTGGCATATTTCTTTGTTGCCTACTGCTTCAGCTGTGCCATGATTATCTCTTTTGGAGCAACTTCTTTTAAATGTAGTTGTTAATTAAGCTCCAGTAAGTTAATAGTAGGAGAGTTGGTACGACATCAGTGTTGTTATTATTATTTGGTAGAAGATTTTTTTGTAGTTTGGTACTGATACCTTAATCTGTGCCATATCATAATCAAGATTTTTTTCTATTCGCACGGTTATGCACAAGGAGTCGCATGTAAATTAGTTATGGTACCAAATCGAATGATTCAAGAGTGGCTTCTACTATGAAGACGAACAAAAGAGCGCATAGCATTTCTGTAGAAGTTTCATTGCCATAAATTTTGGAGCTTAAACTGTTTTCATCAATTAATACTATTATTCCAATAAAACATGATTAGCATTTCTATAGCAGTTACATTGGCATAAATTGTATATATGGTAGAGTTAGGTTAAATCTTGGAATATTAGAGGCTGGGATGACAGGAGGAACTAGGTGGCCCCTTGACAGATAAGAAAAATGGCCTCAAAATATTATCAAATCACAGATGCGTACGTGTTGACAAATAGGAAAGGGATAGCTTTGGTTTGTGACCCAACGCCCAATCGATTCATCGGTCCTTTTCGCTCGTACAATTCTCTGTTTGGTTGGAATGGGAATAAGCTTTAGGTTATTCATAATAGCTTATTCGGTGTTTGGTTGAGTTAGAATAGTTAGAATAGTGAATTCAAATTTTTTGTTTTATTAGAATAGACTATTTCTAAATGTTTTGAGATTTGACTATTCTAATAAGACAAACAATAGTTATTCTTGATTTAGCTATTCTTGTTTTGCAACCAAACATATCCCAAAGCGCTGTAATGAAGCACTAAGTTGTACTGATTGTAGTCGGGGATGGATCCAGAATTTTGGTCAATGATAGACATAAAATATTAACAATAGTATAATTTTTTTTCTCTTGATGAATTGGAGCGGAGTATTGAATAAGGATCTAAAAAAGTCACGGCATGGTCGGATACGTCACGGCACGAAACAGTTTTATCATGACACGTGTGTTGGTTACGTACTGTGACCATTCACGTGACGTGATCATCTTTCGAAAATTTGGCACGACAAGGCACGTTACATAAAAGATTTGGTCATGGTACGACACATGGTCACGTGTAATTAGGATTGTTAGATCTTGATCGAATAGTGAATTTCAAATAAACTAACCTAAATTATGAAAAAAAAATAGTTAAACGTGACCAAATGTGAAAAATGTGACCGGTCACGTTTGGACACGTCACGTGTGGTCATTGTGTGATTAACGTGTTGTGACCATCCTTCCAAATTTGGTCACAGCACGACACGACACATAATCCAAGTTATGGCGTGACTAGTCATGGCACGGTACATATTTATATCTTTGATAGCAGACCTCATTTTCTCCTAACAAATCAATAATTGCGAATCGGACTGCGTCTTTTTTTTTCTTTTTTTTACACGAATCAGTCTGGACTAACTTTCTTTTCTACACAATTTTCTTCTACTGGACCGTGAATTAAATCCAGAAGTAGACACTATATCCATCCAAACATAATTACAAGTATAAAATATCATTGGATCTAAAAAAATTTCAAATACAGAGACACTCTTGCCTACAACTGACCCTTTTTGGGTCCGCCACTGATTGTAGCTACTCAAGGGGTCGGCATTGTGCCCCATGTTGTAATGACAGAAAGTGCCGATATTTTTATTAAAACCCCCAAAAAAAAACAAATTATCAAATCTGCTCCCACCCCAACTTTATTTTTATTTCTACCCTAACCGCCCGTGGGCTGGGCGGTCCACTTTTCCCCCCTGACCGCCCAGCAGCTGGGCGGTCCACTATGCATATCTGACCGCCCAGTGGCTGGGCGGTCCAGTTTTCATAGCTGACCGCCCAGCAGCTGGGCGGTCCGCTAGTGTTTTTCTTTTTCTTTTTCTTTTTTTTAGAGAGACAATATGAATATCAAGATGCTGAATTCTTAACGCTAAAAATTCAATTTTTTTTTGTAAATATTAGTTAGATTACTTCTTTTAAGCATATTTATACTAAAATACGCTAAATTACTTGGAATTATGTAAATTACGTTGAGTTACACTATATTAAGTTAAATTACACTAAATTACACTAAATTACGCTAAAATACGGTAAATTACATATGAATAGGGACGATATATCTTCACTAAAAAGGCGAAAAAACGACGACGAAACTTCAAACGGTCATAAAACGGCGCTCGAGTGTCCGATTTCAGCAAATGACCACTTTTCGGAAAGCTTGCGAAAATGCGCATGCGTCCGTGCCCGCGATGCCGGATTCCAAAATTCAGAATCGCCAAAAAACAAAGGGAAGAGCCTCAAAACTTGAGTTGAAGTTTCCGATTAAGATTTTCATTTCTATTATTCAATCCAAGTAGCTCAGTAAATTAGTTACATAATGAAATTGTAGAATACCAATTTTTACTATTTTCGGAATTTTTTTACTATTTTTTATGATTCGTGAAAGATGGCATAGAATCGGTCTATTTTAGCGTAATTTTGTGTAGTTTAGCATAATTTACTGTATTTCAACATAATTAGCGAAGTTATTGTTACTTAGTGTAATTTAAAGTAATTTAGTGTAACTCAACGTAATTTAACATAATTTCAAGTAATTTAGAATACCTTTCCTATGTTCCTATGTTCCTATGTTTCTATGTTCAAGTAATTTACACTAAATTTAACATAAATTACTCCGAAATACACTAAATTGTATATTACTTGAACATAGGAACATAGGAACATAGGAAAGGTATTCTAAATTACTTGAAATTACTCGAGCGCCGTTTTATGACCGTTTGAAGTTTCGTCGTCGTTTTTCGCCTTTTTAGTGAAGATATATCGTTCCTATTCATATGTAATTTACCGTATTTTAGCGTAATTTAGTGTAATTTAACTTAATATAGTGTAACTCAACGTAATTTAACATAATTCCAAGTAATTTAGCGTATTTTAGTATAAATATGATTAAAAGAAGTAATCTAACTAATATTTACAAAAAAAATCAAATTTTTAGCGTTAAGAATTCAGCATCTTGATATTCATATTGTCTCTCTAAAAAAAAAAAAAAAAAAAAAAAAAACACTAGCGGACCACCCGTGGGCTGGGCGGTCAGGTGGGAAAAGTGGACCGCCCAGCCCACGGGCGGTTAGGGTAGAAATAAAAATAAAGTTGGGGTGGGAGCAGATTTGATAATTTGTTTTTTTTTTTGGGGTTTTAATAAAAATATCGGCAAAAAGTGACTTGAATGATTTTTCCTTCATACAATATGAACGGTAGGAATTATATATACTTGAATCTGGATAACTGGAATGGAAATCAAGTGAAATGTAGATTTTATCTAACACCCACACCTAATTTAGTTTAACACTACAGATTATTTGACTAGTAAAAAAACAATTAAAAATAGCGAATTAATTTAGGGATACTGGAACCAAAAATTGGACTAGATTAAATTATTATTAATTTCTTATGTAATCGAGACATGAATTCATTTATGTATGTATATATATATATATATGAGTGAGGCTACGGTACTATGCATAGCACGGTTTGGTCCGTGCTACGGCTAAATATTTGAGTTTTCAAAATTTTAACGGTCGATCCGAACTGTTCAACATGATTATAAAATGAATATGTACTTGCAAACCAAATTTTACATTTTTTCGAATTTTTTTACTAACTTTTTAGATAGGTAGAAAATCACTTGATCTGAAAATTTTGAACCATCTAAAAACAGTGATTTTCTACCTATCTAAAAAAATAGTAAAAAAATTCAAAAAAAATGTAAAATTTGATTTGCAAGTACATATTCATTTTATAATCATGTTGAACGGTTTGGATCGACCGTTAGGATTTTGAAAACTCAAATATTGAGCCGTAGCACGGACCCAATCCGTGCTATGCATAGTACCGTAGCCTCACTCTATATATATATATATATATAATCTGGCTAATATGCTACGCGTAGCATAGAGGGCCTCCGTGCTACGGCTCAATTTTTGAGTTTTCAAAATCTTAACGGTCGATCCGAACCGTTCAACATGATCTTCATATGAATATGTACTTGCAAACCAAATTTTACATTTTTGAGAATTTGTTTACTATTTATTAAGCCACTTTGAAAATTGCTGATCCAATGGTCTAGAAGATTTTACTGTTGTGTACAAATTACTGTTTTTTTCAAAGTGGCTTAATAAATAGTTAAAAAATTCTAAAAAATGTAAAATTTGGTTTGCAAGTACATATTCATATGGAGATCATGTTGAACGGTTCGGATCGACCGTTAGGATTTTGAAAACTCAAAAATTGAGCCGTAGCACGGAGGCCTCTATGCTATGCATAGCACCGTAGACGCTTCCATATATATATATATATATATAGTATGGCTAATTTGCTTCCGGAAGCATTTCGACGAGGTGCTTACGGGGGCATATCTTAGTATTTGATGTTCAAACAACAAATCCAAACTGTTAGATGTTCAATCTATATTAAAATGTACTTGGAGACCAAATTTTATATTTTTTGGAATTTTTTTACTATTTATTAAGCTATTTTGAAAACCGTTGTTTTCAATGGTGCAGAAATTTAATAAAAACAGCGGTTTTCAAACCAGCTTAATAAATAGTAAAAAAATTCCAAAAAATATAAAATTTGGTCTCCAAGTACATTTTAATATAGATTGAACATCTAACGGTTTGGATTTGTTGTTTGAACATCAAATACTAAGATATGCTCCCGTAAGCACCTCGTCCGAAATGCTTCCGGAAGCAAATTAGCCATACTATATATATAGAGAGAATGGCTAATATACAAACGTTTGTTCCTGGACTCAGGAACAGACGATTCGGTTCTCCGATTTTCAAAGTTCAAACAGTCGATCCAAACCATTAGATATTCAATCTATATTAAAATGTGCTTGGAGACCAAATTTTACATTTTTTTTGAATTTTTTACTATTTATTAAGATGGTTTGAAAACTGCTGTTTTTGTTAAATTTCTGCAGCATTGAAAAACAGCGGTTTTTAAACCAGCTTAATAAATAGTAAAAAAATTCCAAAAAATATAAAATTTGGTCTCCGAGCACATTTTAATATAGATTGAATATCAAACGGTTTGGATCGATTGTTTGGTCTTTGAAAATCAGAGAACCAAATCGTTTGTTCCTGAGTCCAGGAACAAACGTTTGTATATTAGCCATTCTCTCTCTCTCTCTATATATATATATATATATATATATATAGGACATGGCTAGCGTGCTACGCATAGCATAGAGCACTCCGTGCTACGGCTCACTTTTTGAGTTTTCAAAATCCTAACGGTCGATCCGAACCGTTGAACATGATCTCCATATTACTATGTACTTGTAAACCAAATTTTACATTTTTTAGAATTTTTTTACTATTTATTAAGCCACTTTGAAAAAACACTAATTTGTACACAACAGTAATGATACGTCCCTTCCCGGAGGGGCCGGGCCGTACTTGGACTCGGTCCAGTAAGATGCGGACACGCCCTGTTTCTGGAAAGCAGGCCGTGCGGGGATTGGGTGCTAATTGCGCGGCCCGTCTCGCCCTGAGCGAAGCGGGTCGGAACAGTGGGCACGCGGGGAGTCGGAGGGGTATTAACGCTCTAACCCTTTTTGATACCTCTCCAGGCTCCAAGATGTGATAAATGCGATCCCCTTTTCTGGGGGTTTCTTTGCCTTATATAGGGAGTGGCCCACTGTAGCGGGTCTTGTCAGCATTAATGACAAAAGACCTGCATACTATTGAGGGTGTCCGCATATTAGGCTATAACAGTTCGCGTAGTAGGTCTCAAGCCGAACGGCGAGGCCGCGCGTCGACCTTTCTGGGCTGTTCGGCATGCTGGGCTTTGAGCCTTGTTTTGTTCAGTTTCGAGCGGGCCCTTAGGAGGGCTCTGAGCCTCGGTTTGTGCTTCGCCTCAGGCTGGCCCCAGGGGAGGGTCCAAATCCGGAGTAATTTCTGACTTCGGGTTGGCCCCAGGAGGGGGTCCGAATCCCGAGTAATTTCTGACCTCGGGTTGGCCCCGGGAGAGGGTCCGAATCCCGAGTAATTTCTGACCTCGGGTTGGCCCCGGGAGAGGGTCCGAATCCCGAGTAATTTCTGACCTCGGGTTGGCCCCAGGAGGGGGTCCGAATCCCGAGTAATTTCTGACCTCGGGTTGGCCCCGGGAGAGGGTCCGAATCCCGAGTAATTTCTGACTTCGGGTTGGCCCCAGGAGGGGGTCCGAATCCCGAGTAATTTCTGACCTCGGGTTGGCCCCGGGAGAGGGTCCGAATCCCGAGTAATTTCTGACCTCGGGTTGGCCCCAGGAGGGGGTCCGAATCCCGAGTAATTTCTGACCTCGGGTTGGCCCCGGGAGAGGGTCCGAATCCCGAGTAATTTCTGACCTCGGGTTGGCCCCGGGAGGGGGTCCGAATCCCGAGTAATTTTTGGGCCGCGGTCTGTTCCGGGCCTGTTTGTTGTGAACTTTGATCTAGAGATGTTTAGTTGGGCCAGGCCTAGGCCTTTTAAGGGCCATTGGCATATGGGCCTATCATTAGCCCCTGAAGCCGGAATGCATCAGTATGATGCTTCCGGGTTTTTATTCTGGTACTGAAGGTGACTTCGGTTCGACTTATGGAAGTTTGTTTTAACGTCCGAGTATTAGCCCCCTAGTTGTTCCCGGGTTTTTGTGGGGTATTTGTTTATTATCAGCCCCTGAGTTACCCTTGGGGGGTTTCCTGTGTTTATATTTTGGTCATTTTAAAAATTCTTGTTCCTGTGACTTCGCCTCGCGCGGTTTGTTGATTATATGTGGTTTATGCCAATTTTGTTTTGCCGCTGTATATCATGGTTTTGTTGTTGACGGCCCCCGAGCTATTCTCGGGGTTTTTGCGTTTTCAAGATGGTTATGACCTGTGTTATCGTTTTTTTTATAAAGTCGTAAATTTTGTTATTACAGAGTTTGCAGACCTTTGGTATGCCCTATCGTGGGTAAGTATCCAACTAATTGTGTTGGCGTGTTAGATGGCTTTGGGTAGCCGGGTGTTTTTTAGACGGGCTACGTTCGATGTTCCGCGTCGTGGTCGTCTCTTTTTTTTTTTTTTTTTTTTTAGGCGCCAGTAACGGAGGGTGTGGCGAAAATAATGAGCAGCTATTGCTATTAAAATATTCTTAGATAGCATGAGGCCCCAATATTACATGACATCGAGATCATACGATGCCTATGGATAAGGAAATATGGAAACTAGACCACGCGCTCGTTATCGGTGTCCTCAAAGAGGTTATCTGCCTGGACTTCTTCTGGAGTAGCGGTGTACAGGCTCGGGCCTCCAGAATTGCGGGATAGACATCCAGGGCATTTCCAGAACTGGCGTCGGGGGTCCGCGCGGTCTCTGATATCGTAGTGATACATGTGGCGCCACTCAAAGCATGTTCGGCATTTGACCATTTCGGTCTTGGGATCTTCCTCACCACACCCGAAGCATGTGCACAACGACGGTGCCGTGGGTTGGATGGCATTCTCTTCCTCAGGGGTGAATTTTGGGCATGAGTTAAGCTTGAAGTCGAGGAAGTCTCGGACTGGGAGGTTTTCGTGGGTCATCATCCATTTTAAGTCGGGGTGGGGTATGTCTTGTAACAATACCCATCTTTCGTCTTCCGATAGTGTTCGTAGTGGTGGTTGCGTGGGGTTAGGCCGGGGGCGGTGGGGGGGTGAATCGCGGGGGAGGGTAATATTGAGGCGTTGCTGCTCGGGTTTGTTAACCGAGTCGTTCGACGACATTGTGAGGGTAGGTGGAGTGGGGATGAGTTCACGGAGTGGAGGATCGGTTGGTGAGGAATGATTTTCTTGCGACTGAATGGGTCAATATATAGGCGGGGTAGTACCATTGGTTATCGCGTCCGGGCCCCATTGGGTCATGAAAGCTGGGGCTAAGCGATTTGACTGGACGGGCGTAGGCCTGTCGTTTGACCGATGTTAATTTCGAGGCGTTTTGGACTTAAGGGACGGTTGTTTCGAGGCATTATTGGTAAGAGATTCGTTATTTCCGGAGTGTTTGAGCTAAATTAAGGGTCATTTGCTGCCGGTTGGCTAGCGTTCGGGAAATGTACATGGTTGCGTATACGAGGTGCGCGAGTTGGGGTAGAGAGCATGTTTATGCCGTGAGGGGGCGTCGTAGGACAGTTATGCCAGTGGATTGGCGAGATTTATTCCCTGATTCGAGTTATTTCGAGTCGTGCTTTTTTAGGATAAGGGGAAAGTGTTTTTGGTGCCTGTTTTGTCTAGACCGTTTAGGTCGTGTGACATGAACTGCTCTGTTTACCGAGATATGTGTTCCCATGATTGTCCTGAGACCGGGGGGTGTATCTGTCTCGTGTCGGTGTTGTGTGAAGTTTACATGGTAAACCGACTAATTTCGGGTAGCGTGTCCTGGGACATGGGCGCCTTAAATTAGTTGCTTGCCGGTCGGCCCGAGACCGAGTAGTCGCGAGTCGGGCGGCGCCTGTTGGTTAGTGATATGATAAAGTTCCGTTGCGATAGAACTTGCTGCTCGTTGTGGTGAGATGACGGTATAGAATGCGTGTGTGAGCGTTGTGCCTTAGTGTCAAAGTTGCCTTTACATCTTTACACAATTGTGTTGTAAGAAAAGTTTTTCAAAATAAGAAAAGTTACGACTAGAGGTGATGTCATGTGGTTTATAGAGTTTTCCTTCTCAACAAAACACAGTTGTTCATAAGGTTATCCTAAATAAAAATAAACACGATCCCCTATGTCGGGGAACAAAAGAGGGAGTAGTAAACGGCCGGCTAGGAGGGCGGGGCGACTTCGCGCAATGCATCAATCGCTGAAACCTTCGTCTGCGGAGGATTCCTCCTCAGGGTCGGTGTCGTCGGACCTGGTGGGATGATACTGTGGGCCGTCATCATCATCATCGTCTTCATCGTCATCCTCACGAGCGTCATCCCTGGAGTCGAGGATGGCCGTACATTCCTCGCAGTACCAGTGCTCCAGGCCTGGGATGGGGAACAAGTAGGGTGTCTCCTCGGGCTGGCAGGCTTGGTGGAATCTTTCCCCGCACCGATGGCATCGGGGCATATCGACCCGATTGCCCGTCTTCCCGCATGCCGGGCAAGTGCTGCGGATAACAGGCTTGGGCGCGGGGCGCCGAGGGGGCGCTGCTGGTGGCGCATTGCGGCCGGAGTGCGGGCAGCAGGGGCAATGTTCATAGGAGCGCATTTCCACGTCGACCAGGTACTTGATGAAATCTTGCAGCTTATCATTGGAGCTCGCCATCATTCGATCGAGGTTACTCCTTGGGAAGAAGCGGAGCCAGTTTGCGCGGACTCGGGGAGGTAAGTCTCGGACGCTCGTTGGTCGGCCCGGTTTCGGATTGCTCGCCTCGCCAGTTTCCACTGGTTTCTTTCCTTTGTTATTCCGGGGTTTTGGAGCCATTATTTCAGTGCGTTCTTGGGACAGCGACAACTGGGCCTGTGATGTTAGGGGGTTTATATAGGGATCAACATTGGTGTGCATTTAATGCAGGAGTCCAATCATCATAACTGCGTCTGATCGTTACTGTGGAGAGGGAGACGGCGCGACGCTTCGCTCGTGCCCGCTCAGTTTGTGGAGGAGTTGTGAAGGGATGGGGGGCGGGATCCGAAAATGCGCGACGCTTGGGTCGCGTCCGGACGCCATCGTGGTATGGGGTAGCTAGGTCAGAACGTCGGCGCGTCTTGCTTGCGCCTTCTCAGGGTTTGGGGAGGGGAGGAAAGGGCGCCAAATTTCGAATCGGCACGTCGCTTCAAGGTCTTCGGTGCGTACTGTGTAGGCCTTCCTTTCTATGGTTTTCTACGCTGCTAGGTCAAGGCCTATTAGAGTGCGCCAGGTGGGTTAAGGGGCTTCTCGGGGAGAGTGCCGGTTAGCGTTACGACCATGTACTGATGCCTATATAAGGGCGCTCGCGACTGTCTGAGGACATTGTCATTTGCTGGGTTTTTTTAGCGTTGCGGTTGTCGGCCAGTCACTTAGTTTCGCCCTGTTCGGTTGATCGCTGTTGCGTCTACGTCTTCGGGAAGGTAACTTCTATTTTAAGGTTTTGCGGTTTGTAGTTTTCGCGGGGGTGGGGAAACTACCTCTACCGTCCCCAATTTGGTTGAGAAGTGTGTTGGCAAGTAGGGTTAGTTCTTTTTAAGGTTGCCGAGCAGCTTTCTCGGCTGACATGGGGAGGCCGTTATTTTATACTTGTCTCTTGCTGGTTTTTTAACTGACCGCCTTGGCCTAACTTAGGTTATTTCTAACTATGACTGGGGGGAGCTCGGGAGGCCGATCTCCGAATTGGGGTCTTCTGGATACTGATTCTTCTAGTCGGGGGGCATCGAGGATGCCGGGTCCTGGAAAAGGTGCCGAAGCTTTGGCTATACTGCGGACCGAAAGGGAGAAGTCTGCGAGCGGCAACGTGGCGCTTCCTCCTGATGATAGAGCCAAACATATATATGATCATGATCAAGGTATGTCTGGACAGGTGCGGTTGCCGTTGTCTCCTAGTGATCCTAGGTATCATGCTTCTGAGGACACATTGTCTGTTCAACATTCTACTGAGTCCGGGGGGCCGAGCGAGGCACAAGGGGATGAGGAGGATGATCTGCACGAGAGCCGTGTCGCCTCTTCGCGAGAGGCTTCCGTCTCCGTGCCTGTGGAGGTGCAGGAGAAGAAGGTTAGTCGTAAGAGTGCTATGTCTCAGACCCCTGATGGGCCGAAACTCGTAGCTCGGTCTACTTATCAGCCCGGTATTTTTGATGAAGTGGACCGCCTGTGGCCGTCAATACCGTTGTGTCGTCGTGGAGAATGGTGGCGACAGGTTTTTTACGGTCAGTTGGTGCGCAAGGAGGCGCGGAGGATTATTACGCTGGACGTCCTGGATCTCCGAGTACCTACCATACATGACCGAGCGCACGACTACGAGAAGGGAATGTGCGTGTACTGGAAGATGCCTAAATGTGGGTTTCAACTACCTCTGTCGGAGTTTTGTCAAACTTTCCTTAAGACTTTGAATATCACACCGTCCCAACTAACCAGCAAGGCTTGGTGTTATGTTACAAGCTTTGATAGACTGTTCTCGGATCATTCAGATAAGTTGGGGGGTTTAAAGCCAACTATGGGTCTGTTCTCGCAATATTTTAGCATGGGCAAGACATCCGAAGATTTCCTGGTCCTTAAGCGAAAAGGCCCGCATGCCAAGGTGTTTGACTCCAAGAAGAACCCTAAGCTTAACAAGATTGATGACTGGAACCGGGGCTGGGTATACCTGCCGCACCCAGGCAGAATTGAGTCGTTAAAAGACGTTCGGGTGACCTGGCGCCAGTTGTGGCGGAAGGGGTCGGTGCCCTCTCTTAGGTTTCCTATGTCCGGAGATGATCGGAGGGCCTTGGGGATTCTTAATGAACTGTGTGGTAGATTTCTAACTTTCATTTCTGTTTTCAGTGGTCTTTTAACTATTGATATATATATGTTCGTCTGTTGTTTTGTTTGGCAGCCAACACGTCTATGGAGTTCGCATTTTCTGGTGCCGTTGTAGATCCTCAGCCCGTCGCCCCCCTCGGGTCTGGGAGGGTCCAGGTGGAAGAGGAAGAGCGTCTGGTGATCGAGGAGGCGAAGGAGATCGTGTTAGCGGAGCAGGCACCTCCAGTGGAAGGGAAGGGGGCGTCTCCTCCGAAGGCCCCCAAGAGGCGCGGCGGGGCGAATATGAAGGATAGGGTTAAAAAGATAAGATCTACAGCCCAGATTAGCCCGTCCGAGAAGGGGAAGAGTCTCGCGGGGGCGAAGGCCCCTGACAGGGCCCGGGCTAACGTGCCGAGGAGGGAAGAGCTCCCCCTTGTGACGGAAAGTACAGTTGCCCCAGGTGGGCTGGGACCGGTGTTCGACGTTGAGACCCTTCTCGAGGGGGTCGCTGGGGGTGCTTCTTCAGGGAAGGATGGCGGGGCTGTTAGGAGTCCGAGTCGCGGGTCCGTGCCTCCGGGTGATGATTCAAGTTTTGATTGGGAACTGGAGAGAGGGTCGATTTGGGAGCATCCGTGCCCAGAAAAGGACCCGAACCACTGTGGCCTCTATGTTCCCTTCCTAGGGAAGACCATAGGGGTTTGCAGGAGGCCACCTACCTTAGCCGCCTACTCTTTCGGGGCCTATACTGGGCTGGAGCCAGCTTACATTCGGCGTCGTATGAGGGAAGACCCGGAGCAGTTTCTGCTGGACTCTTTGGGTCGGCATTTCGAAGCGGGTTGCGTTATGGCGGCGTTGTTGGAGGAACGCTTGTTGGGGGGTGGCAAAACGCGGGTCGCGGATGACATCACCTCGGGGGTGAAGAGTGCCCAACTCGGGAAGGAGGATGGCGGGAATCGCTATGAGTCCCTGGAAGAACGTTACAGGGAGGCTTTGAACTATCAGCAGACCCTGCAGAACGATCTTCGTGCTCGGGATGAGAAGGTTAGGTGTCTGGAGGAGGAATTGTCCAAGAGGGGCGAGGAAGCCGTTGAGCAAGCCAAGTGGCTGGCGAGTGCTATTGCCGAGGTTGAAGGGCTGACGGAGGATAAGGCAAGGATGGCCAAGGATTTGGTCTCCGAGAAGGGGAGAGTCACGCAGGTAGAGAGGGTTGTCAAGCAACAGCGTGCCGACTTGGAGGGGCTGGCTACGAAGTTGATGGACGAATTCTTTACCAGCGATGGGTTTAGGAGTGCGGCGCTTGTTTGCGTGGAGGACTTTGTGCGCCACTTTGTGTACGGGGAAATGTTGAAGTTGGGGAAACTGTATCCTTTTGCGCCCGAGATGGTGGGGTTCGCCAAGGTCAAGGACGAAGAGGCGCGGCCCAAGGTTCTGAAGGGGTATACGTGGGATAGGGCAATAGATAGGTTGCGGAACCCCGAGGGTGAACTGGTGCCGGGCAAGGTAAGTATATTAAGGGAGAAGCCGGTGGCGATCCCGTATTATTGGCGTCTTGTTGCTGCCTGGCCGGACGACATTTGGGTGCGTCCTCTCTTCGAGGTTGATGTTGGCAATGGAGCCGGAACCAGCGACGCGGCTCGTTCTATCGTCCTTTCCTTGGAGGGAAACAATGCGCAGGACCTCGGGGTGGTTATCGAGGAGGAAAAAGACGGCGAGTAATGGAGGTATGATTTCTGATTTGCTCCGCGGACGCGTATGTGTACGTTCGTTCGGTTATCTAATCTGCTGTTTATGTTTATGCAGGGCTTAAGCGGGATGTGAGGTGCCAGATCGGGGAGCTGCTGAAAGGCGTGTCAAAATTTTAATTTATTTGCCTCGTTCTTTGTTTCTTTTATTCGTAGGACCCCCGAGATGTTGGGGGACAAACAGAACGGTTGTAACTTTTGTCGGGTAATTTGGTCGAGATTGCTGCTCGACCGCCCGAGTAACATTATGTTTTATGTATGTTCTTGTTTTAATGTGCTTGTTTGTAGTGTTTTTATTGTGGTTCTGTGGAACCTCTTTATTTAAACCTGATCGTGTGGTCCTGCAGGGTCGGTCAATCTCGGGTGGATTTATTCCGTTCAATTGTCAGGTAATTTCAACGGGATTACCTCGTACCTTGTACAATTATTTAGCGTCGCCTTTCGTTATTTATTGATATTTAACTGCCGGTCCGGCTCCCAACCTTGTAGTGTTATCAATTTGAAGAGAAACAGTTTCATTACCTCGCGCAGTTTCTTCCCGCGATTTCTTCGGGCTTGTAACATTCCTAGTCACCCTTATTTGCTCGATAGCGCTTGTCTTCCGAGCTGGCGTGCTTGTGGGAGTTCAGGGAGGAGTTTCTGCATTCCTTTAGGTGCCTTCGTATTTCGTTTTTGCTCCTTTGAGATTTTCTTTTCGGGCATATTGCTATGCTTGTCGGTTGTTTTGTAGAGCCAGTAGAGATTTCCGCGAGACTTTGTTGTTCAGACATGCTGTCATGCCCTTTAATTGTCTCGCGGTGCCAGTAGAAAATCCTGCGAGACTTGTTGTTCGGGCATGTTGTCATGCCTTTTAATTGTCTCGCGAGGCCAGTAGATTATTCGCGCTCGTTCCACAAGACTTTTGTTTGTGCCTATTGGGTAAGCAAGCTTGTTGTCTTGTGAAACGGCGGAACGTTTATCCGGTTTGCGCGTGTTTGTTGCCCCGTCGGGCTTTCGCTTGCGCTGTGTCGGGATCTTTGGAGAGATTTTTTCGTTACCCCACGGGTTTCCGTTATTGTATCTCCCCAAAGCGGGGTTATGCGCGTTCGTTATCCCATTAGGATTTTCGCTCGCTTTTTGCATAACCGTCCCTTTGGTCTCGCGAGTCATGCGCATTCACTACTCCTTGCGGAGTTTTCGTTTGCACTTTTGTGACTCGCGCCTGTTTTGCGAGTCATGTGCATTCATTGCTCTTTGCAGAGCTTTTGTTTGCACTTTTGTGACTCGTGCCTGTTTTGCGAGTCATGTGCATTCGTTGCTCTTTGCAGAGCTTTTGTTTGCACTTTTGTGACTCGTGCCTGTTTTGCGAGTCATGTGCATTTGTTGCTCTTTGCAGAGCTTTCGTTTGCACTTTAGTGACTCGCGCCTGTAATCTTTTTGAAAGATTGTCTTGGTGCTTCTTTCTTCGGGACCTTTGACCTGAGACTAGCGCGAGTTTTCCTTGCGGGGCGCATAGCGTGTACTCGTCTGGTCTTTCCACGGCTAGCGTACGTTCGTTGTTACGGAAAAGTTGTTTCGGGCTGTTTTATGCTCTAAGGTTTCTGGTCCGAGCTTAGTATGGTAATTGTTGATGAAGGCATTTGTTGCCCATAGGCTTTTATTTCTCTGTTATGAGAGGCGTTGTTTTATTGCTAAGGCGTTCGTTGCCACTTGGGCTTTCGTTTATCCTTTTTTAGTGCAATAATTTCTTTTTTTGTTGAAACATTAGTTGGCCGTGGGCCATTGTTTGTCCTTGTTATGATCAGTTGTAGGGGGATCCCGACGGCAATTGCGTGCCGTCGGGTCCCGAATTTGTTAGTCAACATCACAAACACCGGGCCGTGCTTATAATATCGCACAGACGCCCTGGACCATACACGGGCGTTCCCGTGTTGGTGGTTCAAAAGTACAGGGTACCGGGCCGTGCTTATAGTATCGCCCAGACGCCCTCGACCTTACATGGGCATTCCCATGTCGGTCCCAAAAAAGGTACAAAAGATAATGATTACATTTTTACAAGCGGCCTGTCCGCTGCTATGCCTGTTCTACTACCTCCCTCTTTTTTTTTAAACATAAAATTTCCGAAGGTGAACGATGTTCCAGGGTCTGGCGAGCATTCGTCCGTCGGGACCTTCAAGTTCATAGGCTCCTTTGCCGCAGGAGCGAAGTACCCGGAAGGGGCCTTCCCAATTGGGTTGAAGCTTACCAACATGCTGTCCGGCAGCCTCGTCCTTTTTGAGCACTAGTTCACCCGGTTCGAATGCCCGGGGGGACACGTGTTTATCAAAGGCGCGTTTGATCCTTCGTTGGTATTCTGTGGTTCGGACGCGGGCCTTGTCTCGGAGTTCTTGTGCCAGCTCGAGTTCCGTGGCTCGTGCTTCTGGGTTGCTTTCTGTGGTGTAGGCCGTCATCCTGAGGGAGGGTGCAACGAGTTCGAGAGGCGTGACGGCCTCCATGCCGTACACTAGGGAGTACGGTGTTTGTTGCGTGGCTTCACGGGGAGTGGTTCTGTATGCCCAAAGGATTTCATCCAGTTTGCTGGGCCAATTCTTCCTATTAGAGGCCACATTCTTCCTTAATCCGTCCAGAATAGTTCTGTTGGTGACTTCGGCCAGGCCATTGCTAGCAGGGTGGCTAACCGAGGTAATGTTGCTGCGGATACCTAGCTTCTCCAGGAAGGACACGGTGACATCTGCATTAAACTGCGTGCCGTTGTCCGAGATCAACGCGTGCGGAATGCCGAAACGGCACACAATATTGCGCCATATAAAATTTTTGGCGGCTTCTGCTGTGATGTGGGCTAACGCCTTGGCCTCGACCCACTTTGTGAAATACTCCACGGCCACTATGAGCCATTTTTGTTGTTGGGCGGCCATAGGGAACGGGCCCAGGATGTCGATCCCCCAGAGATCGAAATGCCATGCTCCGAGATTGTGATCATGTCATAGCCCGGGACGTTGGATAATCGGCAATGGTATTGGCACTTTTCGCATTTTCGTGCCATGTCGGCTATTCGTGCAGAAGCGCAACGCAAGTTTCGGTACGCTTGAGGGCGTACCTTTTAAAACCGCGTTTACACTTCACGAGTAAGGGTTGCAAGTGCACAACCCCTATCGAGTAGTATAATCGGGTATCGATCCACAGGGACGGACAATTACTAGGTTAGAATCTACCTAACTCGATTAAAAACTAGAAGTGAGAAAGATTTGGTTTGGTATTTAATTTCCTAAAAAGGTCAATTCAAACAATTCAAACAATTCAGAAAGATGTAATAAAATGCTAGAAGAAATGTAAATTGTGTTTTGATTATGGATAAAAGGCGTTTCCAGGGTTTCAGACTTCATCTATGATCTGCCTCTAGTGGTACGGCCCGTACCAAGTCGGTACGGCTAGGCCGTACTTAACTTGGTAAGGCAAGGCCGTACCACTCTGGTAAGACCCGTACTGGCTTCCCATAACAGAGCTTACCAGTTCGAGTTGATGCATTTCCTTGCTGGTACCTTGTGCTAAACTCTTTGGAAAGGTTCAATTGACCATACCTAAGGTTCCTAAGCCTCAACTGTCGTTTGTTGGATCAAGATCTAGGTTGGAATGCAATTGATTGCCTTTTAGGGATTTTTACACCTCAACTCTCGTGTGTTGGTACAGATCTATCCTAACTGGTTGATTGGAGACCTAAGGCACCCTCTAATCTGTCGATTAGAGGAGAATTCAACCTCTCGGCTTCAATTCGAACAAGTCTACCCTAAACAATTGATTTGGTTGAGAGATTGAGATGATCACATGACCTTGATAGGTTCGATCTAAACCTAGAGGTTCATCATACACAATCACAGCAATCAAAGCAAAAGATAGCAAAGAAATCACAATCAATCAATCAAAAGAGTTCATACAAGATACAAGTCAAAGAAAGTCAAAACAAATCAAGAATCCATCTCTAAACCCTAGAAACTAAAATAACTACTCACAGCACATGATCTGATCTAAAAATACAATAAAAGGGATAGAGATAGCCATGGATCGAAGGGATCGAGAGGAGGAAGCTAGATCCGTCGAGTTTCGCCTCTTTCCTCTTCCTTCCTTCTTGCTCCTAGCTCCTTAGCTCTCTTTCTCTCTCTTACTGTGCTCTCAATTAGATCTGGAATGGAATGTATCTCGAAATTGGAGAGTTCCCCGCTTTAAATAGCCTCTGCCAAAATTTTAATCTGTCAGGCCGCCTTTAGGTAC
This sequence comes from Carex myosuroides, assembly GCA_028015225.1. Lineage (NCBI taxonomy): Eukaryota > Viridiplantae > Streptophyta > Magnoliopsida > Poales > Cyperaceae > Carex > Carex myosuroides. The sequence continues at coordinate 2,085,355 of CM051480.1, forward strand.
GGCCCGTACCAAATTGGTACGGCCAGGCCGTACCAGGCGTGATGAGCTGAAAAATGGCTAAGTCCGGTAAGACCCGTACCAAACTTGGTAAGGGCCGTACCAGATCATCCCCAATCGTCGTTTCTTCGTGTGTTTTGCTCCAAGCCTGCAGAAAACAAACAAACACTCAGCAGTACCAAATTCTAAAGATATATCGATGAAATGCACATGATTCTGGTGAATTAGGGCACGAATCTGGTACTAAAACAGGCCTAAAATAGACTAAATATGCGAGGTATCATCGGCCGCGTCTTGCTGCATCGTGGGCCAATAGTATCCCGCACGCAGGACTCTTTTTGCCAAGGTTTTGGCTCCCTGATGGCTACCACAGAGTCCCTCATGGACCTTTTCCAACATTTTCTTGGCGTCTTCTTCCCCGACGCACCTAAGCCAGGGTCGGGTGTATCCTCTTTTGTATAACTGGTGGTTGAACACCGAGTACAAGGGCGCTATCTTTTTTAGTCGTCTGGCCTCAAGCGGGTCTTCTGGTAAGATCTCCGAAGTAAGGTAGGCCCACATGGGGGCGTACCAAGTATCTCCGGGTTCATCGATGACATAGGTTTCCTTCACTCCCTCGGAGATGCTTGCCTCAGGAATATCCATTACTATCACGGGGCGGTCCTTGTCGAGGTTCCCTGCTGCCCCTAGTTTAGAGAGGGCATCAGCTTGGCAGTTCTGGTTTCTGGACACATGTTATATCACCACCTTATCAAACTGCCCCTTCAAAGAATGGAACTGCTCTCGGTATCGTCGCAACCGGTCGTCATGTACGCGGCACTCTTCGTTAATTTGCCTAACCGCAAGTTCGGAATCACTATGGAGGTGGACTTGTCGGGCTCCCAGTCCCGCGGCCAACTTGAGGCCCGCTATCATGGCCTCGTACTCGGCAGTGTTATTAGTTACGGGGAACTGGAAGTGGAGTGCGTAGTTGAGTGTTTCTCCTTGTGGGCCTGTGAGGGCAATTCCTGCTCCTGCTCCCTGATTGGAGGAGGCTCCGTCGACATAAAGCGTCCATTCGCCTTCTAATTCATCCGGGGCCCCTGAGTACTCCGCGATAAAGTCCGCGAATACTTGTGATTTGATGGCATTCTGGGGGTGGAATATGACATCGAATTCCGTTAGTTCGAGTGCCCAAGCTAGCACGCGACCCGAGGAATCGAAGTTCGCGAAAGCCTTCTTCAGGGGCACTCCAGTGTATACTTTGATTGGGTGAGATTGGAAGTACGGTCTCAGTTTTCTTGCCGCGATGATAAGGGCATAGGCTGCCTTTTCTAGCTGTGTGTACCGAGTCTCGGCATCCCGGAGCACATGGGACACGAAATATATGGGTTGTTGCTCGCGTCCTTCTTCCCGTACTAACGCGGCACTGACCGCATGGTTGGTGGTGGCTAAGTATACAACCAAGGTGTCTCCTTCTATGGGTCTGCTGAGGCAGGGCGGGCTAGCCAGGTACCCTTTCACTTTGTCGAAAGCCATCGCACATTCCTCTGTCCATTCAAATCTGGCTGACTTACGCATTTCCTTGAAGAAGGGGAAGCAGACATCGCCAGACCGGGCGATGAACCGATTTAGTGCTGTCAGCCTGCCCGTAAGTGACTGAAGTTCCTTGAGGTTTCGGGGAGGTTTCATGTCTAGGATGGCCTGTGATTTGGACGGGTGTATCTCTATCCCTCTCATGGACACCATGAATCCGAGAAATTTCCCTCCCGTTAGGCCAAAGAAACTCTTCTTAGGGTTGAGTTTCATGTCCGCTTGATTGAGCGTAGCGAAGGTCTCGCGCAGATCTCGAACGTGATCCAGGTCGGACATACTCTTGACTAGGAGATCGTCTACGTAGGCTTCTACGTTCCGACCTATTTGCTCGTGGAACACCTTATTCACCATTCTTTGGAAGGTAGCCCCTGCATTCTTCAGACCGAAGGGCATCACGCGGTAACAGTATAACCCGGAGTGGGTTGTGAAGGCAGTTTTATCCTCATCTTCTGGGCACATTCTAATCTGATTGTACCCCGAGAACGCATCCATGAAGCTCAAGAACGCATGCCCGGAGGTGGAGTCTACTAGTTGGTCGATCTTGGGTAAGGGGAAAGGGTCCATAGGGCATGCCTTGTTTAGGTCGGTGTAATCAATACACATCCTCCACTCTCCATTCGCCTTTCGGACAAGCACAGGATTCGCCAGCCATTCCGGACAAGTCACATTTCTGATGAAACCGGCTCCCAACAACTTTGCGACTTCAGCCTTGACCGCTGAGCGCCTTTCGGCTCCCATGTTCCTTCTCTTCTGTACTACAGGCTTCGCTCCCGGTTTGATGTGCAACTGGTGCTCGGCTATGGATCCCGGGATTCCAGGCATGTCTGCGGCGGTCCAAGCAAACACCGCCAGGCTTTCCCGGAGGAAGTCAATCAACTTCTTCCTTGCACTTCCTTGGACGGCCTTGCCGATGTTCAGGATTTTACCGTCACCGAGGTCGACCTAGTCAACCTCATCGGCCGGCTCAAGGGATGTCTTCAACTCTTCTTTGTCAGTGGGGTCCAAAACCATGGGTGTGTGCGGGGGTAAGAACTCTCTGCTGGATTGCAAGCGTGGGCTAGCGAGACCTGATCTCGCTTTTGCTTTCACGTCTACTTGATGGACCGTTCCTCCTTGTCCTCCGAGAGAGGTTTGATAGCACTCCCGAGCCACCTGTTGCTGCCCACACTCCTCCCCCACATCGAGGTTGGTAGGGAATTTGATCTTTAAGTGGGGGGAAGACACTATGGCTCCGATTTTGTTCAAAGTGCTCCTACCGATGATTGCATTGTAGGCGGAAGGGGCATCCACGATGAGGAAGTCCACCATAACTTCGGTGGCGCGAGGCAAAGATCCGAACGTTACTTTCAATTGGGCGACCCCTTTCGGCCGGAGGGAATCGCCCGTGAACCCCACCAGTGGTGTTACTTTTCTTCGTGACTCGCCCAGCTGCATTCCCATCTTTTTGAAGGCTGAGAGGAACAGGATATCAGCCGAGCTCCCCGTATCCACGAGGATTCGCTTGACTCCAAACTCTTCTATCTTGAGTCTCAATACTATGGGGTCATCGTGAGGCCATATCACGGTGCCAAAGTCTTTCTCGGAAAAGCATATGGCTTCATCCATTCGGGGTCTCTTTCTCTCAAGGGGCCTCTCGATATTCAGTATGGTAGGGTACGGCTTGATGGTGATTCGATTGTGTTTTTCGGGAGCCGCCACCCTGTGTCCCCCGCTAATAACATTGATTTCTATGCTAGGCCGCCTGCCTGATGTTCCCGGTCCGTTTCCCTTGCCTTCGTCGGGTTTGGGTCCCGAGTGCTCACGCTCTTTGTAATCGTCCCGATAGGAGGCTTTCTTTTTGTCCTGGGCCTCTCCATTGTACTCTTTCGCAAACTTCTGGAAGAACTCTGATAGGTTTAATTTATATATATGTTCGATCAGGTTTTCATCGCATAATAGCACCAAATATCATGTATTTTAGTATAACTTAGGATTAAATACCCCTAGAATCAAGTTACTGCATTTGTCTATGTGAAATTCGCAGGAAAACAAGAAAAAGGACCAAAGTGCGGACGCACTGAACTTTAGTGCGGCCGCACTAAGCACTTAGAAGAAAATCCAAGGTCCAGCAAGCCCCAGAGGAAAAGTCCGAGAGGAATGCGGACGCACTAAATATTGGTGCGGACGCATTTCCTACTTAGCCGAATTTTGGTGAAGAAATCCAGCAACTTAGAAGAAAATGCGACCAGAGTGCGACCGCAGGGGACCCGCATTTTCTACTTAGAGAAATTTCCACTCCTGAGCCAAAGAAGAACAGAAAAGTCCGAGAGTAATGCGGGCGCACTGGGAAGCAGTGCGGACGCACTCAGCACTTGGAGTGGAATTCAGAACAGAAAATGAAGCGCGTGCGGCCGCAGTGCGGGCGCACTTGGGCCGCATTCAGCCTAAAAACTGCCATTTTGAGGATTTTCTATTTTCGGCGCATCAGACCACGTCTCAAAAGGTGGAAAATAGAAGGTGGAAACGTGGGGACACGTTGTGACAGATTTAGAGTGATTCCCCACGTCCATATGCTCCAGATCCATTATAAAAAGAAAGGAATTTCTTCTCCATAGGCATCACCATTCTAAGAGAGATTTTCACGAGATAAAGCATCAACCACAGGAGCGAATCAAGAGGAAGGAAGGCGAATTCTCACAGCAATTGCAAGGAAGACTAAGGTTTTGATTAGGGAAAGGGTGTATTCTATTTCTCTAGTTAGTTTCTCTTTGTCTTTACTTATTTTGTACTTGAATTCATGATGAATACTTGCATCTCCATGAGAGGCTAGTTTCTCTCTAGGGGTTTAGGTCATGTAGCATGAACTTGTTTAATTCTATTTTACTCGGATTTTAGTTTTTATTATGATTGTTTGATTTGATGTTAATTTCCATGATTTATCATTTGTGATGTTCCATGATTTACGACTTGACTTGTAGCGTCCCGCTTTGATCATTTAGACCCAAAGTAGATTAGGATCATATAGGATAGTGCAACTTGTTGTGCTTGACTTGTAGCGTCCCGCTTAAGTCTTCTTGATTAAAAGTAGATTAGGATCATATAGGATAGTATAAATTGTGATTGCAAATACCTTGGGGTTTGAATATTGAAGCGACCGAACTCTATTATTCAAATCTGGAAATATAGAAATTAAGATTAGGGTGTGGCGAAGGACTTAGCGGTGAAGCCAAAACTTGATTGGGACACCTTAGAACAAATATCGATATATACACTTGAAGCACGTGATTAAATATCCCTCTAGGTTAGTGACAGCCCTAGAATTCGAGGCACATTAATCCGTCCACCCAAGGTATTTGTATTAATATTTGTTCCAAAGGCTAACTTAGGTTAGAAACCCCGTCATAATCAAACATGAATTTAAACAAACCGAGTAGATAGAATTAGCAAGGGATTGTGGACCGAATACCCCTAGACTTCTCAAACTTGATTGTCACCCGATTTTATTGCTTTTTGTCACGAACTTTTAATTACTTTAATTTTCCTTCAAACAACGATTTTACACAAACCCCCCCCCACTTTACTTTTATTGTTCAGTTTTAAAAGTAGTTTTCTTTATTAAAAATTAGTGTTTCCCTCTCTCCCTGCGGATCGACACCTAAATACTACAATCGATAGGTTGTGCGCTTGCAACTAACCTATTCTTTGAGTACGAAGGTTTATAAATTTTAAAGGCAAAAAGAGTACCAAATCTCTATATCTAAAATACTCAACAAGCTTTTTTGGCGCCGTTGCCGGGGAGAATAGGATAGATACTAGTTTTTATTTTAGGAAAATACTTTTAATTCTTAGTTTCCTTATTTACTTTTCAGAAAATTAAAAATCCAAAAATAGTTTATTTCCTTTTTTTACAATTTCTGAAATTTACTTTCCTTATTTAGAAAAAATCCAAAAATATTTTACTTTCCTTATTTAATTTTCTGCACTTTACTATTCTCTATTTCTATTCTCTCTTTCACATCACATCTCTTCTCTCATAGGTTTAAGCGCTGGCACCGGTCACAAGAAGTCAAACCGCAAAGATCAAAGCCGGCGAATCCTCTCTTTCTCAACCAATGGCGGGTCTAGATCCCGAACTAGGCATGCCACGCAACTTTGGAGAGGATGAATTTCCGGAAGGCCTTATCAATCAAGGCTTTCACGATCTCAATAACAATCCGCCACCTCCTCCTCCACACAACAACCAACCACCACCACATCCACACAACAACAATAATCCACCCATTCTCAATAATAATCCTCTCTTCGGTGTCAATCCAAACAATAACGGAAATGGCCGTAATCGCCAACAAGGCCACCGCTTCGGTTTTATTCCTCAAGGCCAAGATCCACGCGAAATCAAGCCCTCTCTCATCCACTTGCTTGGCCAAAGTCAGTTTGGGGGAGCCCTAAACGAAGATCCACATGCCCACTTGGCGGTCTTTGAAGAATCTTGCGGAACCTTCGCTAGAGAAGGAGAAGAGCTCGACAACCTCAAGCTCAAATGCTTCCATCTATCCCTCCGTGACAATGCAAGGACCTGGCTAAGGACCGTGAATCGGGATCACATAAGAAGATGGGACGACATGGAGAAGTTATTCTTAGGAAAATACTTCCCTCCATCCAAAACCCAACACTTCCGAACAAAGATCACGACGTTCAAGCAAGCCGAGGGAGAGTCTTTAACCGAGGCATGGGATAGATGGGCCGAGCTCCAGCGCTTGTGCCCTAACCATGGCCTCGACATGTGGTTGCTCTTTCAATTTTTCTTTGCAGGTTGCACGATAGCCACCAAGACCCATTTGAATTCAGCCGCCGGGGGCAACATGTCAAAGATGGATCCCGAACAAGCCATGCTAATGATTGAGGACATGGCGATCAACCAAAGGGAATGGACGGCCGAAAGAGGTGGACGAGCCCAAACCACACCGGGAATCCTGAAAATCGATGAAGTTACCGCCTTGAGAGCCCAAATGGAAGCCTTGCAACATCAAATGGCGCAAATGCAAAACGTCAAATCCGTGACGAACAAGGCTTCATGCGGCATTTGTGGAGAGTCAACTCATATCACCGCCAATTGCAAAGTCCTTTTAGAAGGGGAGGAGGTCGAGCAAGTCAACTCCATGTTTTACAATCAAGGTGATAAGAGAAATGACCCGATCTACAATAAGGTTAGGCCAAATGATAATTTCAATTCGAATACATACAACCCTAACACAAGGTGGAACCATCCAAATTTCGAGTGGAGGACTGAAAATGAAAACTCAAATCAATACCAAGGTAATTCCAATCAATACCAAAATCGGTCAAATCAAAACTCGTACCAAGGACCCTCTCAAAACAACAAATTAGAAAAATTGATAGAAGGCCTTGTGATCTCTCAAAACGAGTTCATGAACCAACAAAGAAACACCAATACCGATATTTCGAATTCTTTGAGGAATTTGAACAATAGGTTTGAGTTTTTAGAAACTAAAACAAAGATGCTAGAGACACAAATAGCACAACAAGCATCTTCGTCCTCTCGTCAACAAGGGACGCTTCCGGGCAAACCCGACATCAACCCGAGAGAGCATGCGAATGCCGTGACCTTGAGGAGCGGCAAGGAGTACGAAGGACCTACCATGCCCAATGAAGAGGAGCAGCAACCTCCCAAGGAAACACACGACGTTGCAATTCCCCTTGATGCAACCGCAGCACCTACAAGAGTGGATGCACCGACATCGGAAAAGCATCAAACAATGGGTAATTCTAGCTCCACAAAGGTAACAAATGCTGAAACTCCTAAGTACATTCCCCCGCATAGGTTTGTACCTTTTCCTCAAAGGTTAGTGAAGCAAAAATTAGACCAACAATTTGCCAAATTTGTAGATCACCTCAAGAGGTTAAATATCACCATCCCTTTTACCGAAGCAATTACCCAAATGCCCACTTATGCAAAGTTTTTAAAAGAGATTTTGTCCAACAAAAGAATACTTGAGGAAGTGGGTACGGTGTCCCTAAATGAGGAGTGTAGCGCCCTCTTCTTAAATAAGCTACCTGATAGGTCTAAATTATATACACATTCGATCTAGTTTTTATCACATAATAACACCAAATATCTTGTATTTTAATAGAGAATATAATGAAATATATCCAAGAATCAAGTTACTGCCGAAGTCTATTTAAATTACAGGAAATGGAGCAAATTGTAGATCTTCTCGCAAGCTTTCCGAAAAGTGGTAGAACACTGAAAACGGAGTTACGGATCATAAGTTATGCCCGTTTGAATTTCAGAGCAAAACAGGAGAAACCGAGCCCAGTGCGGACGCACTGACCCAGAGTGCGGACGCACTGACACAGAAAACAGAAAATCCGAGCGCAGTGCGGACGCACTCGGGCCGCACCACCCGCACTCATCCGACACACAGTTCGTATTTTGGCCATATCTTGGTCATACGAACTCCGATTTGGGTGATTCAAAGCTTGACGGAACCAGGAAAAAGAGATCTACAACTTTCATGAAGGAAAAATATCGAAATTCGGAATGTATAATTCTGTAAAGTCGCATCAATGGCCGCATCAGCCTGAAAAACTGCTAAATATGGAAAGTTAGTGGGCTTAGTGGGCGCCAAAAATAAAACAACTTGATCTCCAAGTTCAGAAAATGTTATATAAGGCTAAGGAGGCCACATGATCCATTATTGTACATATCCATTAATATATCCATCTTTCCACAAATTGAGAGAGAGAGATCCTGCAGAAATTCTTGAAGTTCCAAGGAAGGAGAAGAAGAAGAAGATTCAAGCAAGGAGTCGGCAAGATCGAGGTTTTAGATCTAAGAAAGGGTGTAATCATTTCTTTATCTTATTTCTTATTGTTTTTGCCAATCTTTGTAATGGATCTCTCCAAGAGAGAGTAGTTCTCTTTCTAGGGGTTTAGGTCAATGCATGAACTTGTTTAATTCTAGATTATTCGGATATTTGTTTTTATTATGATTGTGTTATCGGATTTGATTGTTAATTTCTGTGATTTATTCTTTATGAATTTCATTAGTACTCGTTCCTTTGAGTTCACCTGGTTAGGGTTTATTGAATTGAAGTAGTTTTGAAATCGCGTTGATCGTGTTTTTCCGCTTTAAATTTATTAAATTCCGGCATTGGTCATGAGGAGACTACTAATTGAAACCATAAAGACACACCTTAGGGTTGGGTTAGAAGCGACCGTACTTTGATATCCAATCCGGAACTATAGAAATTAAAGTTAGGATTTTGGTGAATGACCGAAAGGAGAAGGCAAATCCTAAATTAGGACACCTTAGAACAAATATCGATATATGCTTTGTAGCATGAGATTAAATATCCCTCTAGGTTAGTGACAGCCCTAGAATTCGAGGCACATTAATTCATAGAGCGCAAAGTATTTGTATTAATATTTGTTCCAAAGGCTAACATAGGTTAGAAACCTCATCAAATCAAACATGAATTTAAACAAACCGAATAAATAGAATTAGCAAGAGATTGTAGACCGAATACCCCTAGATCTCCTTAAACTTGAAAACAAACCAATCTTTCTTCTCTTCATTTTATTTACATTTATTGTTTGAAACTCCTCTCTTTCGGGTATTGAACCCAACATTAGGATTTTAGAACAAAACCCCCCCACTTTACTTTTATTGTTTTGTTTTTAATAGTAGATTTCTTTATTAAAAATTAGTGTTTCCCTCTCTCCCTGCGGATCGACACCTAAATACTACAATCGATAGGTTGTGCGCTTGCAACTAACCTATTCTTTGAGTACGAAGGTTTATAAATTTTAAAGGCAAAAGAGTACCAAATTCCTATATCTAAAATACTCAACACTACCTCCAAAACTTAAGGACCCGGGAAGCTTTGTCATCCCATGTAAGATAGGTGAGACCAAATTTGATAGGTGTCTATGTGATTTAGGGGCAAGTGTTAGTCTCATGCCAAAATTGGTGTATCAAAGGTTGAATTTAGGGGAATTAAAACCAACAAGAATGTCCTTGCAATTGGCCGATAAAACGGTAAGGTTTCCCGAAGGAATTGTTGAGGATGTAATTGTCAAAATAGGCAAATATTTTGTGCCTATTGATTTTGTGGTTGTGGAAATGGAAGAAGACACTCATACACCTATCTTGTTAGGGCGTGACTTCCTAATAACAGCAGGTGCCAACATCGATGTTAAAGAAGGAAAAATTTCCTTTGACATTGGTGGAGAAAACGTAGATTTTCATATGTTCAAGTCCATTAAATTTCCTTCTAATGATAATGACTCAATATGCAGGATAGATGTTTTAGAATCTATAATTGATGATCATTTAGATAGGATGATGGAAGGAGAACAACTGCACAAAATCCTGGAAGAAACCGACCTCGAAACCGGCTTAAATTGCGAAAACAACCCTCAGTGCGTCCGCACCAACCTTCAGTGCGTCCGCACTTTTCCCACTCAAGCCTTTGTGCGTCCGCACTCAGCCCGCACTAAGGCCGCAGAATCTAAAAATTTCCTAAACCAAGCGCAGTGCGCCCGCACTGACTATGAGTGCTGATAGGTTTAATTTATATATATGTTCGATCAGGTTTTCATCGCATAATAGCACCAAATATCATGTATTTTAGTATAACTTAGGATTAAATACCCCTAGAATCAAGTTACTGCATTTGTCTATGTGAAATTCACAGGAAAACAAGAAAAAGGACCAAAGTGCGGACGCACTGAACTTTAGTGCGGCCGCACTAAGCACTTAGAAGAAAATCCAAGGTCCAGCATGCTCCAGAGGAAAAGTCCGAGGGGAATGCGGACGCACTAAACATTGGTGCGGACGCATTTCCTACTTAGCCGAATTTTGGTGAAGAAATCCAGCAACTCAGAAGGAAAATGCGACCAGAGTGCGACCGCAGGGGACCCGCATTTTCTACTTAGAGAAATTTCCACTCCTGAGCCAAAGAAGAACAGAAAAGTCCGAGAGTAATGCGGACGCACTCGGGCCGCACTCGATCCGCACTCAGCGACACACAGTTCGTATTTTGGCCATATCTTGGTCATACGAACTCCGATTTAGGTGATTCAAAGCTTGACGGAACCAGGACAAAGATATCTACAACTTTCATGAAGGAAAAAAGTCCAAATTCGGAATGTATAATTCTGTACAGCCGCATCAATGGCCGCATCAGCCTGAAAAACTGCTAAATATGGAAAGTTAGTGGGCTTAGTGGGTGCCAAAATTAGAATAACTTGGTCTCCAAGTTCAGAATCACAGAATTAGAAATATAGAAGTTAGTAGGCTTAGTGGGCGCCGAAAATAAAACGACTTGATCTCCAAGTTCAGAAAACGTTATATAAGGCTAAGGAGACCACATGAGAAATCATCCATTATTGTACATATCCATTATTATATCCATTTTCCACATATTGAGAGAGAGAGATCCTGCAGAAATTCTCAAAGCTTTTCAAGGAAGAGGAAGGAGAAGATTCAAGCAAGGAGTCGGCAAGATCGAGGTTTTAGATCTAAGAAAGGGTGTAATCATTTCTTTATCTTATTTCTTATTGTTTTTGCCAATCTTTGTTATGGATCTCTCCAAGAGAGAGTAGTTCTCTTTCTAGGGGTTTAGGTCATGTAGCATGAACTTGTTTAGTTTTATCTTACTCGGATTTTAGTTTTTATTATGATTGTTTGATTTGATGTTAATTTCTGTGATTTATCATTTGTGATGTTCCATGATTTGTACTTGAATTGTAGCGTCCCGCTTTGATCATTTAGACCCAAAGTAGATTAGGATCATATAGGATAGTGCAACTTGTTGTGCTTGACTTGTAGCGTCCCGCTTAAGTCTTCTTGATTAAAAGTAGATTAGGATCATATAGGATAGTATAAATTGTGATTGCAAATACCTTGGGGTTTGAATATTGAAGCGACCGAACTCTATTATTCAAATCTGGAAATATAGAAATTAAGATTAGGGTGTGGCGAAGGACTTAGCGGTGAAGCCAAAACTTGATTGGGACACCTTAGATCTATGTCCGTTCCTGTGACGTGTGTCAAATGCACAAACAAATATCGATATATACACTTGAAGCACGTGATTAAATATCCCTCTAGGTTAGTGACAGCCCTAGAATTCGAGGCACATTAATCCGTCCACCCAAGGTATTTGTATTAATATTTGTTCCAAAGGCTAACTTAGGTTAGAAACCCCGTCATAATCAAACATGAATTTAAACAAACCGAGTAGATAGAATTAGCAAGGGATTGTGGACCGAACACCCCTAGACTTCTCAAACTTGATTTTTCACCCGACCTTTTATTGCTTTTTGTTACGAACTTTTAGTTTACTTTAATTTTCCTTCAAAAAACAAAATTACACAAAACCCCCCTTTTTACTTTTATTGTTCAGTTTAGAAGTAGTTTTCTTTATTAAAAATTAGTATTTCCCTATCTCCTTGCGGTTCGACACCTTAATACTACAATCGATAGGTTGTGCGCTTGCAACTAACATATTCATTGAGTACGAAGGTTTTATAAATTTAAAGGAAAAAAGAGTACAAAATCTCTATATCTAAAATACTCAACAAGTGCGTCCGCACGCAGGCTGAAATAGCTCAAATCGAAGCCAATTCGACCAATTTCGCACCACCGAAGGTCAAACTCAAACCATTGCCAACAACCCTCAAGTACAAATCTCTTGGCTCATATAAGACACATCCCACCATAATCAATGCCGCCTTGAACCAAGAAGAGAAGACAAGGCATTGGCACGACAAACATATCGGAAGAAGTTTTCAAGAAGGACCATATCGAGTATCACGAGTTTTCAACCATGGTGCCTTCGAAATATGGAGTGAAAAAATGAGTTCATTTAAGGTCAACAAACAGCGGCTCAAACATTTCATTCAAGATGAACCGATCATCGAAAAGGAGGCAATTGCCCTCGATGATCCACCACCTTCAAACTGAGCCTCAACAAGTCGAGCTCCCGACGTTAAACCGAGCAACATCTTGTGAGTTTCTATTTTTCTTTTTAATTTCCTCTTCTAGTATGAATTGACACATTGAGGACAATGTTTTGTTTAAGCTGGGGGGAGGTTAAATGAAAAACTGAAATTCACAATTGTATCTTGCATTTAGTTTAGGCATGTTTAAATTTTTTGTTTAAAACTAGGGTTTTACCTAACCTTGAATAGGGTCCAGTCCGACTTGTTAGGATGTTTACCTAGTTTGGTGTCATGCATTTTGTTGATAAATTTGGGTGATTGACAATAATTAGGAGTATTCATGCACAATTTATTCGAATTTTAGGTAAAACCCTTGGAACAATTGGAAATGACCACATAATTGGGCGAAAAACTTTGTGGAAATAAAGGTTGATGAAATTAGAAAATTTGGAATTTAAATTGATTAGAGAAGCTATTTAGATTTGAGAATTTTAAATTTGGAAAGATTGGGATATCCACAAGTATGAAAGAATACTTAGGGATGTGTGTATTCATGATATGTGCATATATGTTGAGAAATTGGGTAAAATTGAAAATTTTGAAAATAAAAGGTGACTCCAATGACCTATGTTACGGCGTCATGACGTACTTATGGTTATGAGTCCTTAGCACTCTTGCTCCGCTAGTCTCCCGATAAAATTGACATTCGTGTTAGTGGAAGGGTTAGACTAAGAGCATGCAAAGCACCCTTGAATTAGAACGGTCGGGTACGGTTAACTACTTGTAACCAACCGGTGCTTAATTGAGGATAGGGAACATAGTGCTAAATCATAAAAGAAAAATGAGAAATGAGAAAATCAAAAGCAACAACAAAAATGAGAAAATGCATGTATCAACACACGTAGTCCGCAAAATTTCTAACCTAAGTTTGATTCAAGCTTGGGGGAATTTGAAAATTCCATGTTTAAGATAGCATTTCTTTTAATCAATTTGGGTAAACAAAGTTCATGAATTCTAGACCTTTAAGGAAATAAAAGTTAGAGTAATCGAATTGTGGGGTTGAGTCGAAATTATCCAAGGGTTAAACTCGAAAATTGGGAAACTCGCATGAGGGTTTTTAATTTTTGACAAGATCATACAAATTTTTCATTTAAATATACTTGATATAAGGTGTACCAATGGGATCGAATTGATAGCTCAAGTTAGGTTTTGCTTGGGGACAAGCAAAGTTCAAGCTTGGGGGAATTTGATAGGTTTAATTTATATATATGTTCCATCAGGTTTTCATCGCATAATAGCACCAAATATCATGTATTTTAGTATAACTTAGGATTAAATACCCCTAGAATCAAGTTACTGCATTTGTCTATGTGAAATTCGCAGGAAAACAAGAAAAAGGACCACAGTGCGGACGCACTGAACTTTAGTGCGGCCGCACTAAGCACTTAGAAGAAAATCCAAGGTCCAGCAAGCCCCAGAGGAAAAGTCTGAGAGGAATGCGGACGCACTAAATATTGGTGCGGACGCATTTCCTACTTAGCCGAATTTTGGTGAAGAAATCCAGCAACTTAGAAGAAAATGCGACCAGAGTGCGACCGCAGGGGACCCGCATTTTCTACTTAGAGAAATTTCCACTCCTGAGCCAAAGAAGAACAGAAAAGTCCGAGAGTAATGCGGGCGCACTGGGAAGCAGTGCGGACGCACTCAGCACTTGGAGTGGAATTCAGAACAGAAAATGAAGCGCGTGCGACCGCAGTGCGGGCGCACTTGGGCCGCATTCAGCCTAAAAACTGCCATTTTGAGGATTTTCTATTTTCGGCGCATCAGACCACGTCTCAAAAGGTGGAAAATAGAAGGTGGAAACGTGGGGACACGTTGTGACAGATTTAGAGTGATTCCCCACGTCCATATGCTCCAGATCCATTATAAAAAGAAAGGAATTTCTTCTCCATAGGCATCACCATTCTAAGAGAGATTTTCACGAGATAAAGCATCAACCACAGGAGCAAATCAAGAGGAAGGAAGGCGAATTCTCACAGCAATTGCAAGGAAGACTAAGGTTTTGATTAGGGAAAGGGTGTATTCTATTTCTCTAGTTAGTTTCTCTTTGTCTTTACTTATTTTGTACTTGAATTCATGATGAATACTTGCATCTCCATGAGAGGCTAGTTTCTCTCTAGGGGTTTAGGTCATGTAGCATGAACTTGTTTAATTCTATTTTACTCGGATTTTAGTTTTTGTTATGATTGTTTGATTTGATGTTAATTTCCATGATTTATCATTTGTGATGTTCCATGATTTACGACTTGACTTGTAGCGTCCCGCTTTGATCATTTAGACCCAAAGTAGATTAGGATCATATAGGATAGTGCAACTTGTTGTGCTTGACTTGTAGCGTCTCGCTTAAGTCTTCTTGATTAAAAGTAGATTAGGATCATATAGGATAGTATAAATTGTGATTGCAAATATCTTGGGGTTTGAATATTGAAGCGACCGAACTCTATTATTCAAATCTGGAAATATAGAAATTAAGATTAGGTGTGGCGAAGGACTTAGCGGTGAAGCCAAAACTTGATTGGGACACCTTAGAACAAATATCGATATATACACTTGAAGCACGTGATTAAATATCCCTCTAGGTTAGTGACAGCCCTAGAATTCGAGGCACATTAATCCGTCCACCCAAGGTATTTGTATTAATATTTGTTCCAAAGGCTAACTTAGGTTAGAAACCCCGTCATAATCAAACATGAATTTAAACAAACCGAGTAGATAGAATTAGCAAGGGATTGTGGACCGAATACCCCTAGACTTCTCAAACTTGATTATCACCCGATTTTATTGCTTTTTGTCACGAACTTTTAATTACTTTAATTTTCCTTCAAACAACGATTTTACACAAACCCCCCCCCCCACTTTACTTTTATTGTTCAGTTTTAAAAGTAGTTTTCTTTATTAAAAATTAGTGTTTCCCTCTCTCCCTGCGGATCGACACCTAAATACTACAATCGATAGGTTGTGCGCTTGCAACTAACCTATTCTTTGAGTACGAAGGTTTATAAATTTTAAAGGCAAAAAGAGTACCAAATCTCTATATCTAAAATACTCAACAAACTCTGGCACTATATACTCGATCAACTTTCCTTCCCTGGCCATCCTTTCCAGCACGTCTTTCAGCTGGAGACATTCCCCCGTGGAGTGTCCGTTAAAACGGTGGAACAAGCATCTCGCAGTCCCGTCTTTTTTCTCGAAAAAACGCTTGCGTAGCGGCCTCGGAACATCAGGCATGTCTTTTATCACTAGGTACATTTCGCTCCTCTTCTTGATAAAAGGGGCATACCGCACGTAGTGGGATCGGTAGCCCTTTCTGCCGTCTTCGCGCCGTTCTTCTTGGGTATTTCTCTTCTGCGGTTCTCGTTTTCGAGATGGGCCGCTATCGGGCTGCCGGCCACGCTGCTGCGGTTTTGGGGATCTGGACCGCGGCCTGGCGGACTGGACAGCATCCTTCTCGGCCCGGATGTACCCTTCGGCAAAAGCCAGGAGCTCTGGTAAACTCTTAAATTCTCTTTTTCGGGCATCATACCAGAGAGTGCCCGGTCCTCCTTGCCAAAGCCCATTCAGTATGGCCGCCAGGGCGATGTCCTCACTGTAGTTTCGGACCTCCCTAGAGGCCTTCACGAATCTATTTACGAAGGTCCGAGTTGTTTCTTGGGGTCCCTGAACATACTTCAGAAGGGAGTCACATGTCGCTCGTGGGGGTCTGAGCATGTCATAGCGGGTCAGGAAAGCTCTCGACAGTTGATCAAAGGTTTTTATCGATCCTTGCCTTAATCTCATATACCATTCCCAGGCCTCCCCAGTCAAACAAGTGGTGAAAATGCGACACGCGACAGCGTCCGAAGCTCCATGCAGTCGGAGCCTTTCGTAGAACCCGTATACAAAGTTCTGGGGGTCCTGGATATCTCCGCTACCTTGAAAACAGGGAAGGCCAGTGGGGTATTTGAAGTCACCCATGGGGGCCTTGTAAAGTTCCGGGGCTAATGGTCCTTCCAAAATATTCGTCGACCCGGAACGAGTCCCTGCTCTCCTCCTCTCCCTCCTAGCTATCTCTTTCTCCACCCCTTTTTTGATCATTGTGTCTATCATCGCCATATTTACTCCTGCCGCCTCCGGTGGGGTGAGTGGTCTTCGTCGCCTCTTAGGGGGTGTTCGGCGACGCTCTTCTCGCGAGTGGCGAGACTGATTGTCTTTCCTCGAGTGGTGGGACTGATCGTCCTTCTTCGAGTGGTGAGACCGTTCCTCGGTGTGTTTGGTGGGGCCTTCTCGAGTCCGCTCTATTCTCGCTCGGCCGGCGCTCCTTCTCGAGCTGGCCGCCGCGGACGAGCCTTCGCTCTCTTGCCGTTCGGCCCCGAAGGATAACCTCCGTCTTGGTCCACCAACCTGTCTCGTTTCTCCCTCGCCTATCAGGGTCTCCAGTTCGGGGTCAGGATTGTCAAAATCACCGTCTGTGTTATGTAGACTGGGCTCTGGGTTGTTCGATCCAGGTCCAGCTCGGATCAATTGTACTACAGGCGGTGGGGGGTGAATCATTCGTACCCCGGGCGCTGGGGTGGGAGTTTGGGGATAGTATGGTGGGTTGGGGTCGGCCTGTGGAGGGTATTGTGCTAAGGGGGCAGTTTGGTACTGCGGGTATGGAGAGGCATATTGCGGGTATGGCGGATAATTGTAAGGAGGTGGATATACATACGGTGGAACATACGGAGAGTGGTATTGGGTGTGGATCATCTGGTTTTGGGTGTTTTGGGGGGCCGACCCAATCGGCCCAGTGGCCTGGGCGGTCACTATGGTCGAATCGATCGGCCTCACGATTGGTGTGGAAGCTCCAAGGGATTCCAAGCCCTTCCCTGGTTGAGTGATTGGTATCCCTTCGCGTGGCATACCCAAAGTACAGATTGGGGGAACCACAGCGCCGTGGGCTTCTTGGTCCATTCTATCGAGGGGATTTTTACTCGTCGCCCCTACACTCGGGTTACTCGGGGGAATTTCCTTCGAAGCTTCTTTGGATTTTCGGTTCGACCCCACGTTGGTCAGGGGCTTCACCTTCTCAGTTCTTTGGTTAGATCGTTCGGTCCGCTGGGCAATCTCCTCGGGAATGATCTTGCCTACGTCTATCTGTTTTGTTGCAGAGGTCATCTCGCTCAGTTGAGGCTGGAGGCCCCACGGTGGTTGATACGTCCCTTCCCGGAGGGGCCGGGCCGTACTTGGACTCGGTCCAGTAAGATGCGGACACGCCCTGTTTCTGGAAAGCAGGCCGTGCGGGGATTGGGTGCTAATTGCGCGGCCCGTCTCGCCCTGAGCGAAGCGGGTCGGAACAGTGGGCACGCGGGGAGTCGGAGGGGTATTAACGCTCTAACCCTTTTTGATACCTCTCCAGGCTCCAAGATGTGATAAATGCGATCCCCTTTTCTGGGGGTTTCTTTTCCTTATATAGGGAGTGGCCCACTGTAGCGGGTCTTGTCAGCATTAATGACAAAAGACCTGCATACTATTGAGGGTGTCCACATATTAGGCTATAACAGTTCGCGTAGTAGGTCTCAAGCCGAACGGCGAGGCCGCGCGTCGACCTTTCTGGGCTGTTCGGCATGCTGGGCTTTGAGCCTTGTTTTGTTCAGTTTCGAGCGGGCCCTTAGGAGGGCTCTGAGCCTCGGTTTGTGCTTCGCCTCAGGCTGGCCCCAGGGGAGGGTCCAAATCCGGAGTAATTTCTGACTTCGGGTTGGCCCCAGGAGGGGGTCCGAATCCCGAGTAATTTCTGACCTCGGGTTGGCCCCGGGAGAGGGTCCGAATCCCGAGTAATTTCTGACCTCGGGTTGGCCCGGGAGAGGGTCCGAATCCCGAGTAATTTCTGACCTCGGGTTGGCCCCGGGAGGGGGTCCGAATCCCGAGTAATTTCTGACCTCGGGTTGGCCCCGGGAGGGGGTCCGAATCCCGAGTAATTTTTGGGCCGCGGTCTGTTCCGGGCCTGTTTGTTGTGTGAACTTTGATCTAGAGATGTTTAGTTGGGCCAGGCCTAGGCCTTTTAAGGGCCATTGGCATATGGGTCTATCAAGTAAAATCTGCTGGACCATTGGATCAGCGATTTTCAAAGTGGCTTAATAAATAGTAAAAAAATTCTAAAAAATGTAAAATTTGGTTTGCAAGTACATATTAATATGGAGATAATGTTGAACGGTTCGGATCGACTGTTAGGATTTTGAAAAATCAAAAAGTGAGCCGTAGCACGGAGAGGCCCTATGCTACGCGTAGCATATTAGCCAAATCCTATATATATATATATATATATATCTGAAT
The DNA here is from genome assembly GCA_028015225.1 of Carex myosuroides. Lineage (NCBI taxonomy): Eukaryota > Viridiplantae > Streptophyta > Magnoliopsida > Poales > Cyperaceae > Carex > Carex myosuroides. Next base: position 2,104,225 of record CM051480.1, read on the forward strand.
TTTCTTCTTCAATGACCTAACGGTGAATTTGATCTACTTGAACAAAAGTAGAGAAAAGGGAAGATAATGTCATACACAGTAAGCGTCTCGTGGCTTGTGTTCTTTTCTAGCCATGCTTTTCCTGGCAATAGATATATAGCTTAGCTGGAGCCTGGAGATATATGGCATGACAACCAGACAAGGTGGGGTGGTGCCTTTGGTACAATAAGACAGCACAAGGTACAATGGTGACTCATTGTTATTAAAGTACTTTTTGGGTTCCGAAAGAAATATAATGGAAATTGCTAATATGCTATCCATAACATAGTGGGCCTTCGTGCTACGGTTCAATATTTGAGTTTTAAAAATTATAATTGTCGATCTGAACCGTTCAACATGATCTTCATATGAATATGTACTTGCAAACCAAATTTTATATTTTTTAGATTTTTTTTTACTATTTTTTTAGATAGATAGAAAATCACTTGATCTGAAAATTTTGTACCATTATGATCAAGTGTTTTTCTACCTATGTAAAAAAATAGTAAAAAAATTCTAAAAAATATAAAATTTGGTTTGCAAGTACATATTCATATGGAGATCATGTTGAACGGTTCGGATCGACTGTTAGAATTTTGAAAACTCAAATATTGAGCCGTAGCACGGAGGCCCTCTATGCTATGCGCATGGGTAGCACCGTAGCCAACTCCAACTATAATTATCTTTTTACATGTACAATGTTTAGGCCGACATTTTTATTAATATCCAAAGTTTAATACAAATTATTAATTATACCCGGAACTCAACTCAATATCGATATATACCCAAGCCGGCCATTTTCTGGCCGGCTATGTTCCTTCCCTAAGCCGGCCAGAAAATGGCCGGCCATGTACCTTTTTTTTTTTTTTTTTTTTTTTTTTTTTTTAAGAGAGAGAGACTATGAAGATCAAAATATTGAAATCTAACTCTGAAATACGATAATTTTTTGTTTAAATTATTTGTTATATTACTTCTTTGATGTATAATTAGCATATTTATACTAAAATACGATAGATTAATTGAAATTATGTTGAATAACACTAAATTATGTTAAATTACGTTAAATTAGTTACATAATGAACTTGCAGATTACCAATTTTTACTATTTTTGGAATTTTTTTACTATTTTTTATGATTCATGAAAGATGAGCAAAATCAGTCTACTATAGCGTAATTTTGTGTAGTTTAGTGTTTTTTTACTGTATTTCAGCATAATTAGCGAAGTTATTGTAATTTAACGTAATTTAGTATAATTGAACATAATTTATTATAATATAGTGTAATTCAACATAATTTCAAGTATTCTAGCGTATTTTAGTATAAATATGCTAATTATACATCAAAAGAAGTAGAGGAGGGATCAAGTTACAACAACTATTTTTTTCATTTTCAAAGTCCAAATCGTCGATCGAAACCGTTCAACATGATTATCTAAATAAAATGTGCTTGCAGATCAAATTTTACATTTTTTTGAATTTTTTTACTATTTATTAAGATGGGTACAAAATTCAATAGTCTGAATATGACTATTTTTTGTAAAATACTTAATAAATAGTAAACAAATTCAAAAAAATGTAAAATTTGATCTGCAAGCACAGTTTATTGTGGAAATCATGTTGAACGGTTTGGATCGACGATTTGGACTTTGAAAATAAAAAAATAATTGTTGTAATTTGATCCTTCCTCAAAGAAGTAATATAACAAATAATTTAAACAAAAAATTATCGTATTTCAGAGTTAGATTTCAATATTTTGATCTTCATAGTCTCTCTCTCTTAAAAAAAAAAAAAAAAAAAAAAAAAAAAAAAAAAAAAAAAAAAAAAAGGTACATGGCCGGCCATTTTCTGGCCGGCTTAGGGAAGGAACATAGCCGGCCAGAAAATGGCCGGCTTGGGTATATATCGATATTGAGTTGAGTTCCGGGTATAATTAATAATTTGTATTAAACTTTGGATATTAATAAAAATGTCGGATGTTTAGGTTCATTCCGAGGCAAAATGGTGGATATATAAAATAAAATCTATGCATGCATGTGAGGGGCGTTTGTCAAGATATATAAGATGAAATGTCGGTGAGATCACATGTCGATCGGTTCATCTCCATTTGTACAAAAAAATTAAATTATTAGACTATTATTTCAGATAATTTTGGTCTGTTCATTTTACATCAAACGGTCAATATCAACTATCCCATTCGACTGTTTAGATGGCTAAATGATTTTAACAAATTAAAATCAAATTCAATCTAGAATGTCCATGTAAATTTGTTTTTGAAACCGAAACCGCATCCAATAATTTGTTTTTGAAACAACCAAAACCAGGACTGATCGGAGAAGACTGAAGAGTGTTGCACCTTTCAATTATTTTATTTAGCTCGTGCTCTTCTTTTTGTCCATACGCCAATTGGGGTCCCTCACTTCTCTTTCAAGCGAAGCAAAGAATGCATATGTGTATAATTGTTGATAGGCTGTAGATACTAGGAGTAGAACTAGGGTGCTCTCGAGTTCACTAAGCCCTTGGTGAACTCAAGTCCAAAACTCATCGGATCAGCTTCAAACGACAAATCCGACCGTTGAAACCCGTATACCTTACGAGTGATGCGTCTACATGCAAAAATTTTAAATTTTAAAATTAATTTTGCATAGAGTCAAGTGGTCAAAATTAGAAGGTCAATAAATTAATTTTAATGCATTCATTTTTTTAACGTTTTTTTGACCACTTGACTGTATGCAAAATTAATTTCAAAATTTAAAATTTTTGCATGTAGACGCATCACTCGTAAGGTAGACGGGTTTCAACGGTCGAATTCGTCGTTTGAAGCCGATCCAATGAGTTTTGGACTTGAGTTCACCAAGGACTTGGTGAACTCGAGAGCACCCTAGTTCTACTCTAGATACTAGATACATAGAGATTGCAATTTCCATGCACATGAAACCTTGCAATCAGAGTTGTGTTGCGTTAGATCCGAGACTGGGTCCTAATTCCTATGATGGATCGTGGATTATTGCCAGGCGCTTTTGAGTTCTGACTTGCATGTGCATGTCTGTTACTAACGTGTCGTTAACTCCTCACTTGCACGAGTTGCATGTAACTCGTCTTCCAGTTACCTTCTTAGTAGTAAGTACCAAGTAGTAGTAACAAAGCACATAATTTGATCTCCGTGTGGTTATACAGACAAATATCCTCCCCGGTACCGTAAAAGATTCCCTTCACTTTACGGTTTGAGATTAACTCCCCCAGCCGGTTTGAGATTCAGACTGACGGAGGGGGCAGTATTATTGGGCTTTGAGATTCGTGCCAACTTAAAAAGAACGATCCAGATCAAGTAATTGTAAAAGATTCCCTATTACAGTACCGGGGGTGATGTGAATTCGTGATTATACACCAGTATTCAGTACATACAGTTGAACACAAATGGTAAAGCTCAAAATTTAACAAAAAAATATTTTATAAGTATATTGAAGTAATTAACATAATAATTTATTAGTTTATAACATGCCCTTATTAAATATCCATTTATTTATTTTTAATTAGTCAAATATACAACCTGTTCTTTTGACCTAGTCAAATGCATGGCTCGTTATTTTGATCTAATTGAAAAATAATTCTCCGGTTTAATGATAATATTATGACCATCATTACTTCTGATGCATACACAAATGTATACCTAAATGTTACCGTATATATGTCAGGTATATATGTCAGAAGTAGAGTTTTGAACTATTTGCACTTGCAAATCGACCAATTAGAAAGAGCTGACATTTTCTTAAACTACATATTGTATTTTATTTTTTAATAAAGGATGAATGGATATTTTATAAATTTAAAATGACTTTTAATAAAAAAGAATAATAAAATGGATAAGTTTGTAAGTTCTTAAAATTTAGAAGGGCAAATACGATAGTATAAAGTTTAGAGGAGAAAATATGTAACTTCGAAGTTTATGAGACTGAGAGGTATACGTTAAATTCCCTAAAAAAACACTATTTTTTATATTATTATATGTTAGATATTGAAGTAGCCCTCTCAAGGGCGGAGTTACTTGAGAGGAATGAAGGTCAATTGATTTCCATTAATTTTTAAATTTTTTTGTATTTTTATAAGATTTTATATATAGTTTAGAGTAAAATGCTATCAATACGGTAAAATTAACCTCATTCACAGTAGAAAAATTGTATTGATTGACCTCCATTTACTTTTGACTTACATACTTTGAAAGTCTAACTCTGCCCCTGAACGCTCTGCTATCTTCTCTCGTGGACATGCTCCTCAAAAGAAGTATATATGACCTGTAGTATCTTGGAATAATTTTTACCTACCTCACACTTAAGTCTTCATAATGCATGGTCGGGACTTGAATTCAAGTCTTCATAATAACAAATAAGAATTCTAACCATTAAACACAAATGCGATAATTTATGAGAGGCTGAGTTATATAAAAACTTAAAAAAAAAAATTTAATTTCCATATAAATAATTAAAATTTTGAATCATGAGAGTGGCTGAGCACCCCTTGGGTTATACATAGATCTGCCCTTGTGATTAAACACATATTAATCTTCATATTTCTTTACTTAATAATTTTCTAGAATTTGTTTTAAATAATTTATGTTTTATTCTTGATCATAATCCGATATTTTCTAAACCTATCTTCTAACGGTACATATCTATAATTTGATCTCTAAGCAATGAACAAAGTGTTATACCTCACTGCACATACTCCTTAATGCACATTTCAGTTTTCTAGATAAATCAAGTATAAGTTGGAAGTTGCTTAGAGGGTGAGAAATGGAACAATTAAAACATATAAATAATATTTCTACTTTACATTATTTTCTTAAGTTAAAGATAAGGACAAGAGAATTAATGTCCAAAGAAATTGCTCATTAAACAATTCTTTATCTCTAATTATTTTGTACTTTCTTCTTTTTAAGACTTTTAATTTAACTATAAATACGAATATATATATATATATATATATATATAATCTGGCTAATATGCTACGCGTATATAAGGGCCTCTCCGTGCTACGGCTCACTTTTTGAGTTTTCAAAATCCTAACGGTCGATCCGAACCATTCAACATGATCTCCATATGAATATGTACTTGCAAACCAAATTTTACATTTTTTAGAATGTTTTTACTATTTATTAAGCCACTTTGAAAATCGCTGATCCAATGGTCCAGCAGATTTTACTATTGTGTACAAATTAGTATTTTTTCAAAGTGGCTTAATAAATAGTAAAAAAATTCTAAAAAATGTAAAATTTGATTTGCAAGTACATATTCATATGGAGATCATGTTGAACGGTTCGGATCGACCGTTAGAATTTTAAAAACTCAAAAAGTAAGCCGTAGCACGGAGGGCTCTATGCTACGCGTAGCACCGTAGCACTGTCTATACACCGACTGACATACTCCACACTTAACTGATACATTTTGTCTATCCATGTGCACTCTGTTCAATCATAATACAATTGATCATGTCGAAACAAATGCATATATCCACAACCCGCTACAGAATTGCTTCACTGCAAAAGGCCACACAAAATCCGGGTTCAATCTTTATATATACAGAGACACTCCCATAGGGAAAGAATATCACCTCATAGGAGGCATATAGAAGCACAAAGGCTGCCAAAGAAGCAAAGTAGTCTGGCACCATGGCTATGGCTTTTAAGATGGTACACTCAAACATCTTTATCTTTTCATATTTTTCTCAATTTTGAAAAAAAAAAAAAAAAAAAAACAGTTTTGAACATATAAGCTCTTCTATTCTGTTTTTGTCTCCTATTTGATTTCTTCTTTGAGTGCCCACAATCAAGAAATTAATCATGACCTCTTGAAACTCAATCCTACAAATCAAAAGATATTTTAAATATGTGGGAATTCGATATCTAATCTTATCATGTCAAAATACACCCTGAAAAGTTCATGCCAAGAACACATACTTGATTTTTCTGATCAGACAAAATTAGCTCATGAATTGTGCAATTTTGAAAAAAGGCAACGGAGGGGATGAAAATACAGGAGGAATGCAAGAAGTGGTACAGGGAAATGAAATGGGGACGCGTGCACCGGTTTGTAGTGTACAAGATCAACGAGCGGTCCAGGGAAGTCCTGGTGGACTGCGTTGGTGGACCCGGCGAAGGTTACAACGAGTTAATTGCCGCCTTACCGGCTGATGATTGCCGGTATGCCGTGTTTGATTTTGATTTCATCACACCAGATAACTGCCAGAAGAGCAAAATTTTCTTCATTGCATGGTAATTATATGTCTTGCTTATTTTCAGTTGTATCTTTCCTTTTTTTGTAATTCCATTATTGCTAGCTATGCCAGAAAATGTTTATTTCCTTCCATTTTTGTTGTTTTACAAGAGGTCAATTAGTACAAGTAAAACTGACTAGAATTTAATTTAATACCTTGAAGTTGCATTAATTCTGTTAATTTCTAGCATTGCACAAAATATATATGCTCTATTTTAGCCTTCATTAATTATCAAACATGAATTCATAACCTTAATTCTGTGGTACGAATGCTATATCCATCTGATCTCTCAACTTGGAATAATTCATAGAAATTAATTTAGACTGGGAATATGAAGTCTTATTGGAATAATTCATAGAAATAATTCATAACTTTATGAAGTCTTTTCAATCCACTAGCTAGTCCTAACAAAGCGCTCCAGCAAAGTGGACCCAGAAAGGAATGCTGCAGATTTACGCCATTGAATATTAATTTAGTCTGGAAAAATTCCAAATTTAAAGTTTAAACTTTTAATATCACAATAAAAATCCTTTGATTATGACATTAAACCCACTCGCATTAGCCTTGTTTACCAAACCTCTATACTTATATCAGGGGCGAATCTACCCTCAATGAATGGGGGTCAATTGACCCCAATTCATTTTGAATTTTTTTTTATTTATAACTATTTTAATATAGTTTAAAGTAAAATATTATGAATAGTGTGAAATTGACTCTCATTCGTAGTAGGAAAATTTTATATGCTTGATTACCATTCACGTTTGACCCCCATAGTCTAAAAGTCTGACTCCGCCCCTGCTTATATATTCAGTAGAACAAAAGTTCAAATTTTATTTTCTTTGGTTCTTCCTTCTACTTCACAAAAGGGGATGGATGGACATGGATATATAGAAGTTGAATGGATCATCTTTCCCTTTCTTTAGTCTAATTGAAGACGCAATAATGGAATAGGTCAAAGGTCAGGTTCTGTACCGGTATGGCCCTCTTGATACGTACCGATATAAATCTATAGTTGAATTGATCATCTTTCCCTTTCTTTCTATATATTGACACAATCTTAATTGAATTAACTCTCAAATAAAACATTAATTGGAAATTAATTATATATTGACATAATTAATTTCCACTGTATTAAATGAACACTGTTTTTGGTAATCTAGGACCCCATTTGCTACATATATGTTACTGTTAGCTTTTAAGAAGTTAACAAAATACATGTTGTTGTCATTATCAGACTCGTACCAATATTCCAATAAGATAAAGAAATATTATTTAAATGCAATACTTATCTCACAAATTGAAGTCATGTCCTTATCACAACTTTTTCTTTTTTTTCACAAAAGATGTCTCATCTAGCCCCACGCTTTCAACTCATTTGACATTGATGTTAGCCTAACTTTTATTTATTTGACAAAGGTCACTGTGTATTATATTATATTTATATGGCTTGTTGCGGCTGTTTTTAGTACTCTTATAAATTTATAATTGAGGTTTACTATTTCTTAATTATATGTTTGAAATATTGAGCTGTCTCTTTTAGTAGTACAACAAAGGTCAAGCACATTTAGTTTGGAATTAATTCCATTTTTTTTTCCTGTTACAATTAATTAGGTCACCTGCTGCATCAAGGATAAGAGCAAAGATCCTATATGCCACATCAAAACAAGGGCTTAGGAGAGTCTTAGAAGGGGTGCACTATGAAATGCAAGCCACCGAACCATCTGAAATGGGCTTTGATCTCATCAAAGAAAGAGCCCACTGAGGCCCAATTAGAGCCCAAATAGTTCTCAGTGAAAAGCAGCGACTACTACTTGTCAACACAGTCTATTACTTCCAAAAGAAGATTGTTCCTTAAACCAACAACACATTGATATTTTTGGTGCTTGTGTTGGCTGAGAAATGAATCTACATGCATGGATAGTAGTAGATTGGTTAACAAGTAATGGTAGAGATACTGATAACGACTGATATGGGATCATGTATGATTGAGACTAAGTGAATGTGTATGAACATTAATTAACAAGGTGAGAGATGCTGTGTGGTTACTTTGATTGTTATGGTATGCTTGATGGAATAAAATTGACCTCCCCCAAAAAAATTTATTACTTTGTTTCGGTTTTAATTTCTTTTGATATCCTTGAATTAAAAATAATTTCTTCTCCACCGCCAAAAAACTAAGTGAACAGATCAGTATGTGAACAAATGCTGGTGTATATAAAATTAATAGTTTGGTACTCCTGTAAAGAGCACTTTGTTGTACAAAGGTCCAATTGACCTGGCTCTCGTGGCAGGACAGCATGTGTGATGACCGAAATAGAGGGGTGCTAACAATTGGTGAGTTTGATCCTCGTCCAAATGATTGATTGTTACAAAACAGCCCAAAAATTTGGGTCTTATGAGGCCCAGATAGACTTCAGTTCAATGGGCTAATTAGCCTGGGTGATATAAAGAAATAAATCATGGTGGTTTTATTTTAATTTTACTGAGCCCCACTTCTTTAGATGCTTTAAAATTTGGATGTCAGGGGCCTGGAAAGGATCAAAGGAGGTATGTCTTTAATTAGCGCTGTACGATTCATGCAATCTATGCATCTTTCTTTGTTTCCTTTTATGACCCAAGTTGCTGACAACCAATGAGAAAAAAATGTTCCATTTTTATTATAATATAACTGAAAATTGCCAGCTCCGTTTGTCACTAAATTAGGTCATAGCAAGCTATGATTAGTGAAAAGTCGAGACAATGAATGTATAGGCCTTGACCTTGTTACAGATTTCCAAAAGTGTGAAAGCAGCCGAAAGATTTTTTTGTCATTTTTTTTCACAACTTCAAAAAAGAACTCGTTCATATCCTAACACCAAACAACTTGTTGGCACGCGATGCCAAAAGCAGTCCGAATTATTGTTACATGCATACCTGGATCCATATCCTCCCCGGTACCTTAAAAGATTTCCTTCACTTTACGGTTTGAGATTAACTCCCAGCCGGTTTGGAATTCGAGCTGATAGAGGGGGCAATATTATTGGGCTTTGAGATTCGTACCAAGTTAAAAAGAACGGTCCAGATCAAGTAATTGTAAAAGATTCTCTATTACCGGGGGTGATGTGAATTCATGCATACCTGCGGTGGAATTCAGATCCTCTCCGGTACCATAAGGAAATATTTTACAATTACTTGATCTGGACCGTTCTTTTTAACTTGGCACGAATCTTAAAGCCCAATAATACTGCCCCCTCTGTCGATCCAAATCTCAAAGCGGATGAGAGTTAATCTCAAACTGAAAGTGAAGGGAATCTTTTACGGTAATGGAGAGGATATTTTGACCTACACGTCAATTAATTTGCTAGAGAAATTGAGAAATAAAGCATTAGAGTTGGTTTTATTTTTTACTTGGGAGTGAGAAATTGAGAAGGATACCTACACCCAGGCGGAGGCGGAGGTACATGAATATAATGGAGTTAATTGATCTTCATTTTTTTTTTCAAAAACTAGTGATTATATATGCTTTGTTTATATATTTTAGTGTAAAATGTTATGAGAACCTCAAAATGATCCTCATATTGTGAAAAGTTCATATTGTTGAATCCCATTCTTTTTTAAAAATTGAGTATAATTTGAGAACCTAATTAGTCATTGTATACCGTGTATAATTTGAAAAACTCTAACATTTCATATTATTGAGAATTATCCAAAAAATTGACCCCATTAGTTAATTTTCTGCCTCCGCCTACGGGTTAAAAAGAGGATTTTAATCCGTTGTTCTTTTTTTAAATAAAAAAGAATAATTATTTCAATCCCCCCCACTCCAGTACCCGCATTATACCTGCAGCAACAACAGAGGAAAGTTGTACTACGGTCACCACTAATTAGAGAAAGATTGTACTATGGTCCCCACTAATTATATGGTCCCCATTTCTTAGTCTCCACGCTCGTCTCCACGTCAACCTTCATAGGTATAAATACTTGGAACATAAAATATTAATACTGCAAAATAAGATATAAATACTTGCATGCGTAACTTGATATGATCATCTCATTTTCCATTCACCTAATCATTCCCGCGTCAACCTTCCTCTATTGAAGTAGTAGGGACCCCGTATCCCCCATCAACATTCATTAATAGTCTTCGCGTCAACCTTTCTCTATCAAAAATAATTGGCCTTATAGGTATAAATACTTACAATACTTGATATTAATACTTTCAGATGTAATCCAGTGTCATATGTAAAAAAATACTTGCAAGTATAGGTATAAATACTTGCATTACGACGAGCTCGAAAGTACGTCATCATGAATTTCATTTGAAAGATAAAATTACATAGAAGATGTTTGTGGTTTTATATTCGCAAAATTTTTTACAGATTGTCAGAAATATGACAGTTAAGGTGCAGATACAGTGTGTACTGAAGTGTGGTACTCATATCATCTTCCAATAAAAAAGTAGGACTCTAATTTTTTTTTACTTCTCTCTTGTTTTCTCTTTCTTTCTTTCTCTCACCTTTTATCTGTTTTCTTTTTCTCTCTCTAAACATAGCCCTATTTTTTTTTTAGAAAAGACAATAGATTTTGGATCCTTTAAAAAAAGATAAAAACGTGGGGTCGGGGCAGTTTTTTTCTTTACATCTTTTTTGTCATTTCTCCGAACGGAAACGGGATTAAGATTTATGAGTCCATATATATACCTATGAATTTTTGTTTGCATTGTTCTATGTATATCCATTTGTTATTTTGATATTTATCATCGTTGCGTAGGCAAATAAAAAAAAATTAGATACGATTGTTCATCATTTAAATTGGTGTATGTCAAACTTGATTTGATTTAGAACAATATTAGTCATTTGTAAAAGAACGGTAAAAGTAAATTGCAAAAAGAATTTTGTTGGAAGAATATGCTGTTTAAATTGAGTACAATTGTTATAACATCAGTGTTATTTCAGCCGCAGTGACACTAATTTTAAAATTTATTAAATAGATTTCAAACAACGAATACAAATCGTACAAACCGATCTACTTCACGAGCGATACATTTACATACAAATTTATAAAGTTTCGAATTTATTTTGTATGAAGTTAAGTAGTCAAAATAATATTGCAAAATGAATGCATTAAAGTTAACTTTAAATAAAAATTACCGCTTGAGTTCATACAAAATGAATTTGAAAATTTATAAATTTATAATTTTGACTTTAAATAATTATTATTTGAGTTATTTCAAAGTTAAATGTATCACATACATTCAATTTGAAATCTGAATGTATCTGTCTAAAGAGAAGTGCTCAAATGCCTCATTGCTTCATGCCCCAATCGTACCCCAACATCTTTATCTTTAATTTCAAAGTCGAAAGAAAAGACCTGAACCGCTCAACATGATATCCACGTTAAAATGTGCTTAGAGATCAAATTTTATATTTTTTGAAATTTTTTTACTATTTTTTAAGATAGATACAAAATCACTGTTTTTCAAAAAATTGTGGACCATCTAAAAACAATGATTTTGTACCTATCTTAAAAAATAGTAAAAAATTTTCAAAAAATATAAAATTTGATCTCCAATCATATTTTAACGTGAATATCACGTTGAGCGGTTCGGATTGTCTGTTTGAACTTTGAAATTGAAGATAAAGATGTTGGGGGTATGATTGGGGCATGAAGCAATGGGCATTAAAGCCCTCCTCTTGTCTAAAATAGCTCAAACTGAGAGGGGACTAACTTTGACCGAACTTTGGCCGAACTTTGATCTACCATAACTTTTTGTAGAAAACTCCGTTTTGAGCGTTCGACCACTTTTTAGAAATCTTATAAGGAGGAGATATGGATTTTGAAGTTAAACTAAGGCCCTAAGCCCTAAACCCTAAACTAAGGTTTACCTTACAAAATGTTTTGTGCACTCAGAATTGCAAAAAAACATTGTTTAGGACCTCGAAACTGCAATAGAAGTTTATGAAAAATAACGGTAAGTCAAAAACCTATCGTATAAACTTCAAACTTCGATATAAGTACCTCAGTAAATTGGTTATACAATGAACTTGTAGAATACTAATTTTTACTATTTTTGAAATTTTTTACTATTTTTTATGATTTATGAAAGATGGCACAAAATGGCTTAAAAAAAAAATTGTCAATATTTTATGAAAGAAAACAAGAGTATAATTTATTGGTACATGGGTTCTATACAATATCTAAGGTTCAGTTCTAGTTTCACACATATATATTTTATTTGTAATATATTTTATTTACAAAATCAAAGAGAAGGAAAAAATAAAAAAAATTCATAAAAATAGTAAGATCAAATTATTGCTAGTGTCTATATGTAAAACATTCATTCTATACAACACTAAACATTTTAAAAAAAAAATCATAGTCAGCAGTTCATTAAATCCTCTGGAGCTTTCAATATGGCTTTTCTTTTTCTTTTTTCGCGTTTTCTCTTCCTTTAAGATTATAAGTGGACGTGGACTGCCCCACAATGAAGCGGTCAGAGCATATTTTGAATTTTTAAAAAATCGAGGATATATCTGTTAATTTTTTTGAAGGGTATCAATGAAATAATCGGTCAATCATTCTGCGACAGACTAGAAAAGTGCTCCATTAATGTGAAGAAGAAAAAGAAACACTGGTACGGGAAATGGGACAATTGCTTATCTCAGATCTGCCCTTAAATATTAGAGAGTAGAGACACACAACATGGGGTCATGAAGTTAACTTTGTTTTTGTAACTTTTCTTGGTTTTGTATCTCTAATCTCTATGTTATGTTAGGGACTTGACTCCTTGTAGTATATATGGAATTCGTTAGACAGTAGATGCATTTATACAGTTTATTTCAAATCAAACGGTACAGTTATGACATGTCATTTTTTCATCAGCAAGGGCACAGATGAAATAAGAATGGGCAGCCTGCCGTGGTTATGATACAGGAGAGCAGGTTGGGTCCGATGATTTTTGGAACCGTCCAATCTGCTTTAAGATGCGTGCGCACGAATTTTAAAGCATACACGAAAGTTGCGGATGCGAATTTTAAAACAGATTGGATGGTAATCGAACTCATCGAACTCACTTTGAGTCCGAGGGACATCGGACCCAAATTGATTACTGATAAAGCTCCATTCCTTAAATTACAAAATGAATGGCAGAGACGCTGCCCGTTCAAGTGTCAGGTGTGTAACAGGATAAGTTCCCATTGTCTCAGCTGGTAGTTTTACGATCAGAACAGGCGATCTCTCTTCGTTAATTGTGCAATTTTGTATAATTTCCGAGCTTTCTTTTTTTCATCTCCTACGAGATTGAAACTAAAAAAGAGGATACTTAGTTTAATCTTATACTTTTCATGTTGTTTTTAACAGATTGATTTCCCAAAAAAATTTAGTTACCATCTCAAACTTTCAAAATTCGTATCTTACCGTTGTTTCTCCAAAAATTCAAAACTTACCAGGTGTGTACACTCGTCTACGCACTATTTTTTTTTTAAATGAAACATAACAGAAGAGGAAAGAAAAAAAATATATATATTTTGGTGCGCATACGGGTCTGCGCACGTGGCAAGTTTTGAATTTTTGAAAAAACAGTGATAAATTGTGAATTTTGAAAGTTTGAGGTGGTAACTAATAAAATTTTGGTTCTGTATTTTTTTTTATCTTTCATGGTATTTGCTTGTAATTTGAACTACTAAGGGAAAATTGGGGATTGTTGTAGGTTGGGACTTGTAACGTTAATTACAATTTAGGCTGACTGATGCTATGATGAAATTTTTGAGGCAGTACTGGAATTAAGTTTAGTGACCAATATAGTCGAAATAAATTCTTCTCTGGTAGGGTTCATGAAATAATATCTGAAAATTTTCCTTGATAAAAGCACCTAATCAGTGATGGTGAATTCGTATCCCCCATGCATAAGTAAATGCGAACCGTTCTTTAACTTGGTACGAATTTAAAAAACGAATCTCCTATATTTTTCAATAGGTACCATATTTCTTTGGATTTGCATGGAATTTTAAACTTAGCAGTTATTACTTTTTAGTTTCCTGTGGTACCATATTTGATGCGAGATACCGGGGTGTAAGTTGTAACAAGTAGCTGCACATATTACAGCACAAGTGGTATACCACAGGAAATCTGATTTAGGTGCTGCCGAAGGCGTGCAATACAAGACAGGGTCCCTCGGAAACACAAGTCAAGAAACCTAACGGTCCTCTCTCCGAATTTTTTGAATCTTTTGAAGTTAATGTATCTATATTGTCCGATTCATTTAAGATTTGTGTATACTAGATCTACACTAATATTAAAGGACCTCTGAATTATAGATTGTGACTGGATTGGCTCTGTTTAAGATCAGACGGCTGAGATACGTTAACTCGAAAGATGCTCTTTTGAGTTAATGCAGACGATGCGGACTCCTGTCTCCTCAGTCTCCACTTCTGACTCTGTTTAAAATTATACTGCAGCTTTCTATGTCAGTGCTAACCGTACCCAACAATTACCCCTATTAATCTAAAGTCTGAACATCATTAATTTACGATATTAAAGGTGAAAGCATTACTTTTGAAAATATAACAAGATCAATTATTCACATAATGGTTTGCAAGTGAATTTATTAATAAAAATAGATGAAAGTTTGCATATTCAAAATTTATTTAATTAGATAAATGTTAAATTTTGATCAACCTGTCAAATAAATTAGCTATGAATTTTTTTTTAAACAATATTCATCCTAATCTACCGTATTCGGATTTAGAATCCACATAGGTGTTGCACTTAAAGTTTAATGCTTCCGACATTTTTAATGATCCTATCTATAGTGCCATATCTATCTTTCTGCCTTAATTTAGCATCATTCTTCCCATCTTAATAATTTTCCAAGTTAAATGACTTATTAGAAATTTTAAATTTTAAACTATTAATATATAAAAATACTTGTATACAATAGAAGTTGCGACAATTAATAACCCTAGTAATTCATAGTGCAAGCTAGCAAAATATCCCTGCAAACAAATTTTTCTATATTTAATTCCTTTTGCAATTTTTGAATAGATAAGATTTAATTTAACAATGCCTCAATTAATTGTAAATGGACGGGGTACACGAAGCAAGTGCGCATCGCCTCCGCAAAGAACATTCTTCTTTAATTATCATATCAATATACTCAAAATCATTAGAGAAATAACCAAAGCTTAATGCGCAGTTAAAGTTTTAGAATAATTAATTTCCTCGTTTGACACAGCCTTATTTTAAAATCTAGAATAACCACACGTGTCATCTTGGCACGGCTGTTAATCACAATTCACAAACATTACCTTGTCATGATGAATAATTGTCTAATAAGGTAATATTAAACTAAGTACTTTCATTATGTTTTTAATTGTAAAAGATCTCATGATTCATAAGTCATATCTCTGTTTTTTTTTTTCTCCTCTCATTGGCCTGTGGGCCCATAGTTCATAGACAAAATTTCTTGACTACTTAATTAATACCTGCAGTGCATCTAAGAGATTTTTGTAGTAATTAGCATCAATGTTCAAAATTAGACTTTTAACTGAATATAGATAAAATGATTTCGACGCCAAAATTGGACCCTTGATTCATTCTCTCAAGAAAATAAAATAAATGGTACAGTGAGAATGCATATAATACCCCATGGCCCCATTGAATGCATCTCATCAATTCTTACCTTCCCTTCTACCCGGCCATTCTCTCGTGCATGGAACAAATTGCCTAGTTGACTGCACCCATCTCAGAAAAGCAGACATTTCGTGGACCCGCAGTCAGTTTCACAATAAGGACACAACGGTTCAAGACCAGGTCCAGCACTAAATCTTCAAAACTACGAGGCCCCGCTTTTTCTATTTCTGTACTTTTCTAGCTCTCTCTCACTCGCCACTGACACCTCACAAACCATTTCCTTCCTCTCTCTCTATAACTATCCTCTCTCGGCATCTCCTCTCCACTCCCTTCCCTCTCTCCAATGGCTACTTCTCTCTCACTTTTTTTCTACCTTCTAACTCTATCCATAACCCTAACAAACTCTTTACCCCAAACCCAGAGGAAAACCTACATAGTTCGAGTTAATTCCCTCGCGAAACCCGCCATCTTTACTACCCACTCCCACTGGTACGCCTCATCCGCCTTCTCCGACGAATCATCAGAACCACTCGCACCCCTCCACGTGTACGATACCGTCTTTCATGGCTTCTCCGCCTCCCTGGACTCGACTCAGGCCAATTCCCTGCGCCAAAACCCTTCCGTGCTCGCGGTGTACGAAGACCGAGTGCGCCAACTCCACACGACCAGATCGCCGCAGTTTTTGGGCCTGAGAACTCAACTCGGGCTCTGGTCCTTGTCGGATTACGGATCGGATGTGGTCGTCGGCGTGTTGGATACGGGCGTGTGGCCCGAGAGAAGGAGCTTTTCGGATCGGAACTTGCCACCGGTTCCGGCCACGTGGCGAGGCGAGTGTGAAACGGGTCCCGGGTTCAGTGCTTCGGCTTGTAACAAAAAGCTTGTGGGAGCGAGGTTTTTTGTCAAGGGCCATTCTGCAAGATATGGCAAAGATGCCGTTGCGGGTATGTTTTTTATTCATGGCCCTCTCGAGTGTCGAATCTAAATTTTTTTTTTTATATAAATATCTTTTGAGTTAGAGAGGAATCTAATTATCTAAATTTGGTTATTGTAGACGTGCCCCTATTACACTATCCTAAGTGCTTCCCATTTTATTTTAGTTTAGTAATATTGTTACTACACCAAATTAACTGATATATACATTTTGAAATTATTACGTTTTGGTGATATTTGGCACCACAATTCTACAAATACAGAAATTAGGTAATTTTATCATCCCTGTAGCCAGGATGACTAAACTATCATGAATTACAAAGGACCAAAACATAAATACTGAATAAATTATCATGAAAAATAAAGTCCGAAGAAGGTACCAGTGAAAAAATGTTTCCTACTACAATACTACTTGTGAAGCACAACACCATAAAAATGAAGTTCAAACCTTACAAAGAAATCCAACCTATTACAGGTAATGCCTCGGTCGAATTCCTTTCACCACGTGATGCAGATGGGCATGGGACCCACACTGCTACCACAGCTGCAGGAAGCATTGCATTTAGTGCAAATTTTTCTGGGTATGCTGCTGGTATAGCAAAAGGTGTTGCGCCTAAGGCACGTGTGGCTGTCTACAAAGTCTGCTGGAGTAATTCTGGCTGTCTCGACTCTGACATCCTTGCTGGTTTTGATAAAGCCGTATCAGACGGGGTCAATGTAATTTCCGTGTCAATTGGTGGCGGTGACGGTGTAGCTTCTCCGTATTATCTTGACCCAATTGCTATCGGGTCATATGGAGCAAATTCGCGTGGTGTTTTTGTTGCCACGTCAGCCGGTAATGATGGTCCCTCGCCCATGTCGGTCACCAACCTAGCACCGTGGTTGACCACAGTGGGTGCAGGTACAATTGATCGTAGCTTCCCGGCAGAGATAGTTCTAGGGGATGGCCGCAAATTCTCTGGTGTGTCACTTTATGCTGGCAAGCCACTTTCTGATAAGATGCTTCCGATAGTGTACCCAGGCCGGACTGGTGGTTTATCAGCTTCTCTTTGCATGGATAGCTCGCTCGACCCGAAGGCTATTGCAGGAAAGATCGTGATATGTGACCGTGGGAGCAGTCCACGTGTTGCCAAGGGATTGGTCGTGAGAGAAGCCGGCGGTGTAGGTATGATACTTGCAAATAGTGCTACAAATGGAGAGGGTTTGGTTGGAGATGCACACGTGCTACCGGCTTGTGCAATAGGGGCAAATGAGGGAGATGTGATTAAAAGCTATGTGACAGGTTCTGCCAACCCGACAGCCACTATTGTTTTCAAGGGTACGTTGGTTGGAGTCAAGCCCGCACCTGTTGTAGCATCTTTCTCTGCACGTGGGCCCAATGGGCTCAGCCCAGAACTGCTCAAGCCTGACTTGATTGCACCTGGTGTGAACATACTTGCAGCTTGGACTGATGCTGCAGGACCCACAGGTCTTGATACTGACTCGAGAAAGACCGAGTTCAATATCTTATCAGGTACTTCAATGGCATGCCCTCATGTTAGCGGGGCAGCTGCACTGCTCAAATCCGCACACCCGGATTGGAGCCCTGCTGCAATCCGATCCGCAATGATGACAACTGCTAGAGTGGCAGATAACCTAGATGGAAAATTGGTGGATGAAGCTACTGGCCATGTGGCAACTCCACTTGACTTTGGTGCTGGTCACCTTAACTTGGCACGTGCACTTGATCCTGGTCTTGTGTACGATCTTGGAGATGCAGATTATGTCTCGTTCCTCTGTGCAATTGGTTATGATGCGAACACCATACAGGTTATAACTCATGTGCCGGTAACTTGCCCCAGAAAGAAACTATTAGCTGAGAATTTGAATTATCCATCGATATCTGTTGTGTTTGGGCAAACAAGTGGGGGGAATGGAACTAATAAGACGGTATTGAGGACTGTAACAAATGTGGGGGCGAAAGCAGAAGCGGTTTATAATGCCAAGGTGGAGATGGCTAGTGGGATCAAAGGTATGAAGGTGGCTGTTCAGCCTGAGACATTGTCTTTTACAAAAGCGGCAAAGAAACAAAGCTTTGCTGTCACGGTAACTGCTGCGGGTCCCACCTCTGCACCTGTCTATGGGTATCTTGTTTGGTCTGACGGCAAACACGAGGTGCGGAGCCCGCTTGTTGTCTACTGGGTTCAACCAATGTGAAGAAGTTTTCACCATGCACCATTGTTTGAAAACTGTGGAACTTTTACAGGTAAATTGGAATCGATGTGAAAATACAAAGGGGCAAATAAGACTCATTGTGCTTTAAAGAAGTTTAAAGAAGCATGAGGTGGGGTTAAAATGAACCAGAATAGACTCCTACTGATCACATTTTGGGGTCCAGCTATGGATAATGGAGAGCATTTATTAAAAGATAGGGAACCGTAATTAATGGTGGGGTACTTAGGAGATAAAGAAAGTCTTAAAAGTTGAAAACTGGTGGGGGTGTATATGCATTAAAGTTTTGGTACTATTTTGATCTTCATTTTTTTTCTTATTATTTGTTTCACTTCTTAGTTTGCTTCAGAGTGCCTGATTGGTAAGTTGGTATGGAAATAAACTTATATAATGTGTGTGTGCCAAGCACTTTCGTTATTATGATTACAAGTTTTGTGAAAACAACGAGACATGTTGCTACATGTTTGATTAAAAATGTTGTTTGTTTCAGATTATATATTTTTATTGAAAAAAATATTACGGTTGATTCATGTGCATAAACTGTTTTTTGAGCATTTAATGACCGTTAAAGCTTTCAAATCATCTCAGTGGTATACTGGTATACTGGTTTTTCGAATCTGTGATGTGTTTAAACTCTTTTTAAGTTTCTTGTCAGAACTTTAACATGCTTAAAAAGAACTGGGAGTAGGTCCGATGGGCATCGGACCTACCTCGGTTCGACGGGTTTAATCACCATCGATTTTCTTTTAGATTCTAGCGAAATGCTTTAAAACCCGTGCGTTTATGTTTCAATTTTCGTGCGCACAAATCATTACATTATCCTACGGTAGATCTGCCCATCGGAACCAAACAAGGTCCGATGGGCATCGGACCTACACCCAGTTCGCTTAAAAAATGGGAGCCATTTGTATGAATTTTAGGCCATTATATATTTCATTATTCTTTCTGACAAGAAAAGAAAATCTTTTGAGTCACAAAGTTACATAGTCTTTTGTAATAGAAAAAAAAAACGACAGAATTTCTCCTGTCTGAGGCATAGCTGCATGGCAAAATCATTTCTCCATTCTCGTACTTTGTCAACAAGACATGATTATGAAATAATGATGAAATGCATGGTTCCTTTAATCTGATATATTATCGATTAGGCATACAAGTTGACAGAGGAATTAATTATGACGTGTACAGGTAGTTCGCTAAAAGAAGGGCTCCCTTTTATTGGAGAGCAGGTTGGGTCCGATGGGTTTCGGGACTGTCAGATCTGCTTTAAGATCGTGCGCACGAATTTTAAAGCAGATGTAAAAGTTGCAGGTGCGAATTTTAAAGCAGATCGGACGGTCATCAAACCCATCGAACTCATTTTGAGTCCGATGGGCATCGGACCCAAATTGACCTCCTTTTATTGTGCCTTGTATCATGAGAAGAAGTCTGAATTTTATTTAATTTTATTTTATTCACTATAAAAGCTATCATGTCTTTCAATGATTCAATCAAACTCTTTCCAGTAATAATAATGATCTCCTCGCTAATTAAGCTCTCTGACAACATTTGTGGTTTTTTTTGGCAAAATTAAACATTGACAGAGAAATGATATCAGAGGGAGGGTGGAAGTTGGTGGTTGGTAAAACACACCTGAAGTGAATTGAATGATTAAATGAGAGAATAATAGAGAGATCCGTTAGGCTTCAATTCATGCCAACTTATGGGTTCACATGATTTCGTTTTACTATCAAGTTTCAATTGATGAGGTCTGCTCTTGTGGGGGCTAACTGTTAAATTCAGAAATAAAGGAAAACCACCAAAAGGAAAAGAAACAAAGAAATTTAATATTCTGAGCAATGTTCTGCTTCCTCCGAAGAATTTCAGCTCATCCATCAACTATTACTTTTTTTCTTGTTGAATATTTAGCTAAAATATTGAATGTATGATTGCAATAGTGTTTTCATGAAAAAGGGTCATCAAATTCGGTTGGATAAAAAGGACCCCCAGAGCATGTGTATGTTTAGCACATAAATTGACAATTGTTTGAAGTTTTATAATGAGAAAGTCGAGTCATGATGTGGTTCTGTTTATTCTTTTTTATCTTTTTATTTGTTCCCCTTTTCTACCAATTAAAGTGTAAGGTTATGTTTGATTGTGGAGTAAGAGGAGTAAAATAGAAAGAGTAAAATGAAGTAAGAGATGAGTTCATAAGTTACTCTACCGAAGAGATTGGTGGAGATGAATTAATTAAAAAATATTTATTTCTCAACAACTTACTCTTTTAAATATATTAATTATAATCAAAACGTCAACTATCAAACAAGATATAAAATACGAGAAGTAATATAAAAGAGCAATTTAATTCTCATTAATTTTAATCCATAATCAAACATGACCTAAAGGGTGCAGGGGCGGACTCAGAGTATTCCGGGGGGGGGCTGCCCCCCTGGATTTTGAGTTTTAGTGGAAATTTACCTGTTTCGACCGACTTTGCCCCTCATGAAATTTTTTTTGCCCCCCTTTGGAAGTTTAATTTGTAATTCGAATTAAATTTAGGGTTAAAATTGAAATAAATCTGTTGAATTTTGATTGGTAATTAGAATTATAAGTCAGAGCATCACAAATTACAAGTCAAAGCATTGGAAAGTATAAGTTAAAACATTATTTTTTGTCGAGTACGTTAATGATTAAAATCCGATTAGATATTTAAACTCAATTTTCGATATTCTTTTGCCTTCCCTGACGAAAATTCTGGATCCGCCCCTGAAAGGGTGCATGTCTTATTAAAGATATTATCTATCGTAGTGCTGTACGGAGTAGGGGTTTGTGAAAAATGAAGAAAGATCAGGATCTATTTTATGTTTTGGTTCATTTATGATGTTACTATGTCGAATCATTTTGGTTACACCAACTTGTGCTCCAGACCTCCAGTCAGTTGGCAGTCTAAATTTATTTGCTTCTCGTGTTTCTATGAGCTGATTCAGTTCGGTTTAAGATAGTTTATTAATTTACAGGATTCATGCCATCTTAGATAATATTCAAAGATAATATTCAAGATAGATTTATTTGGAGTTCATTTCTGATTTCTGAATGTCAGTTCGTGAAGTAACAACAGATTTTTTTCTTTAAATTAAATAAAGTTGTTCAAAAACAAAAAGTACTTGCCATTAAATATAAAACAACAAAGAAAAATACAAGAAAATCCCTATAATTCCTAACAACACGGAATATTTTTTTTAAACAAAAAAATGTATGTACATCCGTCTTAAATTCTTAGGTATGTTTGGATGGGAACTAGAATAATTAAAATAGTAAAATTTAAAAATAGTAGATAAGAATAGAGAAAAAATAGTGATTTTCATATTAGTATGAAAATGGTGCTATTAGGATTAATAAAAATGTTGTTTGAATTATACATTTGGAATAGTGAATAGATGTAAGCGAGAAATAATAGTGTTAACAATGTGCTAATTAAGATAAAAGATATGCAAGTGGGGTCACAAACGAATTATCATGACGTGGAGATAGCAAAAGTGATGTCAACTTTGTCATTTCGGGGATTGTGTTGTCTGAAATCCGAGAAGGAAATATTTTCTCTCTCTCTCTTCACACTTCTAAATAGTAGCTGTTCCAACATTTACACTGTCACTGGGTACGTTTGGATGAACTCTAGAATAGCTAGAATAGCTACTGTTTAGAATAGTAAATAAGAATAGCTACTGTTTAAGAACAGTGCTAACTCGAACTATTTGGAATAGTGAAAAAGTTATTCGGATTGCATATTTGGAATAGAGTTTGGAGGAAATTAATAAAGTAATAATTTGTGTTAGATTAAATATAATACAATATATTAATTTAAATATTAAATGTAATATAATATTATTTTAAATATTAGATTAGTATTAAATAAAATATTATATTAAATATAATATAATATTAGGTTAAATGTTAAATGTAATATAATATTAATATTTAAATATTAGATTAATATTAAATAAAATATTAGATTAAATATAATATAATATTAGTTTAAATATTAAATGTAATATAATATTATTTTAAATAAAATATTAGATTAAATGTAATATAATATTAGAATATAAACAATATAATATTAATTTCATTATTAAATGTAATATAATAATATTTTAAATAGTAGATTAGTATTAAATTAAATATTAGATTAAATATAATATAATATAGATTAAATATAATATAATATAATATTAATTTAAATATTAAATGTAATATAATATTATTTTAAATATTAGATTAGTATTAAATAAAATATTAGATTAAATATAATACAATATAATATTAATTTAAATATTAAATGTAATATAATCATATTAGATTAGTATTAATATTGAAAGCAACAAATGCTATTCCATGTTTTTGTAAGAATAGAGAATAGCCCTATTCTCTCTATTCTGAATAACTCTATTTCTCATTTGGATTGTCCTTGTTCCGAATAGCAATGCTATTCTTAGTGCATCCAAACATAGCCTGGTTGGGTTGAGAATAGGCAAAACAAGAATAGTTAGAATACCCAAATCAATAATATCTATTGTTTGTCTTATTAGAATAGCCAAATCTCCAAATTCTTAGGAATAATCTATTTTAATAAGACAAAAAATTTGAATTCTCTATTCTAACTATTTAAATTCAACCATACACCAAATAGGCTATTCGGAATAGCATAATCCCAAAAATAGCCTATTCTCAACCCAACCAAACATACCCGTCAGTGTTTAGTTGGATTAGAATAGCTAGAATAGGAATCCAAATATTTTGTCTTATTAGAATAGACTATTCCTAAAAGTTTTTGAGATTTGACTATTCTAATAAGACAAACGACAACTATTCTTATTTTGCAACCAAACAAGTAGGATGCACATTGCTATTGTAGCTATTCCAAATAACAAAAATATTGTTTGAATATACATTGCTATTTCAAATAACTCTTATTCTAAAATAGCCTATATTCTTAACACATCTAAATTTACCCAATAATTAAAACCGAAAAATGCTTCTTCTCATTTTGTAGTTATTAAGTATACTATTATCTCCGGTCAGATGGAACATTTTCTTAGATCAGGTCAAATTCAGGTTTGTCAAGTTAGAACTAATACAAAATAATTGACCTTTACAAATTTGTTAGTAGTCCATATTTTGGGTAAGTCTCAGGGACTGAGACTAAGAGGCAATCATACTTTTGGTTGGTTGGATTTAGATCAAACTTGACTAGTGGTTGGTCCAGTTTGGATTGGTTTTCAGTCAAGGTCAAGTCAATTCAGATTTAAGAAGGAGAAAAGGAGAATTTTTTATTCATTGGAAATATTATAAAATTCTCCTTTTTATAATATTTCCAATGAAAAGGAGAATTTTGTATTCATTGGAAATATTATAAAATAATATAAAAATAAATAAAAGGAGAATTTTTGAAAATGTATGGTTGGCAATATTATAAAATTACAGTAAAAAAAAGGAGAATTTTTATTTATTGGAAATATTATAAAATAATATAAGCAAAACAAAGAGTATCTACGATTTTCAATACATAGAAAGATTAGTAGAATTTTTTTCCGATTCAAAATTGGAAACGCAAAAAAGTCCCGAAATTTTTATTAATACCCAAAAAAAAACAAATTATCAAATCTCCTCCCACCCCAAATTTATTTTTATTTCTACCCCCACCGCCCGTCGGCTGGGCGGTCCACTTTCCGGACCTGACCGCCCAGTAGGCGGGCGGTCCACTACCCTTATCTGACCGCCCAGCATCTGGGCGGTCCGCTATAAAACCCCTATAAAAGGGGTTTTTCTCTCTCCTGATGAGCACAGATTCATTCCAAGTTTCCAACAAATTTCCATAACCGAATTAGAGAAAGAGAGGCGATTTTGAGGCGAATTTGAGGTATGGACAGTAACAAACGAGGTAAGAAAGCGAGCAACCGATATCGTGGCGTAGCGAGAGGATGGTCAATTAGTGATCGAGGTAAAAATGAGGAAAAAGGTACAAGTGTCAAATATGTCGTGATTTTTTTAATTGTGAGACATGTAAGCTGGAGGAATGGAGGAGACGACATGTTCAGTATGAAATTTCAGACGATGACTTTGTGGAAAACCCCTACGGCTTTGGTTTGGAAAAGAAGAAAGTTGATCCAGAGCCTCCAGCATCGGACGATAAGTTTGTTCCGTGTACTGGTAAGGCTACCACTTCGTCTGCTGTGACCGATCCAAATCAGGCAAACTCTGATGATGACTTTGTGCCATACACTTTCAAGGCTCGTTGTAAGAAGTAGATTTTTTAGGAATTTATGTTGTAGAATTGTTAGAAATTTATGTTGTAGACTTTATTTCATTAGTTTTGTGTTTGATTATATTTTATGTTATTAGTTTTTGTATACGTAATTAAGTAATAAAAATAACAAAAATGAAGCATATAAAATAATCGAGGCAAATAAAATATTGCATAGTTCACAAACTACCAATTAGACTAGTTCACAATATACATCTAAAATAGTTCATAACAAAATTTAACAAAACTTGGTAATCAGCGACGACGGCCGAACAAACTCAAAATACGACGTCTGGGTCTGGGTGCAGCTGGTTGTGCGGCACTACCGGCTGCCTCTCTATGTCTACTACCGGTTCCTGGGCTTTCATGAGTGCGGTGGCTACTACCGGTTCCTGAGCTTTCATGAGTGCGGTGGCTACTACCGGTAGCCTCAGCAACAACTCTAGCATTTTCTCTTTCGTTGGCTTCGTTAATGGCATCTGCATTGCATTCCAGTTGAAATAAAATCAAAATAAAATATAAGTAAACAAATAAAACATAAGTAAATAAATAAAATATAAGTAAATAAATAAAATCAACCGTACATGCTCGCTGCCTGTCAGTTGTTGAACGGCGGGCCTGATGTCCCATTTGCCTACCTTCCATCTCGTCCATGGTCATTACTTGACGCTTGTGGGGTCTTCTTCCTTTTCTGATCCACCCGCTTGCGGGACAGACTCTATCACCAACATAGGGCGGCCACTGATACTGGTTGGGATAAGGATGGAAAGATGCACCCCAAGTACTCGCAAGGTAATCGGTACGGTACATGTCAGCGACATAATCATCTTCAGAGAAGTTTCTCTCTCGGCACACCGCCATAACATGAGAACAATGTAGGTGGGCCAAATGGATTCCTTGGCAAGTGCATGTTACAGTATTGTCAGGTGCAAAAATAACAACATACTTGAACATCCTTTTCACAAACTCCATAGCCCCATCCGGTCTACGGCCGGTTGGAGCAAACTCATCTGGACAGTGTACTTCGAATTTCAATTGGTTATCCCCGTACGTGACAACTCTCATAACTGCACCTTTCTCCCTATGTTTCCTTAGTTTCCCATCCACCCTTGTTGAAAACGTTTGATTCCTGGACAGTAATTCAGAAAATATAAGTCAACAAAAAAAATATACATACCTTGGCAAAATCTCTGAATAAAAATATACATACCTGGACAGTAATTCGAGGGTTTTAACACGCCGTGCAACAAACCATGCATTTAACTTGTAGAAGGTGTCCTCCACAATTGCTACCACGGGCAACTGTCGGCTCTGCTTGAAAACAGCATTCAAGGACTCAGACCCATTTGTGGTCATAATTCCACCGGAAACCTCCATCACGGGCTTGCAATATCTTCTCATATGCGGGTGGCTCAGCAAGATCGGCGGGATTATTTTTACCCACCTTGAGTAAGTACAAATTTGTCTTTGGACAGTACTGCAAAAAAAAATTTAGATGAGAAAATTTAAGTAAATAATTCAGAAAATATAAGTCAACAAATAAAAATATACATACCTTGGCAAAATCTTTGAACATCTCTTCCACCCTTCTCGGCTTCTTCTTCTTGCAACCAATTCTGAATGTATCTGCAACCCATTTTTCAGATCCGCAGTTCTTGTGTAGGTTGTCTGTAACATGTTGCATACACAGCCTGTGCACACAATCGCCGTTCGCTGTCGACCACCCGAAATCTGGGCGATCAAAACATATTTGATTCCTTTGTGCTGGTCTAATATGACACAAAAGAACTGGTCGCCAACCACTTGTCTTCTTACGAACCTCATGAAAAATCCCCAGTTTTCCCCGTCCTCCTTCTCAACAATTGCAAAGACCAAAGGCAACAACTGGTTTTCAGCATCATATGCACATGCGATCAGCAGTCTCCCGTCGTAACGGCCAGACAGGAAGCATGCATCCACACTGATGACAGGTCTAATGTATGGCACAGTTTGAATACATGGACCGAACGCCCATGCTATGGCCTTGAATTGCAACGCGTTGTAGACAGTCCGTACGCCTATATTCCAACATTCAAAGACAGTGCCGGGATTTGTACTTGCTATGGCCTGCAGCAATGGTGCAAGCAAGTTGTATGAACCATGCCAGCTACCGAACATTCGGCAAATCACAAGTTCACGCCCTCTCCACAACCTGTTGTATTTTGGGACGACATTCTTGTAAACCCGTCTGACAGCTCTACCGACCTCCTTAAGGCTCATCGATGGGTCATCCTTAACGTCATTCTCAATTACATCGGCAATAAGTGAAGCCGTAAGATTTGCATGGTCTTTCCTTGATGACGTAGCCTTGCATGTGTGAGGTGGTTCACACTTCTTAATAATCCATGCCTCGCCCCTACCCACAGGGGTTGCATATAGACGGAAGTGGCAATGCGCTTCGTCGACACAAACAATTACTAACCTTCTTCGGTCCCTTTTGTCAGTTCTGCACTCCCAGTTGCCGTGAACATGGACCTCATTTATTTTCTTCACAAGTTCATCTATGTTGGTGTAAACCTGCTGCGGAGCAAGCTCTTGACTGTACCTGACACGCGGCCCAAAAAATGAGATGTCTGCCTCTTCAAAAGCAGTGGTATCGTTGAATGTGGGGCACGGATGCCTATCTGTCCGACCTCTAATCGGAAATCTGCCTTTCTTAGGTAAATAATCTCCATCACCTTCTGACAGGTGATCAGAATCCCAATCCCCTTCCCATTTGTCACCTGTTTCCAAATTTCCTTGTGGTACGGCATCGAGCTCAGCATCAAGGTCAAGGTCTCTCCGGATAGCAACGGGTGACACTATAGGTATTGATGGTGGTACAGATGGAAATCTGGGTTGGATTGGGGTTTCAGGAGGAGGTGGTGGTGGTGGTGGTAGATCAGTGGTAAAATCAGGTACATAATTCTCATAAACGGGTGATACGGGCGGTTCATAACTCGAGTGGCGGGGGTTGTCATACCTCGAGGGGCCGGGGTTGTCATAACTATAGTGGAGGGGGTTGTCATAACTAGAGTGGCAGGGGTTGTCATATCCCGAGTGCTCACGACCCGAGTTGTCATAACCCGAGTGATCATAACTCGAGCTGTCATAACTCGAGTGACGCGGGTTGTCATAACCCGAGTGATCATAACCTCTATTTTCCCTAGATGTTCTAACCCCGGGTTCACGCTGAACTCTCATGGAATATAAGTCCATTACCATTACCCCCTGTGACTGAAAAGTGTTGTAAACACTCCTCCATAACGACTCATCTGTTATTGGATACCTGGTATAGTAAGGTCTACCACCACTTACTGTGTTAATCCGGGTAGCTAAATCTATATCATACCGGTTCGGGTTCACACCGATCTTTTCATACACTATTCCCTTCAGTTCAACAAATGAGGTATTTTCATTTACCTCGAAGCCGTAGGCTGCTTCCTTAGTGTACTGTGCTCCCTCCGCACCACGGGTAAACTTCCCGCCCACATACAGTGCAACCAACATATTTCCGTTATGGAATTACTGTTCTGGAAATACTGTGCTGGAATTACTGTGCTGGGATTACTGTGCTGGGATTACTGTACTGGAATTACTGTTCACCATCGCCTCAAAATCGCCTGACAGCTCTCATTCGGTTCTGGATTATTAAGTTGGATTGGAGAATGAATACTGTGCTCATCATGAGAGAGAAAAACCCCTTTTATAGGGGTTTTATAGCGGACCGCCCAGCTGCTGGGAGGTCAGATAAGGGTAGTGGACCGCCCAGCCGACGGGCGGTTGGAGTAGAAATAAAAATAAATTTGGGGTGGGAGCAGATTTGATAATTTGTTTTTTTTTTGGGTATTAATAAAAATATCGGAAAAAAGTCTACCAATTCGAACATTTAATAAGTCTGCCTGAGATCCTCTGTGGCAACCAAGACAAAAAATTTGAACATAACTTTTTTTTGAAGACCCAAGTTTGTACGATCCAAAGAGGAAACTAAATCCTTTGAACCAGGAGCGATTTTTCCGGTTCAAAATTTAGATCGTAATTTTTTTTTACCTATCGAAAATCGAAAGTACTTATTTTCTCTTTATATATTATTTTATAATATTTTCTGTGAATAAAAAATTCTCTTAAAAAAAAAAGGAGAAACTGTAATATTAGAATGTGGAAAGGACGATTATAGACAATATATGGCTATTTGTGTAGCCAATCAATTAATTGTCCTTGGCACTTGAATCATGGAAATTTTGTCTGTCGTTTTAACCACATGCATCATATTGTCCGTCCATTTCTAGCTCTAGGTCGATTTTTGTTTTGGTTTCAAGTTTTTCTCGTCTCAGGAACTATGGTTTGATTATTTTTTATTATTATAATCAGGGGCGGACCCAGAGTATTTCAGGGGGCAGCTGCCCCCCCTGGATTTTGAGTTTTAGTGGAGATTTATCGGTTCCGATCGATTTTTCTCCCCATGGAATTTTTTTTGTCTCCCTCTGGACGTTTAATTTGTAATTCGAATTAAATTTAGGGTTAAAATTGAAATAAATCTATTGAATTTTTATTGGTAGTTAGAATTATAAGTCAGAGCATCATAAATTACAAGTCAAAGTATTGGAAAGTATAAGTTAAAGCATTATTTTTTGTCGAATACTCAATTGGTTAATGGATTTAAATCCGATTTAATATCTTTTTGCCCCCTGACGAAAATCCTGAATCCGCCCCTTATTATAATCATCCGATTTAAAACAGAAACATAATTATATCAACAACTACAATAAAAAGCACCTATACTATAAACCATTACTGAGATTTAAGAAGGAATAAATTGTCCTTGAAAATGTTTAGGGAGTTAAAAATTAAGGATTATCTATTTTGAGTTTAAAATTATGCATAAGCATTTGAATTCATATTTTCTCTGAAAATTGAGAATGTCATTAGATTTGATCTTTAATTTATGAAAGTGTTTTTAGAAATTAGTCTTTTGATTCTTTATTTTATTTTATTTTTGATCTTCTATTCTTTAATATATATGATGGAGAGAGGGTTAGAGCATCTCCATTCCAGCAAACGTTTAGCAATTAATTTGAGTTGCTTTTAAAGTAAACTTGCTAATGTAAAAACAGTAGTACATCTCTGCAATTATATTAACAATTAACACATCAGATTAACAATTTTGGATTGCTACAGCATTGTGGGTGCAGTTGGTCCAATCCCCACAAAAAATGGGCCACTATTAGGTATCATGGCACTGTTCTTGTTCGCAAGTGTGATTGCTCTAAGGATAATATTTTGTCTTATGCTGAGAATTAATTATATCTAACATAACTAATTAAGATGTTAATTTTTGAATGGATGATTGTAGATATGAAACATAGAATTCGTTACCGGAATAATTTGAGATGTTCACCTCATGCTAAATAGAACACATTTTGTCTTTTAGTGCTTTGTGGTGAAGATTTGCTTTGATTGTGATGAAGCAAATCTTAATTAATTGAGCTTGTAAGCGGAAACACAGACCATGAAAGTTGGGTCATAACTTCTGGGCTGTGCTATTATAAATTTAGTGCGTCTGAAAGAATCCATGTACGGTTATGGTCACGTGCTTTTCACGTGGAATTTCGGATGAACTCCAATGGCACCTTCTGTCGTTTTGCCTCTGTCAGAGTGATCAGTGAAAAAGGAAATCATATTTTGTTCGGAGAGGTCCCACGTGACTGTCAGAAAGGACCGAAATTTTTATTAATAGAAAATAAAATAAAAAAATATCAACAATTAACATTGAAGAACGTTTTCACGGGAATAAAATAAATGTCAAAACACTGTAGTCGGACGTTATGGTCGATAACGTTTAGTTAATCTGATCGCTAATGATATCTAATTAACAAAAAACACTGTAGCTGGACGTTATGGTCCATAACGTCCATCTACATTTTTTTCTTTTTTTTTGCTTGCTTTAGCTTGTGATTTTTTTGAAAAAAACCACTGTAGCTGGACGTTATGGACCATAACGTCCAGCTACAGTGTTTTTTTTCAATTAAAGATTCTTAGCGATCAGGTTAACTGGACGTTATGGTTTATGACGTTCAGCTACAGTGCCCTGGACGTTATGGACCATCACTTTTTTACTACATATCGAATTCCAGCGAAAACATTATTCAATGTCGATATTTTTTTATTTTATTTTCTATTAATAAAAATTTCGGCAGAAAGGATGGCCTGAAGAAGAAGAAGAAGAAATTCGACAAGAGCTTAAGTTGACAAGCCCAATCCTCTGCATTAACGCACCGTCCGATCAGAATCCGGACCAATCCGGCCACTCCTGTAACGCACGGAGCCTTTAATGTTCGTGCAGAATTGAATCGGACGGTCCTGATCTTAACTCAAAATTTGAGTCAACTCGGAGGATCCGAATTTTATGCAATAGTCCCTTTTCTCTTCTTTTTTTTTAGTGAGTACCAGTTGGTAGATGATTGGTACCTTTCTTTCCCTGTTTCCCATGGTGATTTAAAAATCTTATCTGGTCTACCAATAAGCTCAGAGAGAGGGAGAGAGATAGTACTTGGCAGCCGCTGGCAAGGTTTTGAGAGAGAGAGAGAGAGAGAGAGAGAGAGAGAGATGGATCAGGCTACTGTCGCGTTCACTCTGGTTGTACTATGCTTTATGGGCTCAGTATGTACCAGTGCTGGTAACTATGTAAGGTACAACACAACTGCTGGGTTAGTGGCCGGTAAGTTGAATGTGCACCTTGTGCCGCATTCACATGATGACGTGGGATGGCTGAAGACTATTGATCAGTATTTTGTTGGATCCAATAATAGCATTCAGGTTTAATCTGTATAATGTTTTATTTCTATTTTTACACTACAACACCTGTTCAGTGTCCGTTAGTTGGCATAAATCTGTATATCTAATAGGTTTAGTACTCTTATTGCATTTCCGTGATACCTCATTTTCTTCTTATAATAATTTTTGTTTTCCTTTTCAGGGAACAAGTTTGATTAATGTGCTGGATTCAGTGGTTGAAGCCTTGATTAGAAATCCAGACAGGAAATTTGTTTTTGCAGAACAGGTAAATTCTAATTCTGTTGCATGTTAATTCCTGCACAAATAATATTCATTTTATCAAACTATGTAATTGAAAAAAAAGTCATGTAGGCATTTTTCCAAAGATGGTGGGAAGAGCAAAGTAAAGCAACTCAATCCATAGTAAAAAAGCTGGTTCATTCTGGTCAGCTCGAGTTCATGTATAGAATTTTCTTTTTCTCTCTTCTTTCTGAAAATTTTCAAATTATCTGCCATACCAGTTTTAATTAGTAGGAAGTCAACAGTTAAGATAGTTTTGGACCAGAAATGGAGGCTGGTGCATGCATGATGAGGCAGCCACACATTACATAGACATGATTGACCAGACTACCCTTGGTCACCGCTTGATTAAAAAGCAGTTTGGCAAGGTCCCTCGAGCTGGCTGGCAGATCGACCCATTTGGGCACTCAGCTGTGCAAGCCTACTTGCTTGGAGCTGAGGTGATTTTATAACTGAAACCTTCTTATGAAACTTTTTATGTGTGGCTCAAATATTGGATTTGGGAATTGCAGCTAGGGTTTGATTCAGTGCATTTTGCAAGAATAGATTACCAGGACAGAGCCAAGAGAAAGGGTGATAAATCTCTCCAGGTTATATGGCGTGGATCAAAAACCTTTGGCTCCTCCTCTCAGGTTATCCATACATATTTTCCTCTCTTTGTTTCTTTAACAAAAAAGGGCAAATAGAGAAATTATATAAGTATTTTGCTTTTACTTGTAGATATTTGCAAATACATTTCCAGTGCATTACAGCCCTCCAGATGGTTTTGGGTTTGAAATCTTTGATGACATCATACCAGTTCAGGTAACTTATTTTTCTTTCATTTAGTAATAATTTTGACATATGTTTTTCAGAATTATTATTGTTTAGCTACAAAGCTTGTTACAGCAATACTTCTGGTTGCATGTAATTTTAAATCATTGTTTTTGCATTATAAATCAAATATTTGAAGGTTGACTGACTTCTTTTTTGCAGGATGACCGGTTTCTATTTGACTTAAATGTGGAGCAACGTGTAAATGATTTTGTAAATGCTGCTTTAACTCAGGTTAACTTTTCTCTTTTACTTTTTTTTTTCTTTTACTTTTATATGTAAATTTTTCTATTGCAGCTAAACAAATAATTGTCCAAGTCATGTTATATGAAGCCATATTCAAATGATTTACATTATTCAATCTAAGTCAAAAAGTTCTCACTTATGTTAATTAAACTTCTTATATATTCAGGCGAATGTCACACGCACCAACCATATAATGTGGACAATGGGAGATGATTTTCAATACCAATATGCCGAATCATGGTTTAAGAACATGGACAAACTTATCCATTATGTCAATAAGGTATATAGTTTCTCCTTGTAAAAATTTTACTTGGAAACCCCTCACGTATATATAATGAAGGTAGACACAGGAAAAATTTGAATTTATGATATAAAGCTTAATTTAAGAACTTTTACAGATCTTTTGGCAAATTAATTTATATATAACAGGATGGCCGAGTCAATGCTCTTTATTCAACACCATCCCTTTATGTAGATGTACTGAATTCACTTGAAGAGAAGAGGCCATTGAAACATGATGATTACTTCCCGTAATCTCTCTCTCTCTTTGAAAACTCTCTCCTTCTCTCCCCCACCCCCTCTATCTTTATCTACTATTGACTATCAACACTCTAATTTTTTATTTTTATTTTAATGATGATTGGTAGTTATGCTGATTCAGCAAATGCTTATTGGACCGGGTATTTCACCAGCCGACCTGCTTTCAAGCGATTTGTTCGTGATCTTAGTGGCTATTATCTGGTAATATAAACTTTTCCTTTTTCCGATGTTTGCATTACCTGTCAAAACCAGGATGTACGTGCCTAAAACAGTTCTTACTACCATCATAACTTTTGGGATTATTGGTCAGCCATCTATTTTTTCTTATTATGTGTCTAGGTACACTTTCATGATGAAATTCAGGCTTTATTGCAGCACTTATGTCAAGTTTGATCTGCATAATGATAACTTTACATGCTAACAATAAATTATATTCGAGATAGGCTGCAAGGCAACTGGAATTCATGATGGGCAATATATCACATGGTGTTTACACACCAAGTCTACGAGATGCATTGGCAGTGGCACAGCACCACGATGCTGTTTCAGGAACCGCACGGCAACACACCACTGATGATTACGCCAAACGCCTTTCCATTGGTGCATCTAAGGTATCAACTTCTTTCTTTTGTATTATTTTTAAATCATATGTTTGAGTTATTCCTGGATTTTAGAAGCTTTGATCATATTTTTGCTTGTATTAAAACCTTGTAGGCAGCTAAAGGTATTGATGTTGCTCTTACTTGTCTGACAAGTGGATACAAGACCTGTTCTTCCTCAGCTTCAGAACTTAGCCAGGTACCTGAATTTTATTATTATCTTCAATTTTAATTTTTTTCTTAGTCTTGTACTTTAGTTGTATTATTTGTATATTTTATTAATGACAGCGATGACACAAAAACTTGGAGTAGGAAAAAAAATAACAAAGCAACAATGTAATAAGAAATATATATCCTCGTCAATTGTGATCTTCTATAATCACTTATCATCTGGTATGAGTCATGACTTAAATTTTGCTAAGTGAAACATTCTGTGCGATAATTGCAGTGCAATTTGCTAAATATAAGCTACTGCCCTGCAACTGAGCAAAAGATCTCATCCAAGAAAAGCTTGGTATGGTTCTATTTTTGATTGAGATTTATTTCTACATACATTAATGATAACTGAATACTCTAATCTTGCAAGTGTCTGGATATTTATTTACTTAGGTGGTGGTGACATACAACCCTCTTGGATGGCACCGTACTGATTTCATCAGGATACCAGTGAGTAACAAAGTGGTGTTATCATGTTTTTGCAGTATACCTGGTG
The DNA here is from genome assembly GCA_028015225.1 of Carex myosuroides. Taxonomy (NCBI): domain Eukaryota; kingdom Viridiplantae; phylum Streptophyta; class Magnoliopsida; order Poales; family Cyperaceae; genus Carex; species Carex myosuroides. The sequence goes on from CM051480.1 coordinate 2,139,538, forward strand.
GACTCTTTTGATATATATTTTTGTTTTCAGATAATGGCTTTATAATATTGTTATAATGTGGAGGCTCTTTCTGGAATTCTCTGATTATATTTTTTTTTTCCAGGTCAGTGATGACCAGCTTGTAGTGAAGGACTCAAGTGGAGCTTTTGTTGAAACACAGTTTGTGGAGATAGATAGCAGCACACTAGATCTGAGAAAATTGTACGTAGAGGCTTATCTTGGAAGTTCCCCTAAACAGACCCCAAAATATTGGCTTATATTTCAAGCTTCTGCACCTCCTTTGGGTTGGAATTCATACTACATTGCCAAGCAAACTTCAAGAGGTAGAACTTCACAAAACATTAAAATAAAACAATTCTTTTCTTCTTGCAAAACTACTTCTAAACTTCCTTTTACTGGAATCTTTTCGCAATCGAACAGTGCATCTAAAGAGTGGAGGTCTGCCAAAATTAGCTTATTGGGAAGATGGTGCTATTGAGGTGGGACCCGGGCCTCTAAAAATGGCCTTTTCTTCTTCTGGTCAGCTACAAAAGATTACAAATTCTATGACAGGGGTTAGCCTTTTTCTTTGCATTTTATATTTAATTGTCTAATTTTCTTCTAGCCATTTTTAATTTCTTATATGACCTTGCTATTATTTAGGTTAGCCTGCCAATACAACAAAATTATCTCTGGTACCGTTCTAGTGCTGGCGATGCATCAGACAGTCAGGTTTCGTAATTCAATTTAAAATTATCACATTAATTTTATCTTTACAATGTAATCCTATTTGAATTTGATCTTGCGTATTGGTATAATTTGCTCGTTTATCTTTTAGGCATCTGGTGCATACATATTTCGACCAAATGGTACTGGAGCAATTAATGCTTCTAGTTCTGTAAGTTAATTAGTTATTTTTCTGTACCATTTAAGGATTGGATTTTTTTGTTTATTCAGGTACCATACTTCATTTTTTTTCTTGGCATTGTTGTTTGTATCTGTTGAATTTAATTAAATGATAATTAATTTTAGGTTAACCTAAAGGTTAAGAAGGGACAACTAGTTGATGAGGTCCATCAGCAGTTTGGTTCTTGGATTTATCAGGTTAGTCCTTTAACCATAGTTTATTTAAATATCTTTTGCCTTTCTAGAAACCTTAAATTACAGAAGACAATTAAAAATTTTATTTCTTCAGGTGACAAGGCTTTATAAAAAGAGGGATTATGCTGAAGTTGAATTCACTGTAAGTCAAACTTATCTCTGGGCAGGTGGTTGAAATGCCAAAATATCTGTCTAGACTAGAAAATATTTTGAATTTCTTAATCCCTTTGTCCCTAGAAAAAAAGGGATACTCAAATATAGTAAATGCTGACACAAGCTTAAGCAAAGACAGTTATCTCAATTTTCAGGCACACTACGAAATTTTTAATTATTTAAAAAAAAGGAACATAGAATCATCAAATTAGTAGAAGCTACTAGGAACATGTCTTCGAGGATCGTATAAGAGCGGTATAATATATTTGTCTAGATTGGGCCAATACCTGTAGAAGATGGAGTTGGAAAAGAAGTTATAAGTCGACTTTCAACAAATATGGTTACAAATGGAACATTTTACACAGATTCCAATGGAAGAGACTTCCTAAAACGGGTCAGTCATCAATTATTGCATCTATTGGAAACTGTTTTCCTTGATTATCCAAATTTAATACTTGTTCTTACATGTGTGACCTTCAAAATTTTGTCTTTGCATATGAACACACAGAACTTTACATTTGATTGTGCGTGAAATAGGTTAGAGATTATAGGGAGGATTGGGATCTTCATGTGACCCAACCAATCGCTGGAAATTACTATCCGGTACTCAATTCAAAATTTTCATTAGTATCACTAACTTTTTTATTATGCCACATATCATAAATATTAATTAGTTCTCTCTTCTTCTTTTTTTGCATTTTTGTAGGTTAATCTTGGAATATATATAGTGGATGAGAAATATGAGCTCTCTGTTCTAGTGGATCGTGCAATTGGAGCTTCAAGCATTGAAGATGGTCAAATAGAATTAATGATCCATCGGTATTTTCTCTACTTCTATATATCCTCATCTTTCCAAAAGGAGAGTTTGTGAGAATGCCCAAGTCTTCAAATCTTATATTTGTGGTATTTTTTTGTTAAATTCTAGGCGAATGCAACATGATGATGGTAGAGGTGTAGGAGAGCCACTTGATGAACAAGTTTGCGTAGCAAAAAAGTGCAAGGGTCTTACGGTATAGTTGCACTTTTGATGCCTCAAAACTTTGAAATTTGCTCGAAGCATTTTCAGTAAAATTATTTGTTGATACATCTCTGCTATTTCATTTTCTCAGATAAGAGGACATTATTACATTGGAATTAACAAATTAGGAAATGGATCATATTGGCGCAGAACAACTGGCCAACAGATCTACTCCCCTTTTCTTCTAGCTTTCTCACATGAGGTATAAGAGTTGCTATATATCCACTTTTCATCCCTGTTATCTGGTGGTTTTCTTAGTTTCTCTTTGAAATCAACGGTAAAAGCACACAAATCTATATGTATGTATGCTTGTCAAAGTAAAACATCATTTTCAGGGTGAAATGCTTTTAGGCTGGATATTAGTAAATATGCACTTCAGATAGCTTGTTCCCTTCTATTTGCTAGCTATCTTGTTTTGTTTCTTTGTTTTCTTTTTTGTAGGATGAGGAGGTTTGGAAGTCATCTCATGTCACAAAATCTTCCTTGATGGATGAAAATTACAGCTTACCTCCAAATGTTGCAATAATCACACTCGAGGTTTTGAATAACATTTAATCTTGTGATCTAAAATCCATGTCAAATCCGAATGGAAGTAAAATATCTTATTCACTTTATTGTTGTAGAGTCTTGATGATGGAACTGTGCTTTTACGTTTGGCACATTTATTTGAGGTAAGTTATAAAATAACTCGCTCCATTTTTTTTTTTTGAACAATTGCCGGTAACATTTGTACCCTCTCCATTTTAGAGTGTTTGCTTAAATTCCTGCAACCACTTTCAACAAACTCTGATCTAAATTAATATTAATAGGCTGGTGAAGATGCTAATCATTCCACAATGGCAAGAGTGGAGCTTAAGAAGCTCTTTTCACAAAGATTGGTATGTAATTTCTTACCGTGAACTGATGTATACCAAACAATACCAGTAACAATTTCAGTATGTGGTCAATTGTTTTCTTTTCTTTTCTGAAATTTCTTTTGGTTGTCTAATATAATAGTTCGTGCATATAATGCATATAATGCTTTCTTAAACAAATTGTGTACCGGTGATGAAATATACCAATCATGGTTTTTACCGTGTGTACTAGCTTACAACCTTAATGTAGGACCCATGTACGAACTAAAAACGAGTTGTACATGGCAATTGACAAAATGTTACTTATTTCATGAACTTGTGCACTTGTGGCAATTGACATTTCCTTTATAGCTCTTATTTTTCCTTTTGCTTTCTGAATTGTGGCTTTAACAGATTAAAGAGATAACAGAAACAAATTTATCAACAAATCAAGTAAAGTCAAAGATGAAGAGGCTCAATTGGAAAACTGAAGGGGCAGAAGAAGACACGTTGCAGCCTGTAAGAGGGGGCAAGGTTGATAGTGAAGTTCTAGTGGTTGAACTGGGACCTATGGAAATACGCACCTTTTTGTTGAAGTTTTGAAATCAGGAACTTAAATATGTGAATTTGGATATCACATCAATAATTCTTGCTATTGTCATTGTTTCCAATTAATAAGGCAGCCAAATAAGTTTCCATTCAAGCAATTCTAAATCGTTAATTGTTTTTTTCTTTTCAAGTCCAATAATTGGAATTCACGAACTGGTAAGGTTTTAATTTATTTTAGCCCTGAATAATAAAAATTAATATTTTTTTTTTTTTTGAACAAAAGGCATAAAGCCCATTGCATTAGCAACATATGTCTTTAATTACATCATATCCTACTAGTCCAGGTGAAAGGCTTCAGCTTAAGGCTGAGATCAGACATTTACCCCTGTGACTCTTTAACAACTCACGGAATCCTGACCTTCATCAACATCCATCAAAGTTTTAGAAAGATCCCTAGTGTCATTAAGACTTATTACAACTATTAGACTGGTACTTCTAAAAAAAACCCCAGTTTAGACAAAAAGATCCCTGTCTAATTTTCTTTTGCCAGGTGCCCTCATCCTGTGGTCAAGTCATATTCTGTCTCAATGAGGTGAGTGTTGCCGCCCCATTCACGAAGTGGTATTTCATCGACATTAACCGGTATCCATCCCGTAAGCTCCTGTGCTATCTCTTCCTTGGTATTACCTGCCCAATAGTAAATGAGAGCGATTATATGAAAAATCATGACTTAATTTTCATCCCTGTAAAACAAACATCGTTTCTGTGCTTCCAAATCGACCAACAAATAGCACTTAATACAATAGTTGCAGCAGTTTTTTTATTGATTGGTAAGGTTTGAATAAAAGCTAAAATTTCTCTTAGAGATCTCCATTCATGTGATATATTGTGAAATTGTCCCATCCAAAACCATATTAATTTTGCAAAACTTACAAGTAACAAATAGATGATCTACATCTTCAACCATCTCACAGAAATGACAAGAACTAGAACCAATCCACCCTTTTTTAACTAAAGAAGTTTAAGTCAGAATTTTTTTGTGAGCAACCAACCACATAAAAGCCCTAATTTTTGGAGGAACAAGTAATAAAAATTAACATTGGGATAGTGTCGAGCGCAAATAGAAAAATAGGATCTGATATGGGAATCATCAATTCTTCCACCAATGGCATTTTCCTTGACGGAAGGGTGTATTATTGCCTAACAACCCAAAATAAAATTTCGATGATGATTCAGACAAATGCTACTATCAGATTTTTTTTTTAGGGTAAGGTGGCAACTGCTACTATCAGATTATATGGCAGAAATGGTGTAACATAACTTGGTCCCATTCCGGACTTACTCGATCTCAGCAAGTAAATATCAAAGCTGGCCCATGCCGAATGGCCGAAGCCCATATGAGTTTGCTTCTTAAAGACAAATTTCATATCTGGAAACCCCGCGCCGAGCCGTTTCAATACTTCTATGAGTCTATCCTCTCTTCCACTCCTCCAGCGCAAGAAAGAACCACTGAAAAAGGAATTCGTCGGAGGTGTCTCGCCTTCGTTTCCGACCATTTCGCTAATCAATCTCTATCTCTTTCCTCTTCCTACTACTACTCTCTCTCTCTCTCGCTAACCTAATTAGTATTCTTATTTCTCAAAAGCCTTGTCGGCGTCTTCACCTCCCCCATCGCTCGGAATCTTAACCCCATCTCATCATTTCGGAACCTTAACCCTTGTCATCGCTATTCAAACCACTTTACGAAGGAACGATCAATCGGAGGTCTGATTGGGGATCTGGCGGGGCTCATGCACAAATCTTTCTCTTAGCCTCAACTGAAGCGCTGGTGTGTTCCTGTCGCCAGGCAGTAGGTGCCTAGCCACTTCTTCTAATCGCTGAGAAGATCGCAGTGAGATATTCTTTTTCTTTATATTTTAATTTTTTAAATTTTTTCTTTTTTTTAGCTCTTAACTCGTGTATTTCTTGTTGAAACCTTTTTCCACCTGGCTGATGAATTAAGTCAACGCTTGATTCAGAAGATAATCTTGATTTTAGTTTTGAGAGCACGGTTCTAGCTAGATCTGTATATTCTTACTCGCGTATTTCTAGTTAGATTCACACACACACACACACACACACACACACGCAAAACCCTAAACCCTATGCGTGTGTGTAGAGGAGGGTTCCAATGCACCAATGTTATCGTACTCCAAACCAGTCCCAAAATTTGGACTCTCGAATTCGCACTACGATTTGTGCGGATCAGAGAGCTTGATCAGAGATCCAATAGCCTCTAGTTCCCCTCTCTTTCGCTCTTTCCCCCACCCTACTCCCGACCACTGCTTGCGACCGAATCACATGAACCTGCCAACCCGACTTCTTTGCTCACAACATAATTCATCATTTGCCTGACTGAAGTTCTGTAGTTTGTTATCTATTTCGCACCAAAAATACTTTCCAAGACCATTTCTTTACTATTCAGTTTACCTGGCTTGATTTTGTTCGTTTTCTGGGTGTGTGTGAGTTTTTTAAAACCTTTTTAAAAATTAAACCACTTCTTTTTGTTTGTTTTGTAGATTTAGAGAAAATGATGAGGAGATTTTTTTCCTTCAAATCCAACAGTTATGAAGATAATAGCAAAACACCTCCATTGCCAGCTGGCAAAAACAATTATCAGAAATTCCCTGAAGGGGATGCAGCTTTTAGTGGGTCCAGAACACCTGATGAGTCTATTTCAAAGTCAAGGAAGCGATATGCAGATGAACAAGACTTCTCCAGTCCTCGACTAAGGAGAAGCCTTTCCTTCTCATCTCCAGCTCCTTTCCATAATACAGATGAATCTGATTCCAACTTCTGTCAAAATTTTAATGGAGCGCCTCAGATTTATCAGAAGTTCAGCCCAATTCAGTAAGTTCAGCCCACATAATCCTACCTCACCCCAAAGAACAAGTCATTTGAAATCCTCTCTGATAGTTCATTACTTCAGTATGCTTAAATGAACTACTTCAGTAAGTTCAGCCCACATAATCCTACCTCACAAAACATTTCGTGCCCTTTATGAATTATTTTATGTTTCTTTTGTTTTCATCTGTTTTGTTCCTTCAGTATGCTTAAATGCTTATCAATATTGACAATATTCTCATTGTTTGTTTATTCTATGATCTCTTTTTCAATAGGTGCCCATTCTCAAGGAATGGATCCAATGATATCCATTACCTTGGCATCTCCAATTCGGACTCTCCTTTCATCTCTTCAGCCCCTGTTAGATGCCAGTCCTCACAGATCACAAACCTTCCAGATAAAAACAGTTTCCTAGATGTGTACATAGAAGGGGAGCAGCGACAAGAAGAAACCAGCAACCCACTAGAAGAGAATCAGAGCACCTTTTCTGACACCAATAAGGAATCTGATTCGCTCACCAGAAAAATGTCTGCTCTCGGTCTAGGGAAGCCTCCACGGCCCCATTCCAGGGAGTCAAATTCTTTTAGAGAGGCAAAAGATCTTGAGTCCGAAACGACTTCCCGCATTGAGGATATCTATGAGGATACATCTGATGCAAGGGCATTTTCTTCAAATGTAGCCTATTCGTATGATGTGGATGAGGCATTAATGAGGAAGGCTCAGGAGGCTGATGAGATACTTGCATGCCTCTCTGAAGAGAACTCTGAATCAGATAAGCTTAAGCTTAAAGGGGTACTGTACCTTGTCCTGATTTTTCAAATTCTAATGTTTGTTAACAAATGCACCAAAAAAACTTTGAAAATGAATTATGTTTTGCTTATTATCTTTGCATGACTAATTGATGGTATGGATAACTTATTAGATTGTACAAGCTTGCTTGTACGGTCTGCCTTTTAACATAAACAAAGAACATAAACAAGAAGACAGAACATAATACAAAATATTCAGCACATGAAGTAGATCATAGCAAAAAATTTATTTAGTTCATGCAATAGGTACAGTCGAGTAACTTTTTTTTATTGAACTGTTTCCATTAATTAGTCTGAAATCTTTAATCTCCGTGTAAATGTTATCTCTTATTGCAATTCTTTCTATAACGAACCATTACATATACAACCATTATTCATGATTAAATTTTAATATTCAACAGGTAACTGCCAAATCTCTGCTTACTATAATTCGAGAGATAAATAAAGACAGAAAGCATCTTGCTCTAGAGCTATCCGCACAAATTAAGTCTAGACTAGCTGAGCGGTTTGATTTAAAGGAAAAATACAGAAACTCAAGGTTAGAACTGGATGCGCGCTTGAGGCAGCTTGAAATGGAGAAGACTGAGCTTCAGTTAGACCGGGAGAGAGAGCTTGACTGGCAATCGAATGATTGGTCGGTCAAGATAGGCAAGTATGAGTTAGAGGAGAAGAGGCTCAGAGATAGAGTCAGAGAACTTGCAGAACAAAATGTGATGCTTCAGAGAGAGATATCCTCTCTAAAATCAAGAGAAGGAGAAATTCAGGCTAAAATGGTGGATTACGAGGCACAGTTAGATATAGAAAGGAAGGATAATTTGGAGCTCAAACAGTCATTAACGGAGGTGACTGAAAGTTTTAAAGTGGCTGAGGGGCAATTAGGTCATTTCCGGATGAGCTATAAAGAGAAAGAAGAAGAAGCAAGGGCATTGCATAAGACAGTTCTCAGGCTTCAAAGAACTTGTACTGACCAAGAAAAGAGCATCAACAGTTTGAGACATGATAAAAAGCCAAGAGATAAAGATAGCTGGTACGATACTGAGATTTCAAGGCTTACCGGTGTGGAGCAAAATCTAAGACAGGAGGTCAAATCGTGCCGGATAGAAATAGAAATATTAAGGCGTGAAAATATTTCTTTCTTGGAGAGACTCAATAAGGGTAAAAACGGTAATGGTAATGGGTTTGTGAGACTTGAAGAGGAAATTCGTCAGAGGGTTGAATGTTTGCAAGGCAAGGGGCTTTGTTTGCTCGATGAGTGTAGTCGAGTTTGTAGTGGGTTGTTGAAGTGCATGAAGAATAGGAATAGGGGAAATTTTGAGGGGCGGGATGGAGATGAGGAGAGGTACTCTTTGATACAGTATACTCTAAAGTGTGAAAGCATCAGAAAAGGGATTGAGGGTCTAAAGAGGAGCTTGCAAAGTGTCTCATCAGTGTTGGATGAGAAGTCTGGTGTTAAAGAATCGGAGGAATACTCAGAAAGGCAACACATGAATAATCCATCGGAGGTAATTACAAAAAGAATGTTTATTATCACACAAACTCTAACAGTTACATGTCAGGTGCAGCTTTTGTTTCATTTTCAACAAAATCATGTGGGGTCAAGAAATATAGAGTTACCTGTTAACCTATCTGATCTTGTTGAACAGTTGGGCCAGCATTAAATGAGCTTTAATTTTGGATAATTATCAGAGTTTGATATATTTCTTAAATGGGTATATTCAAAGTGACCTGTCAACGAACCAACATATTCTGACCTGACCCTGACCCATTTGCATATGTCTTAACTGTGTCGGTTCATGTTAAATTGGGGCAAGATCTTCAGATATCAAGATCTAGAGACATGGTAATGTGTTTTCTTTATGGTACTGCTTAAACTAGTTTATCAGCCTTGTATGGTGAGAATACCACTACTCTAAAGTAAAAATACATCAGAAATACCCCTCTTCATGGAAGTCTTTTACAAGCACAAGATATCCCTCTTTTTCTTCCTGAATAGCATGTGAGGGGGGACACGTACTTATGACATTTTGTGTGATACTATTTATCAAGTCTTGTTGTATATATGTATCATATTTTGGTTTTGAAAGGGGTAAATATGCATGGAATTTTGCAAAACTATGCATGAATTTCCCATTTTTCTTAGTTTTTAAGAGCTCAATTGGACCTCAAATAGAAATCCTCAACCTATTTTTGAAACTTTGCAGGACTATACAGGAATTTTCTGTTCTGTTATTTTCTTTTACTTGGGTTTTAATCTTGTAAGTATAAGCTTGGCCAGGTTTAGGTGAAATCACAATTGAAGTTAGTGACTCTCATAAATAAAATATTGGGGTTATCAAGAAATTGTGGTGCATGGTACAAGTGCTACTTTGGAATTTGCATGTTTGTTCACAAACTTGCTAATTTTCTTTTCTTTTTCATGGTTTGTAAGAGCATAACTGAGCTTCATACATAAACTTGGATAGGTTGAACTGGAAGAGCAGTTCAAGTTGGAGACTATGATAAATAAAGTTCTGCGAGAGAATTTGTTCTCAAAGGAAAAGGAAATCGAGCAATTACAGGAGGAAGTGGCATCGCTGGTGAGAGGCGAAGAGCTCTTGCAAAGCGAGATACAGCGAATGCAGGATGAAATTTGTTGCCTCACATACAATACTAAAGACATGGAGATTCAGGTCTCTCTCTCTCTCTCTCTCTCTCTTCTTCTTCTTCTAACTAGAATCTGGTACTTGCTTGTAAAGGAGTTCCTTCAGGTATCGGGGTAGATTCTTCAGGTAATGGTTAGGTACCTAGGAGTATTGAGGCTCACTTGTGTATACCATACAGGAACCTTGTATGACATTTTTGGGCCTTTTTCCCTTGATGTTGCTTTTAGTTGTTGGTGCCAACTTTTGTCTAAATGAGCCTAATCGCATTATAGAGGGAAAGTCTCTTGGTTACTTTTTGTAGCATTTTCCTTTTCTTCCTTTTTGGTAGTAACTTATACATACACGAAATGCAACACCATAATTGTAGCTTTTTTGCTTGTTGCTAATTAAACAGACAGGAAAGAAGATAGAGCAGATCAACCAATTGCAAGAGGAGCTTCAAGAAACAGGCAAGGAATTGACAGCCACCCGCTCAATGCTCAAAACAGCCATGGAGGAGAGAGATTTTGCATCTCATGAGGTGGCGGTCCTTCGAAAAGTCAACAAGGATTTGACAGATGACATCTCCTTCCTTCACAAACGGGTTGTGTTGCTTGATGAGGATTTACTGATCAAAGATGGCCAGATCTCCATCTTGAAGGATAAGCCTGTCAGTGATCTGTGTTTTGACTGATAAGTGGATGAAGAACTTTATTATGAATTTACTTGGGAATCTCATAAATCATGTCAGTACTATAGAAAACATATGTCCTTGAGCAATTATTTTGTATAGGTGATATGTGTTTGCTTTTGGATATTAAACTTGTTATGACTTAGTTGTCAGGAAAGTAAAGAATTTTAATAATGTGTTTGCCTGGGAATCTCATACACCATGTCAGTGCTATAGAAAACATGTCCTTGAAGCAGTTATTTTGTATAGGTGATATGTGTTTGATTTTGGATATTAAACTTGTAATGACTTGGTCATCAGGAAGGTAAAGAATCATAGATTTTAGACTTTTTCTATTTTTTGTTGTTGTTGTTTTCAATTGACATGGTAATTCTTGTATAATTTTAGCACTTCCATGATATTGGTTCTTAATGTCGGTATTGAAATGTCTCTGATTCCTTGTTAACTTCACATCGTTAAACAATAAAATTTGTCATCTCAGGGAGAAAGATTCAATAAATGAGGACATATGGGTCAATTTGCATTAATACATTGTTAAAATGTCAACTGGGGACAAATGCCAGTCAGAATGTCAGATAAGGAAGCCTAAGAGTCCAAACTTTAGCGGTTCTTTAGTTTTCAAAAAGAAAAAGATGGAAGTAGCAGTTCTTTTATCAGGTTAGTCGCGCCTGATCACGGGATTTGATTAATATATAAAATATTTTGATTTGAATGCGAATCAGGTGGCTTGAATAGTCAACTAATATAAAATATTTTGATTCCATAACTATGCTACGTGAATATTCACATAGGAATAATAACCCATCTTATAATAAATAGCTCTTAGATATGTACTAGTATCGGGTTCGTGCGTTGCAACGGGAGCATATTATAAAAGTACAAAAAAAAATCATATAAAATGACATGTTTTTATAAAAAAAATTGGACTAAATGACAAATAACATCTCTTAAATGTCATTTACACATAAATAACATTCTTTAAATGACATTTTTTTTAATCTTTTTGACATATTTTCATAAAAAAAAATCAACATGACATATTAAATGACAAATAACATTTCTTAAATAATATAAAGAATATAAATAAATAAAAAAATAACCAATCAATTATCCTGAAATTTTTATTAATATTCTACAAAAAAAGCAAATATGCTCTCCGCATTGATTTTTTTTTAAAAACACCCTAACAGTCCCACGTTTGGGCGGTTTGTTTTTAATACTTGACTGCCCCACGTTAGGGCGGTCTGCTGCCTGAACCAAACCGCCCCACACAGGGGTGGTCTGCTATAAAAATTCCTATATAAGGCAGTTTTCTCTCTCCTGCCCATTCACAATTCATTTTTATTCCAGAGAAAGAGAAAGAGGAAGAAGAGGAAGAAGAGAAAGACAACTTTTGGGCGATTTAAATGAGAATAAAAGAATAATGAGCCTAAAAAAGTTACTTTATTGATCAAAGGTTCAGGCTTATATAAGCCTTACAACTCGCTTTTACATATAACACCCTAGATTATCTCGTAATGTCCCATTTACCAATAGGACCCTAACAAACCCCGAAAACACGTAAACATACAAATATCTCAACACTCCCCCTCAAGATGGGCGAAAGATATCCACTAAGCCCATCTTGTCACATCCTCTCGCTAAGTCCAATGAATTGAGTCCTTTCGTCAGACAATCTGCTGCTTGGTCTTTGGTTGCAATGTGGCCTAACTCCAGGAGTCCACTGTTCAACTTCTCCTTGATGAAGAACCTATCGATCTCGATATGCTTGGTTCTATCATGCTGCACTGGGTTGTTGGCGATACTGATGGCTGACTTGTTATCGCACCACAACTTCATTTGAGCCCCTTGGTCCATCTTGAGCTCCACCAGCAGGGCTCTCAACCACAGCATTTCTACCACGCCTAAGGCCATAGCCCTGTACTCTGCCTCGGCTGTGGATCTTGCAACTACTGTCTGCTTCTTGCTCTTCCAAGAAACCAGATTCCCCCCTACAAACATGCAATATCGAGACGTGGACTTCCTGTCATCAGCACAGCTAGCCCAGTCTGAATCACAATAGCCCTCAATGTTCAAATGTCCATTCTTCCTGAAAATCAATCCCTTCCCTGGTGCACTCTTCAGGTACCTCAGAATATGGTACACAGCATCCATGTGACCCTCTCTAGGGTCATGCATATAGCGGCTCACCACACTCACAGCAAAGGATATATCGGGACGAGTGTGGCTCAGATAAATCAAGCGGCCCACCAATCTCTGGTACCTCTCTCTATCAACTGGCTCTCCTGCCTCAGCACTCAACTTGGACTTCTGGTCAATGGGAGTAGTCGCAGGCTTGCATCCCAGCATACCTGTCTCTGTAAGCAAATCTAGCACATACTTCCTTTGAGATAACACAATTCCCTCTGCACCACGAGCTACCTCAATCCCAAGGAAGTATCTCAGCTGTCCCAAGTCCTTTACCTCAAACTCCTTGCCCAATCTGGCCTTAGCTGAGCTATCTCACTCTCATCATCACCAGTGATAATCATGTCGTCCACATACACCGCAAGCATCGTAATGTGAACTCCATGTCGCCTAAAGAACACTGTATGGTCTGCATTGGTCTGCCGATACCCCATGCCTACCATAGCCCTCCTAAACCTGTCAAACCAGGCTCGAGGAGACTGCTTCAGCCCATAAAGAGATTTCTGGAGCCTGCACACCTTACCAACAGTTTGTTTCGTGCCAAATCCCGGTGGGACCTCCATGTACACCTCTTCCACCAAATCACCATGAAGGAAGGCATTCTTCACATCAAGCTGATGCAACTTCCACCCTCCATTCGCTGCCAAGGAGACAAGTGTCCGCACTGTGCTCATCTTCGCCACATGTGCAAAGGTCTCATCATAGTCAATGCCATAAGTCTGACTGTACCCCTTTGCTACCAATCGGGCCTTGTAGCGCTCAACCCGACCTTCCGGGCCTTGCTTCACAGTGAAGACCCACTTGCACCCAACCGCCTTCTTGCCTGGTGGTAGTGACACAAGTTTCCAGGTTTTGTTCTTAGCAAGAGCCTCAAGTTCCTCTAGCATGGCAGCTTTCCACTTTGGATCCTCCTTAGCAACCTGCCAACACTTAGGAATAGCGACAATGTCCAAAGATGCAATGAATGCTCCATGTGCAGGTGATATGTGAGAGTAAGAGACAAACTGGGCAATGTCATGTGGAAAACCGTATCGGTCAGGTGGAACCCCCGCATTGGTGCGAGAAGTTCTCCTTACCGATAGGGGAGTGGGAGGAGTAGAGAGAGGAATCATATCACCTGTGTACTCTGGATCTGAGGTGGATGGTGTAGGTGTCTCAGGAGTCGGGGTAGGCAGGGACAAGGGACTTGGCACAAGCGGCACTGTAGGCACGACCCCCTCATTCTGCTTTCGTCTCCTCGTATACACTCTCAGCTCCCCCTGAGCTTGAGTTCCACCATTTCCGAGATCATTCCTTTCCTGTTCCGGCACAACGGCCGACTCCTCATCAATCGGACAAGAGACATCCCCCACACTCACCATCCTCCTCTCACTACCACTGCTAGTCTCCCCCTCTCGCCGCATACCTCCTGTATCGAGCGAGTCTCCAAATGGTGAAGTGACCTGAGAAGAGTAGTATGGCTCAAGCTCTCAAAATGTGACATCCATACTAACGAACAACCTCCTCTCCACAGGACTCCAGCAAACATACCCCTTTTGGGTAGCCGAATACCCAACAAACACACACTTCACAGCCCTTGGATCTAGTTTGCCCACATTTGGTCTGTTGTCCTGCACGAAGCACACACAGCCAAATGTTTTGAGAGGGAGAATATCTCCATTCTTACCTCTCAGCATCTCAATCGGAGACTTCCATTCCAATACCCGCGAGGGCATTCTATTGATCAAGTAAGCCGCTGTCAGAACTGCTTGCCCCCACAAGTATTTGGGAACCTTCATCGACATCATCATACTCCGGGTCACCTCAAGGAGGTGCCTGTTCTTCCTTTCGGCCACCCCATTCTGCTCTGGTGTGTATGGACAAGTGGTTTGATGCTGTATTCCCTGAGATGAGAAGTACTCTCCAAACGTCCTGTTGATGTACTATGTCCCATTGTCAGACCTCAATACCTTCACAACTGCACCGTATTGAGTCTGGACTCCTTTGTGAAAATCTTTGAAGCAAGCAAACACATCACTTTTGTTTTTCATCAAATAAAGCCAAGTCACACGAGAAAAACAATCAATGAAAGAAACAAAGTATCTAACTCCATTCAAAGTAGTTGTGGGACAAGGCCCCCATACATCTGAATGTACCAACTCAAAAGGAGAAGAACTCCTACTACCAGAGCTAGAATAAGAGCTTCTGGTGTGTTTCCCTAACTCACATGCATCACATACCAACTTTTCTTTATTAGCCTTTTCAGACAAAGGCGGATACAACCTACTCAAAACAGAAAAAGACGGGTGACCCAACCGCCTATGGTGAAGCAGCAGGAGATCCTCCACACTCCTCCCGACTCCTCCAGCACCCTCTACAATGGACGAAAGAGCCGAGTCCAAACTCTCCCTATCCAAGTACCATAGACCGCTATGCCATGTGCCAGTCCCAAGCTTCCTACCCGTCCCCTTCTCCTGGAAGACCACCTTAGGAATATCAAAAGAGACAACACATTTTAGTTGGAGAATAATAGCACTTATGGATAAGAGATTCACTGGAAAAGAAGGAGCATGCAAAACATTGGACAAAGTCAGAGAGTTGGTACATCGCACAGTACCCTTACCCACCACGGGCTGGGCCGTACCATCAGCTGTCTGAATACTCTCAGGGACTGCCAGGTGAGTAGAGGAAGAAAACTCCCCAGCAGCACCCGTCACATGTCTAGAAGCACCTGAATCAACGATCCATGATGATCTAGTGGTGGGTATAGAGGCAAGGGCGTGTGAGTCACAAGTACCTGAAGCTGAATGAGCATAAGAAGCAATGTTACCCCTGGGTAAGGATGAGGTGGATGCATCATCGGCCACACTCTTTCCATCTGCCGCTCTTTGCTTCCTCTTCAGTGCCTCCAAAAACTCATGATCCTCATCAGTGAAGACCACACCTGCCTCCTCCTCTTCACCTGCTACCATCAGGTTTGCCCGGTAGCCTCCTCTTCCACCTCCTCTGCGACCCCGACCACGACCGCGATCTCCAGACTGGCCGCGTCTCACCTTTGGTGGCTTAGTGCAAGCTGACTTCAGGTGACCTACCTCTCCACAATTGTAGCACTCCCGGGTCTCACCTCTAGACCTGGTGTTTCCAGAGTTGGAGACAGCTAGGGCCGACTTCACCCCTGGAAGTCCCCCTGCCCCAGCCTGTAGCGCGATCCGGGTCTCCTCCTGTATCATGGCCGAGACTGCCTCATCAAGTGAAGGGATCTTCGGCTGTGCCAGTAACATCGCACTCCTCTGCTCGAAGGCTGGGGCCAGACCCCTAATAAACCCCATAGTCTTGTCCCGCATCTCAGCCTCGGTCCTCCTGCATGCAGGGTCAGGGCAACACAATGTCCTATCGCAATGGTCATGCTCCAGCCATAAACGCTCCAGCTCTATGGCATACTCCTGTACAGACCTCTCTCCCTGTACACAAGCAACGATATATCCTTTGATCTGGTAGACTCTCAGATTGTTCCCTACTCCATCATACGTCTTCCTCAGCTTTTCCCAGACCAGCCTCACATCCTCAATGCCATCCACATTGGCTGCAATCGGTGGTGTCATCGAGCTCAGGAGCCAGATGTATACCAGCATGTGAGTGGACCTCCACTCATCCCATGCCGGAGTCCCTCTGCCGGCTCGGTGATCGCTCCAGTCAAGTACCCCTCCAGTTTTCTCCCTACCAGAGTGTACCTTACCCGACGCGACCAGCTCAAATACGAAGCTGGACCATCGAGTTTCACATCAATCGGTGGTAGCTCCACCCTCGGTGCTGGCCTCGGCGCACTCTCACTAGCAGCCACCTTGAATGCTCTCATCAGCATAGTGATCTCATCCCCACTCAGCTTCCCAAAAACCTCCTCCATGGGATTCTTGGCCTCCTTGCCCGAATCCGAGTGAGCCATCGAACAAACTCAATCTACACACTCAGTTTTACTCAATCTCCTTTCTTCTCCCGCGAGACCCGATCTTGCAATCTCAAGATCTAGATCATCATCACCTCTAACTTCTTTCCTCTTCTTTTAGCCCGATCTTGATCTTACCTCATCAAGATTCTAGCTCAAACAACCCGATCAAATCCTAACCAAACCCGCTTCTCGGGTATCGTGGAGTATAGGCCCTCCACGCCGGCCAAATCACAAAACAAACAACCTTTGACCTTTCGGTCTAGAGAGAGAGAGGAGCTGAGTAGAAAAGAGAGAAAGGATCGGACTGGCGGAGGTCAAATCACCAAACACTCACCAAAAAGAAAGGATCGGCCTCTATCAAGAGAAGAGAGAGAAATGACTTATCGGTTTGGAGAAATGGCTGATAGGAGGTTAGGCGGAGCCTAGGCGACACCAATGGCTGATCGGAGGCGACCTGACACGGTCCAGATCTGAGCCAGCCAGGACCTGACGGAGGCACCAGCAACCAGGCGGAGGCAGCAGCGGCCTGGCGGCTGTGCTGGTGACCAGGCGACGGTGCTGGCGACGGTGCTGGCGAGCTGGCGGCTAGGTCGCTGGTGAGGTGGCGCTACAGTAGCGGAATGCTACAGTAACGGATCTGCTACTGTAGCAGGGTGCTACAGTAACCGCAAGGAGAGATGGCTAACCCTAACCCTAATTATGTGGGGCTCTGATACCAAAAAGAATAATGAGCCTAAAAAAGTTACTTTATTGATCAAAGGTTCAGGCTTATATAAGCCTTACAACTCGCTTTTACATATAACACCCTAGATTATCTCGTAATGTCCCATTTACCAATAGGACCCTAACAAACCCCGAAAACACGTAAACATACAAATATCTCAACAAGAATGATGAACAATAACAATCGAGGTAGATCGTCCAATCGATAAGTACCCAGAGGAGGGTCAATAAGTGGTCGAGGAAAGAATGAGGGAAAAAAAAGAATTGTCAAGTATGTTTCAGGGATAAAAAGAACTGTCAAGTATGTTTAAGCGACCTATTCGTTTTGAAATTTTAGACGATGATTTTATGGAAAACCCCTATGGCTATGGTTTGAAAAAAAAATGTTGATCTAGAGCCGCCAGCATCGGACGATGAGTTTGTTCCTTGTACTTATACTGGTTAGGCTACTGGTAAGACTAGCACTTTCGTCTGCTGTGATTGAT
The DNA here is from genome assembly GCA_028015225.1 of Carex myosuroides. Taxonomy (NCBI): domain Eukaryota; kingdom Viridiplantae; phylum Streptophyta; class Magnoliopsida; order Poales; family Cyperaceae; genus Carex; species Carex myosuroides. The sequence goes on from CM051480.1 coordinate 2,157,495, forward strand.
CCAGATCCACCAACATCGGACGATGAGTTTGTTCCTGTACTTCCAAGGCTCGCTCTAAGAAATAGTATTATTAGAGTTTAAAATTTGAATGCATTTTAGTTTGATGAATTAGGATTGTAAATTTTTTGAGTTCATGTAGTGTTTATTTTGTAGACTTTATTTCATCAATTGAGTGTTTATTTTGTGGACTTTATTTCATAGTAACAAAACTCAAACATATAATAAGTTCACAAACCCCAAATAAAATAGTTCACAACATTGCAAAATAAATAAGTTCACAAACTACAAAAAAAAATAGTTCACAACATGCATCTAAATAAATAAGTTATAAACTTGCATCTATATAAATAAGTTCATCAGCGACGACATCCGAACAAATTCAGTCGACGAGTTATGGGTCTGCTACCATATGCCTCTACGACACTAACGGCTGTCTCTGCCTGGCTACTAGATGCTTGTCTCCCATGAGTGGGTTGCCTTCTACCAGTTACCTCAGCAACAACTCTAGCATTTTATCTTTCATTAGCTTCATTTATGGCATTTGCATTGCATTTCAATTCATCAATCATTGTAAGTTATTGAGATATTAAAATTTAAAATTAAATATAAATTTTGTACAATGTTACATACCTGCTCGCTGCCTGTCAGAAGTGGAACGGCGAGCCTAATGTCCCACTCGCCTACCTTGCATCTAGTTCATGGTCATTACAACATGCTTGTGTTTTCTCCTCCCTAACCTGATCCACCCTAATCGCCCGAAATCATCTTTCTCTTCTTCCTCTTCCTCTTTCTCTAGAGTAAGAATGAATTGTGAGTGGACATGAGAGAGAAAACTACCTTATATAGAGATTTTTATAGCAGACCGCCCCTGTGTGGGGCGGTTTGGTTCAGGCAGCAGACCGCCCCAACGTGGGGCGGTCAGGTATCAAAAGCAAACCGCCCAAACGTGGGGTGGTTAGGGTGTTTTTAAAATTTTTTCAATGCGGAGGGCATATTTGCTATTTTTTTAGGGTATTAATAAAAATTTCGATTCATTATCAATCAATTCAAAAATTCCTTAAATGACATTTTAAAAATAGAAAGAAATCATGACCAATGAGAAAGATGATATAATTTGTATGTTCATTGAATCTACTTTAGGTTTGATGGGATTCAGGACTGTCTGATTTTTTTTTTTTAAGATCTATGCCCTCAGTTTTAATATTCATACATTCTCACATCAATCGTCGTGCACGTGAATCTTGAAACAAATCAGACACTTATGAAATTCATTGGATCAAAATTCGATTCCATACACATGGGACCTACTCCTTTCTCATGGAATCGGAATTGCATTGGACCACCTGAGCTGTCACGGTCCCGTATTTTTTTTTGTTAATGTGAATCGGACGGTGCAGAGTGATAACTAGGCCGTTCAAGAGAAAATTCGGCCATCAGTTGTAGACTAAAACAACGATCCAGGAGCCACGCCACTCCACTCTTACACCTTGTTTGGATGGAGAGTAGAGGAGGGAGGGAATGGAAAGAAAAGAAAACTTTCTATCGAATTGCTTTTGGTTGACAAAATTATGTCGGAGGTGAAGGGTACAAGAGGTGAAAACTTTAACCTTGTATCATTATAATCAATAGAATCGGTTTTCCTTCCAATTTGAGGTGTAATGGATGGAAATAAATTTTGTTGTAAATAATTTTAGAACAAAAAACACAAATGCCCAACTCTATATCTTACCTATATAATTCTCATACAAATTTTTTTGTCACAAACCTACAACAACCACCGAATTTCTCATTAACCTTCTAAATATTAATCAACCAAATAAAAATTAAGACAAAACAAAAAAATTAAATTTATTTTCTCTCATTAATTATTCAAATACAAAAAAGTTAAATATATTAATTTTTCTTTCTATTCCATTCCATTCCTTCCTCTACTCTCCATCTAAACAAGATGTTAGGGGAAAGAAAACAAAAGAAGGCCAGGTGAATTTGTTAACTCCAAAGCGTTAGAAAATTCTTTCTCCAAGTTATTTGGAATATTTTATTTCTATTCTTCTCTTCCATTATTATTTTATTATCTTTTCAGTCGTTACTCATCGGTGTTTGGTGTACAGAAGTGACTGGAATTGCCTTCTTATCCTCCAAAGAAGAGAATTGAAAAGGAAAGGGTACCAAAAGAGATGACTGGAAACCAAAACTAAGAAGAAAAACTGATTTGAAAGAAAAAATAATTGGACAGTACCATAATTGAAGTTCACGCCCCATTAAATCCAAGAATGAGATAGGTCCCATTTCCTGGTCCTAGTTAAAATTGAAGATTGTTAATCGCTTTTTCGACAGGACAATCAATCAATGTAAGTCTGAAACCCTCAGATGGCGTAAACTTTACATCTTCTAGCAATAAGCTCAGAGAGAGAAAGAGAGAGAGCGAGAGAGAGGAGATGGATCGGACTTCTGTCTGGTTTACTCTCGTTGTACTATGCTTCACGGTCTTGGTGCGTACCGGTGCTGGTAGTTATATCAGGTACAACACAACTGCTGGTCCAGTGGCTGGTAAGCTGAATGTGCACCTGGTACCGCATTCACACGATGATGTGGGATGGCTGAAGACCATCGACCAGTACTTTGTCGGAGCCAATAACAGCATTCGGGTTTAATTCTTTGTACTCTTCTCAATTTCGACTTGCATCTGTCATTTATGGTAAGAGGAGGGTTCAAATGCACCATTATTTTTGTGCTCTAATATGCTCCACATCCTTTATCTTCATTTTCAAAGTCCGAACAGTCGATTTGAACCGCTCAACATGATCTTCATAATAAAATATGCTTGGATATCAAATTTTATATTTTTAGAATTTTTTTACTATTTTTAGATAGGTGCAAAATTATTTTTTTAAGGAGATTCTGGACCATCCGATAAAGTGATATTGTACCTATCTAAAAAAATAGTAAAAAAATTCTGAAAAATATAAAATTTGGTCTCCAAACATATTTTATTATGAGATCATGTTGAACGGTTCGGATCGACTGTTCGGACTTTGAAAATAGAGATAAATGATGTGGAGCATATTGGAGCACAAAAATTACGGTGCATTTGAACCCTCCACTTATGGTAAATAAGAACAACGAATCAATTAGATAATTTACAGTCACCCTGGTGAAGCAAAATGTAATTGGTACTAATTCAATTAAGCTTTTATTTTTGAAGAAAGATCCAAGTCCTTGCCTGATATCTGGCTCACTTTGGCTCTTTTTATATAGTCTTCAATTTACATTATGTGGAGTGTGCCTTCATTTTTTGTTGTTGTATACTTCAATTTCTTTTCGTTATAATTTTGTGTTTCCTTTTTAGGTATCAAGCATGATAAGTGTCCTGGATTCAGTTGTTGAAGGCTTGCTTAGAAATCCAGACAGGAAATTTATTTTTGTAGAACAGGTAAATTCTAAAGTCCTTTGTCTATTATTTATGACGCAATTAAAGTTTAATTTTATCCAATTATGTTAGGCTTTTTTCCAAAGGTGGTGGGAGGAGCAAAGTGAAACAACTAAATCCATAGTAAAAAAGCTGGTTGACTCTGGTCAGCTCGAGTTCATGTGCGTATTTACCATTTTAGAAAAATTAAAAATGAATTAAAACTGTTCTATATCTATTTTACGATTTACAAAAGTTCATCACCGCAGTTGGAATAATTTGATCCAGAAATGGTGGCTGGTGCATGCATGATGAGGCAACCACACATTACATTGACATGATTGACCAAACTACCCTTGGTCACCGCTTGATAAAAGAGCAATTTG